>OZ023318.1:20937165-21011599 GCA_964007375.1 Ophion obscuratus | reverse complement strand
GGACTCGTACCGCTGTTTGCATTGCCATGAAGAACTCGGACTTTAAGGGGACTGTGCGAGAGAATATACCGAGAAGAGAAGGCAAAAGGGAAACCGTGTGGTGAGCCTGGGTGGCGAAAGGGCCAAGGAGATAGAGCACCGACAACCGGCCACCGGCGGCCTCGCGTGCAGGTCCAGTTCTTCCTTCCTTCTTGTTTTGCATTCTCGTTTCTTCAATCTCCGCCGGTCATTATTCTTTCGCAAAGCTTCTAGTTTCGTGTCTTCCAGGTTCACCCATTGTCGCGTACGGTTCGTGTATCAAAATAATAAGCTACCATGAGAATTCATTTGGGGCAAAATGGACGCTGGACATCCAAACAGTCATTTACATTGATCGAACTGTTGGAACTCATTGACGTGAATGTTTTAATGGGTTCCGAAAATTGGCGATATTGATGCGATTGAATGACATTTTGGAAATTCTTTGCCGCATGAGCCATATGGGAAAAGCAGTTTAATCAAAACGCATAGATTGAGAAAGGAGGAAGAGATAAAGGTCTATCGAATATAGAGCACCGAAGTTATCTGAACATTTACATTAACCGCTACCGGTCCTCGTTTAAAGCCAAACCGTGAATTAGAAGGTCCGAAAATCGTTTTTTTTTAATTGCTTAAATCGATAGATAAACTATCGAAACATACATTTACAAAGTTACAGAGGCCAATTGAAATATTTTCGAAGATACACGGCCACAAGCAGAGAAGCGAGTGATATTTGATATTGATATTCCCTCCTATTGAAAACTTTGACGCGCGTTTTCTCCAGTTCTCATTTTCACGATTTTTCCAAATGGGCCGGCGTGTTAGCAAAAAAAAACTAAACGGTCTATTGAATCAAACCAACGTTTATTTTCTTCAGTATGAAAATGCCTTCTAAGTGAATTAGAAAAGTCATCGAAAACGTCTTTTAAAATCATTTTTACAGCACGTTAAAGTGTTTTTTTAAACACATTTTTTTAAAACCCTGAGTAAAATTATAATTTCACGATTTTCTCAGCTTTTTCTCATTTCACCCAGAAAAAAAAATGGCAATTGAAAATTTTATTGGTTTTTTTTTGTTTCAGTCAAGAATTACGAGCGGCGTCTTTCCCGCCGATAAGGGACTGCCGTGGCAAGACCCACATGGAATAGGCTGATAAATCTGCAGTCATTCATTGTTTCACGTTGAAACCTTTTTTTTATGCATTTAAAATATACATGAAAAGATACCTCAATGTTTACTGGGCTCAATTGTTTCTTTCCCTTCTAAAAAAATTGCCGAAAAAAACGCTTTTTTGGACCTTCTAATTCAGGCTCCCGCCTTAACGGGGGAGATACGTTTAGGCGAGGAAAAAATTGCTGATGTTCATGATTTGTTTTTAAAGGAATAATTTCCTCATCATTTTTGAGGCTCAGGGAATGTTTTATTATTACTTTTGACTATTACGTGGTATTTTTTTAGTTTTATTAATCTTTAAAAATGGCGGTGGTATGGCACGGACTTCTAAACTGCATTTTCAAAACTGGCGTGACGTTAGCTAAAAACAAAATCAACCGATTCTGTGGAAATTTGGTATTAATCTTGCTAACCTTATTATCTAAAATACAAAGCTAAATATTTTTGAGAGTTAAAAAAAATATTTTTTATATTAACAACTGTAGCGATTTTTTTCGGAAAATTCATTTTTTTTGTTTCAAAGCGTACCATTTCATGGATTTTCACCGTTTCTCACTTTCTCTTGGTTCATATTCTGCGTATGAGTGTTAATGAAAGAAAAATCTTCGTTGGTGTTCTTTCAGATCAGTTCTGCTGACGATACGTGTTACGCCGTCTAACGACATCCACCTCAACCCGTTTTGAAGGCCGTGTTATACCTCCGCTATTTTAAAAGATTAATAAAAAATACCATGTAACAGGTGAAAACAATAATCAAAAATACACCAAGTCTAAAAAATGGTAAACATATCTATCCTTAAAAAAATGATGGTAATCATCAATTTTTTCCTCGCCTAAAAGTATCTCCCCCCTTGAGAATTAAAAAAAGACGCTGTTTATTGATTCTGTATTGAAGGTAAACAGCTTCAATAATGGGTTAGCAGTTGAATGCAATCCTTTTTAAGAGTACGGCGCACACTCACCAAGTCGCTACGAGTGCGAGAAGGATAGTCCATGGCCCATTCCAAGTTCTGTGCTAAATAACTGATACTTTGAAATAGAGAAAAGAAACAACTTCCGCTCAATAAAAAGACGAACAGAGTGTATCTCGTTGTTTTCTCGAAATGTAATCCGGAGAGAGCAAACATTATTACTGCAGTTTGCTTACCGACTGAACGTGTCTGTCATAACCGATTCGTAAACTGGATCGTCTTACGATAGATATCGAAAGGGCAATCGGAAAACAAATGCAAAAAATAAGGTAGTCACTGCTGCCCTTCACTGCAACTGGTACTATAAAATACTGACAGTGGATGAAAAAGTATTTAAAAAAAATTGATTTTTAATTTTCTTCGTATGTCCCCGGATACTTTTACCAGCTGATCCTATGATATAAGAGTTTGCATCGTTGGAATGCAACGAAAATGTATTTTTCACGTTTCAGAGAGAGAGAGAGAGAGAGAGAGAGAGAGAGAGAGAGAGAGAGAAGTTATATATATATATATAGGTTATGTTTAAAAAATCTATAGCATGATATTCGATAAAACTTTCTAATTATCAAAATGATTTAACTAATTGATATAGTTTATGTCATACAACATATAATTATAGGAATTCATGTGGTCTCTTATGCCATATTTGCCACCAAAATACTACAAACATTCGGTAGCGTATAAATCCTTTAAGAAGGACTTTTTGAAGAAAGATCCTTCTGAACGGATTTCTTCCTCGAAACGATTTCTTTCTTTGAATGATACAATTACGAATGATAATTATATTACGATAATTATCATTCGTAATTATGATTCGTATCATAATTACGAATTGTGATACAAAAACATTGTGGTAGAACTCTAAACTTAGCATTTCAATTTATTTTGGATTTGTGAAAGAATCGTAGTGAAAATCTATTTGATTTAAATAGATCCTATTTAAATTCAATATTTTTTTGGCAGTGCAATAAAAAATGTGATGAGATGGCGATTTCCCAAGCAACAGCGAACTTCTCTCTTCGAACTGCATGTCAGGCCTTCACTTTTCACCCTGATCAGGTTTTGATTTTTTTACCCTGATCAGACCGAAGTCAGAGATTCCGTTTAAAAAATGATCAGGGCTTGATAACAAATGCTGATCAAGGCCGGAAAAAGAAATTAGGAAGCCTGATCAGGTCTTTCTTGTAGCCGGAGCAAGATTTCTACTCGGGATCATGCCAGTGGAAGTCTACACAGTTGACTGTAGATGATGTAGAACGTATAACAGTGTTTAGACAAATTTTAAAATTAACGCAAAATCACTTCTTAATAAAATAAAAAAGCTTGAAATAAGTTGTCGATTTATTAAAAATTTTGAAACTTCAAACTCCCATTGCCGAATTATTTCGACGGTGTTCAGATTGTCGGAGTTTTGGTCTTTCGTGTAAAATTGTTTCGGAGTTTGGATCTTTCGGGGTAGTATTCTTTCAGAATTTTTCGCGTTCTGATAATTTAAAGTTCGGAATTTCAACCCAGTCCCATCTTGAATCCCGGAACATTAAAATTCGGAATCTTAAACCGTCGGAGCATTCAAAGATGAAAATTTCAAAGAGCTCCCGAAAAATCGAAAGATGATCGATTAATCAGCGAAAAGAATTAAAGTTTTTTTGCAAATTAGTTTTTTTCGAAAGCCCGTATAAAAACCTAAATACCGTGTGTTATTTCCAGAAAACATAAAAAGTGAGGTATGCAAATACTTTTTTTATTCGCGGTATTTCAATTATTTTTCTGTCGTCCTTTAACTGGAAATACGAATGACATATCACGGAAAGTTCTTAGTCGCAACATTTGCGTTACATAAATCTTCTCGTACTATCAATGTGTAAATAAATTCCGCACGCGTCGAACCTTTTATTTTTATGGCGTGAGCACCTCGGCGTCTTTTTTCCCAAAGGTGTGACATTTCTCGTTTTTTCGTTCGTTATAACGCGCGTATACACGTTCTCGTTAGAAGAATAAATTCAATTGGCTTTTTACCGTGATATATAGGACTCTGTCGGGGAGAGACTTGTGCGACTATTTGCTCCGCGGTGTCGGGACGGCCGGGGGCTGTGTCGCGCACGGTTCCTCGTCGCCTTGCGGCTTTGCGGATTACTTATACGGTTTGCTCTATACGCGGCATGTGCCACAGCAGGAGCAGCGAAGAGAGAGAGAGAGAGAGAGAGAGAGAGAGAGAGAGAGAGAGAGAGAGAGAGAGAGAGAGAGAGGGAGAGAGAGAGAGAGCACGTAGAAGATATTGCAGCAAAAGAAAAAATGTCGGGTTTATGTATACACCGCATGAAACACAGGTTCGTTTTTCCATCAAAGGACATTCAGGAAAGTGCTCCTGCTCTGTCCAATTTTATTCGCATGAAATTCACCCCAGCACAGAAACATGGAGAGATGAATGGGGCAGAATGATTTTGGTATGAAAAGAAGACTAAATAACAATAAGATGCCCAGCCTCACTCGGGATTTTAAGGGAGGACCACCACTGCAACTGCCCATTTTTGACCATTTTCTTTGGATTTTTTTTAAAGAAAGAAAAAAAATGCATGGGCAAAATAACTTTTAATCTCCATTATGTATATATTGAAGTATGTAAAAAAAATTTGCCAAAACAATCCAAAATGGCGGCACACGGACCACTTTAGCACTACTGGTTTTCAGCTAATCCTCTCCGCGGTACGCATTAGATCTGGCGTAAATTTAATCCTCGAACTGAGAGTGAAATATTTTCGGTAATTATATTAGCTTTAACAGTCACGTAGGAGGGGAAATTTGAAAATAATTAAAAAAAAGAGACGAGTTTTTAAAAAGTTTGTTTTTTCGACCATAATTTTCATATATAAAGTGATATATTTTTGACAATTTTCAGTTAAACAAAAAAAGCGCCCGTACTTGACTGTTAAAGAGACTGCTCAGGGTTTTTGCGGGGCAGGCGGCAAGAAAGGGAACGCATATGCTTAAACACGGGTGCCTGTAACGGCTGCCAACCCCGAATAATCAAATTGTCGGTTACGTAAAATAAATAAATTTCAGCTAATAAGTATGTGAAATGCATATAATTGACTGTTTAGAAATGTTATTATTCTTTTTTGTTCATTTACATCGCGAATAAATTATTAACCCATTAACGCCCAAGAATCGCGATTTTTTCCTTCAACTTCAAGCCAGATTTTTATTATATAAAAAAAATCATAAAAAATGAAGAGGTACGTTCCCTAGTGCTTTCGGGGGTGCTCTTTCAGAATCTGGGGTCAAAATCGGGTTTTGTCCAGTAGGAAAAAAAATATGGCGGCTTTTAAACAAAAAAAAACAGGAAAAATCGATGACACTTTTTTTTCAAATTTTTTTTTCACCTCGAAGCCGTTGAAAAGTCCAGTTTTTTTTTCAACCATGGGTGCATAGAATAGTGACGATTGAACAATCAATTTTTTTAATTCATCGTTGTCAACATTTTCACCCCCAAAATCGCGCTTTTCACCCCCTGAGTGACACGAAAAATTTCACGCTCGGTGTCCCAAATGAAAAGTAGTTGGATTTGGACGAAAATTGGTACTCGGAGATTTTTGAGGTCGCTGATTACGATTCTGTTCTCAAAATTCCGAAATTCAAAATGGCGGATCTAATATGGCGGACACAAATGCAATAGTTCATTTGAATTGGATAAAACGTGGCACTCGGGGGTTTTCGAGGTCGCTGATTATGATTCTGCTCTCAAAATTTGAAAGCCTTTAGGTATTCAAATACCTGAAAATACCAGGTATTTAAATACCCAAAGGCTTTCGAATTTTGAGAGCAGAAATACAATAAGCGACCTAGAAAACCCTCGAGTGCCACGTTTTATCCAATTCAAATGAACTTTTGCATTTGTGTCCGCCATATTGGATCCGCCATTTTTTATTTCGAAATTTTGAGAGCACAATCATAATCAGCGACCTCGAAAACCCCCGAGTGCCACGTTTTATCCAATTCAAATGAACTTTTGCATTTGTGTCCACCATATTGGATCCGCCATTTTGAATTTCGGAATTTTGAAAGCAGAATCATAATCAGCGACCTCGAAAACCCTCGAGTGCCACGTTTTATCCAATTCAAATGAACTTTTGCATTTGTGTCCGCCATATTGGATCGGCCATTTTGAATTTTGGAATTTTGAGAACAGAATCGTAATCAGCGACCTCAAAAACCTCCGAGTACCAATTTTCGTTCAAATCCAACTACTTTTCATTTGGGACACCGAGCGTGAAATTTTTCGTGCCACTCAGGGGGTGAAAAGCGCCATTTTGGGGGTGAAAATGTTGACGACTAATTTAAAAAATTGATTGTTCAATCGTCACTATTCTATGCACCCATGATTGAAAAAAAAACCGGACTTTTCAACGGCTTCGAGGTGAAAAAAAATTTTGAAAAAAAAGTGTCATCGATTTTTCCTGTTTTTTTTTGTTTAAAAGCCGCCATATTTTTTTTCCTACTGGACAAAACCCGATTTTGATCCCAGATTCTGAAAGAGCACCCCCGAAAGCACTAGGGAACGTATCTCTTCATTTTTTATGATTTTTTTTATATAATAAAAATCTGGCTTGAAAATGAAGGAAAAAAACGCGATTCTTGGGCGTTAATGGGTTAACCAAGTTGAAATGTGGCAAACGCGCAATTTAGTTCTTAGTAACTGGTATCACGGAGCTCGGATAAGAACGCCACATCGTGAGCACGTAGCTGTCAAACATCCTTCATGAATTCTGTTTTTTTGTTCGGCGAAAATGAAAAGATGAAAGGGAAAAATGCAAACCGAACAACAGTACAATCGACGGTTAGAGCAAGTACAACCTGGAAAGCGGCGGAAAAAAGTAGTTGAGCCGGAAAATGAATGCGCAGTCGAGGGACGACGCGTAATTGATTTGAAGGTTATGTCGAAACGCATGCACTGCAGTTTCTGTAAAGAATGATTGAAAATATTGAAATACTCTTTCTAAAACCGTGGTAGGAAATGTATAGCGAGGAAGCAATAGTATGCGCGTTTCAAATTTTGGCGCCTATTAAAAATGGCCGACTTGACAGCAGCGTTGCCGAGTGCCGTAGGGCGCTTTATCGTTTTACGCGAATAACCTGAAATTTCCAGTTTTATTTCACGAATATCTCGATAACGAGGCAGACAAAACGCTGTACTCTTCGTTGAAATGATTGATAAAAATCTCAAAATTTTTTTCTCCTATTTCCATTGAATTCTTACTATTTTTATTATGTTGTAACAGTCGTATTAGAGTTCTCATGAAGCTTTTGCTATATCGCCCGTGTATAAGAGCCTAACTTCAATAATGAATTGCTCAACAATCAAGCAGATGACGTACTCGAAATTTTACACGGAATCGTAACACCTGTTTGCAAATATCCTTAATAATTTTCAGCAAATTCTTACTATTTCGCGATACCTGAGCAACCTCCTTAAAGCAATCTAAGAAGCTACAGTTATAATTTCGTGTCGATTGGACATAAATTGTTCAAGTTCTGCTGCGTGCCGATTTCAAAAACAAGTTCTGAGAAAAACGTTTTTGAAGTCAACGGAATTATAGACGCTACAGCTGATAATTCTTTTAGCGTAATATAATGCCACTTATTGGTAAGAAATAAAACTATTTTCTGTTGGTAACTTTTTACTTACAACAGTCGAGAACTGCGTCTACCGGAGTGGCATCGCCGAAGGCGCTTTTCAGCGTTTATAGACTCCCTTTAAAAATAGCTCGAAAACCACGTTAAAACTGTTTTTTTTTCAGCGAATATGCATCATATTTTTAACGGTTCAAAGGATTTCTTAAAAGCATTTCCAAAAAAACGTTTTTTTCTCAAATTTTACACTGTTGTCTTCCCTTAAATGCACTGAACAACAAAGTAATTTTCCGTAAAAATTCATGTTCAAGAATGTATAGGTCAGTTACGGATAACGGTTTTATTTTTACGCTCTTTAAACGATGTATAAAAGTAATCCTGAATGTCCGACTGTGGTTTTTTATTAGCACTAGCTATGAAGCTGTTTCATTAAGAACTCCCGTATTTTAATACTTGTTTTTAAATGTTTTTCCGCGTGTCCTCCCCGGCTTCCACGGTCTCATCTACTCCTGTGCAGAAATCGTCGTAGGGATCCAATTGGATTCCTATACGTGTTCCTACTTCCTGATAGGGATCCAATGGGTCATCACATTGGATCCCTATACTTAAACGTCACCCTCGTACATTGGATTCTAATCGGGACTCCCCATTGGAATCTAGTGTACGAATTCAATTTGAATCCTAAAGGAATTGTTGAGTGTCTACATTATCAAACAGAATCCGATACGATTTTTTATGGATCTCATCGCATTCTGGACGTTGAATTTTCTAAACAAAATTTATGGATATACAAAAAGAGTGGATTTTCCGAAAGGATAAATCATCTTGAAAAAGTATGAATCGCTTATAAAAGTACATGTAAGAAGTCGATTTGAATCTCATCATTGAAAATCCACTGTAATTATGGTTTGTTATTCACGAAACGTGCAGATTATGTTTCAACACACCGAGTTTTACCTCCTGATTTTTCAGAAATTTTCGTTTTGAACGTGGTAAGAATTCTCAGACGGCGTTGATCACGGAACGGTACAAAATTCATTTGGACCCCAATGAGGACTATGTCCAGTGCCCCTAACAAATCCCTATAGAGATGTGGATGCATCTTGGGTCTCCCCAACAAATTGGTGCAGGGGATTACGCAAGGACTCCTACATATTATTAGATCATATCGCGCATAGAATATGATGAAGGGGCAGAGAAAGAGGGGGGAGCAAGGAAGGGAGGGAGGGAGGGAGGGGGGAGAGAGAGAGAGAGAGGGAGGGAGGGAGAGAGAGAGAGAGAACTGCAGAGTGTAGGATAGTTTATACGAAAACGGAATGGAGCGTGAAACGAAACGGAATCTAATCTGATGGAGCTCGGGGTCCACCTAATGGGCAAGCCGTGTCCGCGAGGACACGCACCTCTTCTCTTCTACTTCTTCGTCCACTTCTTCTTTCACGCGCGGCTCTCATACCCCGCGGACGAGGAATCTTCCGGAGACCTCGGTGTGTCCCATCGCGCGGAAAGCCAAAGTCGTGTTAGACCTCGTGCTGGTATCTTTGGCCCAGGCTCGGTGTGTTCGCGGCTTGACGACGATATCGTGTGCCCTACAGCAGCAAAGAGAGGAGCAAGGGCATGACGATGCTGCGGCAAGGGAGACAGAGAGCGAGATCTTGCGAGCTTTGTACGACGACGAGGATACGCAAGAAACGATTGGGAAGCCAAAAGAGAGTGAGAGGCTCTCGCGTGTAAAACGCGTTTCTTCAACCCTCGTGGGTCTCGCTCTCGATACTCCCAGTCGATCGATCGATTATACGCTCCTTCGGGCCCCTGCGATCGGCATCGAGTAACTCACGAACTCGAACATGACGAGGATGCAGCCTTGGAAATATCACTCTCCTTGTATCGTTGCGCGAAAAATTGAATAAACGCGGAGAGGATGTGTGGATTTTGAAAATTTAGGAATCGGTAACCAACGGTTCCCTTGTTTATCGGTATCACACATTTTCCAGAATAAAATTCCCATTTGAAATTTCACAGAATTAATTTTACGAAAAACATTCGCCCGACATAAATTGCTCCAAATGAAAGTTGCCTGTCGCAAATTGCGCAGATACAAAAAACTCGGCCAAGTGCGGGTCAGGCCTCACTGTATTAGGGTTGCGTACAGATGACCAATCAACTTTTTTTTAACTAGGTATTTGATTAGGTGATGCTTTTTTACCGTCTTAGTTCTTGGGTAGTACTAAAATAAAACCACGTAGTGTGATGATATCTAAAGAAAACTTTGTATACTCCTGCTGTAAGCTAATAATGAAAATATATAAAATTATTCTTATTTAAATATTAGGAGTACAACTTTGCAGTGACTGTTTTACTTAGAGAGCCACTGCGGCCGAAGTAGTGGCCCTAGCTCAATAAAAAAAGTGGCATTTTAAACAAGAGGCTCTGCCAATGTAAACAATTTAAAAAAGCTAACGGATGCGTGTATGCATTATAAAGTTATTGGCACTCAAACATGGCAACCTACGAGCCGAATTCTCAGCATTTGCGGGAACTGCTCCAAAGACAACAAAGGAAGGGATTTTTGCACCGGATTGTGACTGGAGATGAAAAGTGGGTTTACTACGATAATCCTAAACGCCGAAAATCATGGGGACTGCCTGGTCATATTCCATCATCGACGCCCAAACCGAATATTCACGGATCCAAAGTGATGCTGTGTATCTGGTGGGACCAGCTGGGCGTTGTGTACTATGAGCTACTCAAACCATCCGAAACTATCACAGGGGAACTCTACCGACGTCAGTTGATGCGCTTGAGTAAGGCACTCAAAGACAAAAGGCCACAATTCAACGAAAGACATGACAAGGTGATACTGCAGCATGACAACGCCCGACCCCATGTTGCAAATGTCGTGAAAAAGTACTTGGAAACGCTGAAATGGGAGGTTTTATCCCACCCGCCGTACTCTCCAGACATTGCCCCTTCCGACTATCACTTGTTCCGGTCAATGGCACACGATTTGGCTGACCAGCACTTCGGTACTTACGAAGAAGTCAAAAATTGGGTCGATTCCTGGATTGCCTCCAAGGACCAAGTCTTTTATCGACGCGGGATTCGAATGCTACCTGAAAGATGGGCCGAGGTCGTAGCTAGCGACGGGCAGTACTTCGATTAAAAAATATGTAGCCACTTTTTTATAATAAAGCCTTAAACTTTTGAAAAAAACGGTCACTGCA
This sequence comes from Ophion obscuratus, assembly GCA_964007375.1. NCBI lineage: Eukaryota > Metazoa > Arthropoda > Insecta > Hymenoptera > Ichneumonidae > Ophion > Ophion obscuratus. Next base: position 21,000,584 of record OZ023318.1, on the reverse strand, counting down.
AAGTTGTACTCCCAATATTTACAATACCAAATGACTTATTTTTCGTCGCTACCAGCCAACTGCCAATAGTGACACATTTTTTCAGAAAAAGCAGAGGCCAAGAATAATAAGTCAAATATGCCATCTACAGTCTTTTGTAAATTTGCAATCTCGTTTCTTCCGTGACGTCAATATGTCATACTTGGTTGGCACCGACTCCGAAAATAAGCCATTTGGTATTGTAAATATTTAAATAACAATAATTTTATACATTTTCATTATAAATTTATTGTATTCCGTATACAGCAAACGATTGCATATACTACATTATGAATCGGTGTTTTCCGTATTCGTTTTTTAAATACAGTAGGGGAAGGTAGAGTACATTGTGTCACTTTTTTGGAACACATTTTTACTATAATCAAGGTAGTCTGATTAGAAAGAAGGTCATAACCGATTTTATAGACCTTTGGGTGTACAACGAAGCTCCCATATTTTTTGCGAAAAGATTAAAAATACAAAAATAATGGGATCGAAGAAAAGTTTGCGAAAAATTGTACCTCAAGGATGGGGTACAATGTATCATATAGATGGGTACAGTGTGTCAACTACTGCAAAACGTAGGGTCCAATGGGGCGATTGAAACTCTTCTATTTTTCCAACATAGATTACAGATTTTTACACATAACAGTACCAACCCAAACAAAATCAGTATATCACTATCAGTATAAAATCAGCAATGTCTCAGGAACATCTTATTTTTACAAATCGCACGTCGTTGACAGCGGCCCGTGACACATTGCGCTTCTTCCGAGCGTCGTCACTTCTTTGTTTCCTCATTGGGAGTCGGGGCATTGTGCCCCACATCTCAGTGATACCTTGTACCCCACTAGTTCAATATGTGATTATTGATGAAAATAACTGTTAATTAAACTACGAATGGAAAAACACAAGTCACTGAGCTCATCATGAATATTAAAACTATCGATTAGGACCGAATCTCCGAGCCGCTACAGAAGTTACGTTATATTTTACGTTATTCCTGCGAGCGAAATATTTTTTTTGCTAGCCTCGAATCAATTTTTAATTTTCAATATTTCTTTGTGAGCTGCTATCGACTTTGTTTCAGGCCTGACGAAACCAAATATAAATTGCGGTCCAACCCAAAACAAATCGGAATTCACGAAAATTCACCAGAAATCGCATCTAGCTCACAGTGCCTCGTAATACATTGTACCCCATTCTCCCCTGTATGGTACATAGTATACAGAAATTCGTAACTACTTTAGTTTTTGAGATGACCCCGTAACAAAAATGGTCTAAAACTGAGAACCTCGACGGCCTCTCCATTTCTTTTTTTTTTGAAGATAAAAAAGAAAGAAAAATATATGTGTACTCTACTCAATGAGCTTTAAAAAATGACACCCCACATGCCAGGGCAATACATTTTTTTCTGCTCCTTTTTCATGTATGGGATCCCCATAAAAAATTACTAATTGAATTTCTAATTTATTATTTGGTTTTGGGTCAAAATTCTACACAAAATATCCAAATTCCAAATATCCAAAATCTGTAATTCATTCCATTTACGAGCTATAGACCCGTCACATACGGACGGACAGACAGCAGTGTCAGCAATAGGGTTACGGAACCCTAAAAAAAGCCCTTTGGGTACGGAACCCTAAAAAAAGAACAAGTCTCATGTAATATTCAAATTGGGTTGATAAACATGAGACCATTTATGATGCAGGGAGGATATACATTCAAAACGTTCAATAAAACGATTTATTTTCTTCTCTTTAAAAGATAGAATTATATATGTAGAATATTTTCCCATAGTTTGAAAGCGAAATAAAAAAAACTTCTAACCTTAAAGCCTTCGCTGTGCCTCGCACCGCTCCGATTCAGAGCACGTGCCGCAGGTAGAAGCGAGAGCGCAGAGGTGTAGGCAAAGATGGGCAAAAAGTAAATTAATTAACATCTCACAATTAAAATTACTACTGTAGTTGAAAATTTAATTAATTTGTAATAGATTACTTAAGTAATTAGTTACCAAAAGTAACTAGTGCAGTTTGATTAAAATTCTATGTAAACTCCAAACGCGTTTTTCTCAAAACTGCATTTTCAAAATTGGAATACAGGATTACTCACAAACTATTAAGCCGATTGGGTTGAAACTTGGTAGAAATATTGATAATATTACGACCTTCTACTTGACGAGAATTGTTTTTGAAAAATTAGAAAAAATAACTAATTTTGAAATCCATATTTTACAGAAATTTTGCGGGTAATGTTGATTTTGTTTCTAAATGCCTAATATTCTCCTAAACCTGCATTTTCTTAATTTGAATAACTGTCAAATAGCAACTATACATATTCTAACGGAACCAAGTTTTGTACTTTTTTTTTGCAAATCGAATTCCACGGGAAGCTGGAACAATGTCATTGCGGTATAATAGAGCCGCTGTATAAAAAACGTGGTCCAACGGCCGGATCGATAAGTGAAAAATGGTTGGTCTGAAAATTGAAAATATAAAAGGTTTATAATCTATATAAATATAGTTCTCGTTGTAGTTAGGCGTTTTTCGCAAAAAAATCACAAAAAGGCTGGTGTTTAAAAAAGTGGAATTCTGGCGAAATTTGTACATATATTCGGGGCTTAGAAAAATACTAAATGAAAAAATGAACACGTGTAACCAGCGATACTGCAATTACGGAAATTATAGTTTTCGAAAATTGAAAATCAGACAATTGTAGGTGAGTTATGATTCCGGCCAGGTCGAAAAAGGCTGTTGCGAGAAAAACTCTTTCACATAGTCTCGAATATGTATGCTTCAGGAAAATGTAAAAAGATAGACTTTTTGACCCGTTACAGTGGGCCCCGCCTCGATTATGCCATAATTTGTGATAGGTTTAAGATAAACAAAATAGGATTTCGTCAACATTTTGGATGAAATTTGAATGTATGAATTCATATAATTAGTTAATTCAATTTAGATAAAAGTGAAAATACATAGCGGAATATTACAACGTAACATATTCGTAATACTTTACAGACAGATAATCTTCCACTTATAATGAGAACAACATACGCCTAAATCGACACGAGTCCTAAAGAGGTTTTCCGTTCCCAAATTAGTCGAACGAAAGTGATATTAAATAATTTTCCATTCCTCCATAAGCTGTTCAGAATCCATTGTCACTAGTATCTCTAAAGATGGAATAAGTTTGCGTTGTCTCGGTACACTCGAAGTCCTTTGTTTTTTGTAAAAGAGTACAAAAAAAAATACTGTACGGCAATTCTTGCAGAAAGTCGCGAAAAGTCGAGATCGAATTAAATTCGTTCACTCTCGAGTAAATTAACGAGAATCAGGCTGTCGAAATGCTTTTATAAAAAGAAAACTCGGATTGAAAGGTAAAAAATAAAAACGAACAAATCAGAGTTATCAATAATGTTGAAGAAATCAAGAAATATCAAGTATCAAGAAATATCTAACCGCAATAATATTCACATCATTTTTCAATCAGTCATCACTATAATTTTAATCGAAACCGTCAAAAATGTTATTAAATCTGGTATCAAAGGAAATGCATTTTTTCTTTTTTATAAGGAACATCACTCAAGAGTCAAAGCATTGAAAACTATTGGACACGTATTTTTTTTTATCGGCCGGAGACTGGTTTTAAGGGGGAGACCGCCACTGAAAGAAAGACAAGACTGAAAGAAACCACCACTGAAAGAAAGACACCCCCCTCCATTTAATTTTCTTTCAATACTTTGTAATCCCCCAAAAAAACTCCTCGAGAAAAACTGCGATGCGCTTTCGGGCCGGGATTCGAACCCGGGACCATTCGATTATCGGTCGACTGCACTGACCACTGAGCTACGCCAGCCCGCTTACCGCACCTTCTCGGATAGTCTCAATATTCGTAACGCAACGTTACAACTTTTATAGTGGATTTTTCATCGGTTTACATTAAAAGAATTTGGGTTTTTGTTTCATTCAGATCGGTGGACCGCTTGTAAGTGAAAGTGCAAAATCACCCCTTGACGGCCTTGATTTGAGGGGCGGTTTCTCCCTTTTAACGCGCTTTTCTGCCGATAAAAAATACGTGTTTATTATTTGGCAATACGTTATATGAGTGAGCAAAATCGATGGCGGCCATTAAAGTGATGTTCCTTGTTAGGTGATGGGGAGCTCTGTGGCCTGTCTACATTATCTTTTTCAGTTAAACTTCTCTCAATTTTCGTTAAATCCTAAAAGTTCCCTTACCCAAATCGCCCCTACCGCACGTTAATATAACTTTAAGTAATTAATATTTGAGATGAGACAATGAAATTTGTTTCTTAATCCAGTTTTTCGATTTTTTGAATAGAATCCAAAAGTTTCCTTCGGAAAGTTCACCAGAGTCAAGACTTACAATGAAGCCGAAATTTCTTTTAGAAAGTATATTCATCATCATTATACGAAAAATGAAAATTCAAGAATTCCAGTAAGGACGTTTTGTAGAATATTGAGTATTTCATTTGATAAAGGACATTAGATATTTTTATTGCTCCAGCGTAACAGTCGATCTTCCTTTCTCTTCCTCTATCTACGCGAAGAACAGTCGCGTAAATGCCTCGGTAGTGGGCGCAAGCAAAAGCGGAAGAGTAAAAGGAATCGGTACGTGTACCGTAGGACGTTTACCGATAAGAAAGTACCGGGAGAGCACACGACATCAGCCCGATAAGATTGTAAGAAGGGACATTCGCATGAAAGGGGCAGCGAAATCTTCCTCTCTCTCTCTCTCTCTCTCTCTCTCTCTCTCTCTCTCTCTCTCCCTCTCTCTCTCTCCTTCTCTCCCTCTCTCCCATTCCTTCTTCTCCTCCATGACGACCTGAGGGAATAGCGTCTTGATATGGTGTCCCTCCGTTCAGAACGGCTCGGACAAGCCTCTCGTGGTTACAATTTTGCGTGGAGGCATATATTATCATGAAGTTTCCTTTTTGGGCGGTACACTTTGGAGATGGTGAGAGTGTAAAAGTACTTTTCTTCTGCAGAAATAAGGGCGAAAAACGAACCCTCAACGTCTAAGCCTTCCAATTCGAAAATTCGGGAGGTAGTGCGAATGCAGGGGAAGTTGGGGCAAGATGATAACGTTAAGGTCATATTGAAATAAAACAATACATATATGAGTCAGTCAACTTTAATTATTTTCTAAACTAATTAACATTTATTAATCTTTTAATTTTGGAATAAAAAAATCAGTATTTTTTATTTCTACCAAACAATATATATTTTGAATTAAACCTGTATTTTTCCCACCTTACCCTGTAAGGTGGCAATGCGGGGCAAGATGAAACAGCGCTGGGATAATGATGGGACACGAATTATTAGCATCTTTCGCATATAAAAGTTCTAAGTCTAAGTTCTGTGGGATTAGTCCGAATAATCTTGCTTCCATATCATTTTGATCATTTTTAAGTTCTTTTTCTTCCCCCGGTAGAAACACCGGTTGAAGAGGAACCAAATGCTTTACTAGTTCCATTTCACCCTTTCTAACGCAAATAGTGATACTTTGTAAAATATTCCGGGTTTGCGATGGCTTGTATTCTTGCCCCATTCGACGGTTAACGAATTAACAAAAAATCACGCAATAACCTTGAAATTTTCTGACATACCGTTCTTATTATACTAATAATTAGTACTTTCATTGTGTTCACCTACCTGTCTCTAATCAATATCACCAACTCAAATAAACTGAAACGATGTTAAACTTTACCAAAAATTACATCGCTTTGTCAAAAAATCGATATCTTGTTCCCACTCGAGACGCGTGCTTCCGCCATAGTTGATACTTTCACACTCATTCACCTCACCGCCGCCCCTTCAAACTCCAACGGGAACACTGTGCTCACACACACACTGTTTAGTGGCTAGGCTTATGATTCATCTTACCCCGTTTCGTTGATTTTCGCATCGAAACTCAACTCTCCTTTATTCTCGATTGCAAATCGAATTTCAAAGTACCAAAATTTAAATTACTTACCGAGTGGGGTTCTGTAGTATCGCTACGTGGAAGTTTCGTTATCTTTTGTGGTAACTCGTTCGAGCTGCTGGACCAAGAAAGAGAGAGAGGAAGATAAATGAGTTGTAATTGATTGCACAAGGCAATACAATATTTACCACAATATACAATGTCTAAAATCATTTTGTATTGAGTTAGAAGAGGAGTGTCATCCCATGAAAAAAAATTACAACTGGTTTGACACTGGCAGAGTACCGTGCCACTTCTACTCTGCCAGTGTCGAACCAGTTTTAATTTTTTCACAATGGCATTATAATACCACGTAACTGTTTTTCCTCTCCACAAGGGAGATAAACAAGTATGGGACGAAAAGCCGACAATGGACTAACTGTTCGTTTATCTACACCGATACAACACTGAATGGCGATTCGCGAGCAGTGCACGGAATAATTAACGGCGAAGGTTACTGGTCCATGGTCGTTTCGAGCTATCCACGCCAAAGGTCGATTCTCCATCGTTAGTCGACACTGTCTCAACATTAGCATATTGCTGTATGCCGGTAATATAAATGAACGTAGGGAAATTTATGGCGGACAGTGCTGGCACATGATTGGCCCCAGTAGTGTAGCTCAACAGTCGGCTCTCAGGCGGTAGCCAATACTCGTCTGACATTGGTATGATACCGGATGCCGGGATTAGATATGAACGTGGGACTACTGATGGCGGACAGTACTGGTCCACTGCTGGTAGGCTCCACCAGCCTGGCCCAACAGTCGGTTCTCAGTCACAACTGGAAATGTCCCCACATTGGCGTTATGCTTTATGCCGGGCTTTGAACAGAGGATTGGTTGAGAAATGGCCTAACTATTCAACGTTGTGTAAACACTGGTCGCCCGCAGTCGGTTGGTCCGGACTGGACCAGACATCGGCCGTATTATTTGTGTTGGCAACGTTTCATGGGATGTTTTTTTTGTATGCCCTTCCAAAGTTGTACAATTCCTGCTGTTTTCCTTTCACTCCACACTTCTCACTTCACTAATTTGTTTCCGTTCCTTACTTTCAGCTCCTTAGTGTTGCCTGCAACCACTCTTTCCTAATGCACTGATTTATGGTATTTCCACGAAAGCATAGGGTAACTGGAAAAAAAGTATGTTGATGCACGCAGCTATATTTTACCTACTTTCAATTGTATTATCACTAAAAATTTGGTCAAACGGCCTGGCGCTAGGCCATCCAAGTATTGGCCCACGCCAATACTGTATGACCGCACGTCTACTGACGGTTCAAAATTACCAGTTGCTATACTCATCATTCGATTATTGAAATAGATTTTTTAGCTCCGGTCAACGCACTTCCTAAATTTGCACTGGGAAACATTTAGCTACATTTAGCATGGTACAAGAGGGGCTAGTAAAATTCGTTATAGTTTATTGACACCGCAATCGTAATATGTTTAATACGACTATAAGCGAAAAGTATACCTAAAGATGCCATTTGGGTGGCGTGTCTGACTATCTATTATCCCCGACATGATTATTCATTATTGTTAAAGGTTTTACAGTATAGATATGGTCAATTCAGTGCTATAACAAATTCGACGTATAAATACTAATGTTGTATACTGTTGGTTAAGTTTTGGTGAGTCAAACTTTTACTACTCTTTGCAGGTTTGTACAATTCATTAACGTTTTTCGAGTATAAATTATTAAAAGTCCTTATGAAAAGTGACTATTCGGAAAAAATATAGTTAAGTCTGCCTATAGCAAAGACGTAAATCATTTGCATCGAGCAACCGCAGCTTAATAATTTTGAGAACTACACTGTAAAAAATTCTGTATAAAAATTAATATACAAGTGTAGCAAGTTTTTGTGCGGACACCGCTTATGAAATATCAGATACGATTTTGAAATTCCAAAACAGGTTATTTTAAAAATGAAAGTGTAGTTCCGTAATATTAATACACTTGTGCGTTTGAAAAATAATGCAAGTGTAAAGAAATAATCACATCCAAGTATATTGAAATCAAGAACCATTTGATGATATCAATATACAAGTGTATATTAAATTCAAGAACCATTTGCTAATATCAATATACGGGTGTGTATTAAAATTACCGATCCTAAGTATTAAATTTATTTCAGAAATTGATAATTGCAATACGTTTTTATGTCAAAATGATCAAATTAAGACCACTCAATTCATATACCTGTATGATGCTTTCGTGATACTTGTGTATATGATTTTTTCGCAGCTTTATCCCATAATTAATATTGAATACTTGAATAATAAAATGTTTAATGCAGTGATGCATGTGTGTATTTTTTTAAAATTTATATATGTATTCCTCAGAGGCACGGGGCAGAAACCATCCTTCTCCTTTATTCCTTCCATCATTCACAATCCTTCCAGATTCCCTACATGCCTTCCAGAGCCCCCCCCCCCCCCTCCAGAGTATTGGCCGCATCCACTCTTTCCTAATGCACTACTGTATCGCATTTGCACGAGGGCCCAGGGAAACTGCTGAAAATCTGGGCCGATACAGGCGGCAATATTCGGCTGAGTTTCAGTTGTATTAACATCAGAAACTCAAAAAAACTGCCTCCCATTCAGAGGTTGACGCGCAAACCAGTGCACGGGCAAGCGGTCACCGCTCCAAGTATTCGCAGCCTCCAATGCTGCTTAACTTCAGTGACCGCCGAGCCCGTACACCGAACGCGCGCCCATCTCTCTCCACTGCCCGCATGTATTTGAAATTCATGTGATTTTGAGATATCGTCCAGCTCAATAATTATGAAAATCATGAAATGTTTCTTCAATATTAATATACGAACACATTAAATTCAACTTAACTGTGATTTGTTTTTGACAAACAATTGTTATTCTCAGTGGCTTTTCTCTTGGAAATTCCATGTTGCATCTATTAAATTCTATATCCATGTTAGAATTTCATGTTCCTGTTCTAAATTTACGGTACAAGTGTCTTAAATTCAATTTCATTTACCGAGTTCGTAAAATGCAATTCTTTTGTGCCTTAAATGTGGTGTAAATTTAATATAATTTTCACATTGATTCATGTGATTTTCATCAGCATTTATTAAGTTTTTTTAAATTCCAGTTTCGCTCTTTTAAATAAATCTGTTGTAATCATGCATTGTACGTATCGTAAAATTCAATGTTACATATATAATATTTTACAGGCAGCTGTAAATAAATTTCAAACTTGTTTTGTATTTTCAATGCTCTGTTTTTTATAGTTGATTTATTATACATCTGTAGTAATTTTCAAAGGAAGACACGGGTTAATGCAATACATTTTCCACAAATTTACAAACTTGTTTTTGAAATTCCATGTTGCGTCTATTAAATTCTATATCCACGTTAGAATTTCATGTTCCTGTTTTAAATATACGGTACAAGTGTTTCAAATTTAATTTCATCTACTGAGTTCATAAAATTTAATTCCTTTGTATCTTAAATGTATTGTAAATTTCATATCATTTTTTACAGTGTACTCCTGTATCGGAAACTGTTACATAGTATGTTTGTTGCATTGCAAAAACGGGATATCAGTTCAACACTTCATCTTGTAGTTCACCTTCTGTTCTTGTAAGACACACATTACTATGCATTTAGCAGGTCGTATCATATTATATGGTATAAATCATGATTATATGATACAAAACTATTGCGAAGCCCCAAAAATCCATTTAAACAGTGACTTATATTATAAAAAAAGATCTGTACAAAATTTTACCTAAATCGCAGGTAATAGCTAGTCGGAAGTACAGCCGGAATTACTTCTATCTCTTATCCCATATCTGTTGTAAAGATACCAAAAGTACTCAGTAGGGTAGTCGCAGTGTGCGTAGGATAGGTCGAAGGTAGACGGTTAGGTTCTAGGTTCGGTTCCGATTAGGCGAAATATTTTCTTCTAAATCATGACAGAAGGTCAGGAAATGGTGAATTATAATAAAAAAATTACCGAGTTAGAATTCTCAGTTGTGTATTTTATTTTATATTGGATTTATGAAACATTCTATGCATTTAGTAGACGGGCGTTGATGCCTTGTATAAACACATGAATAACACACTAAATACGCATATAGCAGGTTGTATCTTATATGGTAGACATCACTATAAACATCGTCGCAAATCACAGGCAATATTTTTAATCAATGTATACATGTATCAGTTCACTATTAGAATCTCGGGGAAGTAAATTTTTAATGGTACCCATGCAGAAATTTTTTGGGGACTCCCCAGATCCTACCAGATCCCTATGGGGATTTGATAGGGACGCCCCAAGTAAGGAGTCCACACTGGAATCCAAATAGATTTGTTGGGGATTCCCCAGATTCTACCAGATCCTTATGGGGATTTGATAGGGACGGCCCAGGTAGGGAGTCCACATTGGAATCCAAATGTATTTGTTGGGGACTCCCCAGGTTCTACCAGATCCTTATGGGGATTTGATATGGACACCCCAGGTAGGGAGACCACATTGGAATCCAAATGGATCCTGGGCCAAATGGATTCCTTGTCGGGAGCCAATAGGAATTCCCTATCGGGATCCAATAAGGATTCAGAAAATCGCTTCCGACAAAAGAAAGACGTCGGGCGATAGAACATAAGCGGCGCAGGGTACATATATATTCGTGTCGTCGTTGAAAAGCGCGCGACGATCGAGTTACTGCGCAATGACCGATCGTAAAATTTATTTACTCCAAACACGCATTAATGTTTGTTGCATTCCAATGATGCAAGCATCAACCTTATTAAAGTGTTTAAATTTTATATAGTATAAAAAGTATTTAAAGTATTTTTAAAAAGTTCATAAAGTATAAAAAGTACTCAAAGATATAGATATAAAATATATAAGTATTCGAAGAATACTATACAAAGCATTATAAATATTCAGTATGGGTAAACAATTTAAAAAAAAACAAAATAAGTATATTGTGGTATTCGATATGTACTCCTTTGTAAACAATAAATTGATCTCTTTAGTGTATCGATGCTTTTATTTTTTGTAGCATTTTGGGCTTACAGAATGCGATATGATCGATCAAGCATCGTATCGGATTCCGTTCAATACTGTGGGGAAGCTTTAAGATTCTTACATTGGATTCCGATGGGAAATCCCTATTGGATCCTAATAGGGAATCCCTATGGAATCCTTATGGAATCCCGATAGGAATCCCTACTGGATCCCGATGGGAATCCCTTTTGGATCCCGATGGGAATCCCTTTTGGATCCCGATGGGGAGTCCCTCTTGGAATCCAATGTACGAGCGTGACGTTTCCTGATAGGGATCCAATGGGGTGTCCCGTTGGATCCCTATCAGGGAGTAGGGAGAAGTAGGGGAATCCTATAGGATTCCAAACACAATTTCTACCTGGGTATCAGGGAATATCCATTTTATGAAAACCTACTATATTATATAGCATTGAAGAATAAACGTATATTTGTAACATTGGTGGTTGCGGTTAATATATGTGCATAATTCATGTAACTGCTATAATATCAATAAGCAGTACTATACTTTTGGCAGTAACTATGGCTATAAAATATTACTGTCCCTTCAGAGAAACATAAAACATAGTTAAAATATGGTTGGAAACATCATACATTTCTCTGTGTACACTCGAGTTAGGCTTGCACTTAATCTAGACTGCAACAATAACGCTGGGTGGTACTCAAGGGCTCACACCCCACCGTGAGTGTCACCCAGTAGAAAAAACCAAGATGAAGAAATGCTAAAAATCTGCTGACTTGATTTTCATAATTTTGTTATTGTTATTATTACCTCATTATAATCCTTAGTGAAAACGGCAAACATTTATACATTCGATATTCTATAACGAATGCTTCGTTATTATAATAGTTTTTATAATGGTAAAACATTGCTAAACATTTTTATTTTTCTCGTCAGAGTATCGTCATCAACGAATTTTAATTATGTCTATGAAATTAAATTTCTTTATCAGAAGTCGTACAAATCCTCATGTTAATGATCACTCTTCCGGTTTTGCTTAAAACTTAATACGTTTTTATTCTTTATATTGTCATGGTTGACCAATGAGAAACGTTCTAGTAGGATGAGGATCCCGGTAATAAAGTCGCGTCTCGTTACCTGCGTAGAACGTCTCGTTACGAGCTCGAAGGTGCGCGTAGACGATGTTAACGGGAGGTGCCCAGCATGGTCTATAGATATTGCGTCGAGAGAATCCCTCCCCCAAGTTCTCCTGCCACTTGATGCAATTATAATGCACCGAGTTGCATAATTGCACCGTGGCAGTTCTCCCACATGTCGATTAAAAAAAGAAAAAGGACTTTAATCGATTATCGCGCTCCTATTTTCTATCGTTGTCTCTCACTTCCTCCCTCACAATACAATATCCCTCGCCGAGTACGTAATGTTGCTTTATTAAACAAAATGGCATATAGCCACGGTGTGTGACAAATTGGGAGCAACGCACGCAAACTGTTGCATTGTGCCCAAGTGGAAGCTCGCGTATACTCACGCAAATCGTGCAACGCTCGTCGAGGTACAATAAGGACAACCGTTACAGTGATTGGCCGCTTCAGGAAGCTTTGCTGATAAAGTCGCTTTAATCGAGCGTTGAGCCTGGAAAAGGACGTCGTTTTCGCACATATGGGAAGTAAACGGATGTTAATAAAGATCAGTGTGGTACGAAGATTGTCTGTACTGTGAGAGAAAAAATGATGTGATGATCAGTTTGCATGAACATGCAGCGTTATGCTTATCATCCACGGGCTGTATTTTTCACGTTTTTTTTGTGGAGGTTTAGTTTGTTATTTTGAAGCTGTATTCTAGTGTGAACATTCATTTTCAAGATGGTTTTTGGGAATCAAACTTAGAGAAACGGTTGAATGTACGGTGTAAGTATTTCACAGTTATATTTACACATGTTTGAACTAACTTTTTGAATTTTTTCAAAGCATTTTATTCAAAATTGTACGAGATTTTTTATGTTTAGCAGGTCATGTCGCAAAAGTTTTTGATCGTCGGGCGTTGTGATTGCAGCCGTCCTGATCATCTGAATCAAACGATTTCTTTTTAATTTTTTTCTTTCAGAATGTGGTTAGGGTTTGGCCCTTCATCTTTATGATTGCTTCATAATTACTATTTTTCCGAGGCGCGAGAAGTGAACACTTTGCTTTAAAAAATCAAAGTACTTTTTTCAAATGCCGCAATTTCGTAAATATTGCTTAATTTTTTTTATTAGAGGGCCCAACGATAGCCACATTCGTAAAGAATAGTTTTAAAACAAAATCGTTTGTTTCAGATGACAAGGACGACCGAAATCACAACGGCTGACGATGAAACAATTTCGCAACATGACCTGCGCAATATCGAATATCGTAACATCGTAACTTCAAACATGTACGTGGTGTCCGAAAATTCACGCAAGAAGTAATTTTGATAGAAAACACAGGTTTTTAATTAAAGATTGCAATTTTTTGATTGATTCATAAAGTATACAGTATCGAGATATGTATGGAATATTATATCCGGTGAATAGCCTCTACGGCCATTAGTTGGTTGATTTTGAAATGTCCAATTCTTGACCACGGTGCTGAATTGGTGTTCCTGGACTCTCACCATTACTCTCACGAACTGCTTCGATGTTTTGTGTTGGACGACTTATTGAAGGACGGCCAGAGTGATCACCAATTGATCCAGTCTACTTGATTTTTAAATTCATCTCTTCTCAGTTCATGAATCACTGACCAAATTTGTATGAAAATTGCGAACTATAGCTGCTAAACCTTAATTTTGTTAAAAATATTGTTCAACAATGAAATCGCGTTGTTTTTGTTTCGTGTAGCGCTCAATTTTTAATAACCCTGAATTGTCAGCGGTCACGCTGTCTTTTTTTTCGTTGGCAATACTTTACCGCACACATGGCACGCAATTCAAATTTTGCGTGAATTTCGGGACGCCCTTTATAAATATAACTGTGGAATACTAACACTGTAGATGTAATCGTTTCTCTAAATTGAATTCCCATAAAATCACTTTGAAAATGGGAAACACTCAAATACGGTCTTAATGATGAGACCCTCGGGCGGTTTAGTTCCAAGTAGATATTCTCAAAAATATGAATTGTCTTCAAATCCCAACACATTTTCTTGTCTATAACACCATCCTGAGCACTCAAGATTTTCTTTATGTCGTATCAATCGTTACTAATTGACGGAATTTTTTATCCCAAATTTGTGCGAACGATTTTTGACATTTTACTATTAGAACAGGATCGCTGCAATCCCTCACATTTTTCGTGTTAAAGAAAGAATGTTGTTAAGGAGTTTCGGGACAGACGACAAAATATTACCATTTGCTTCAAATTTATACAGTAAATGATTTGTCATATGCGGAATGCACTCTCCAAATTTTAAATCGATCGTCTACACCGTTTCTATAAAATGTATAATTGAAAAAACACTCTTTTAACATAGGGAGGTACCTATCATCAGATAACATAAGGAGTACATTATGACACTGATGAAAAATTATAATGTATAATATAGTCTATAATGTACTGTGTGATTTGATGGTTTGGCATAACATTTTTCACACTCTTTGATGCGTAAAACTGCAATTCAGCGATAAGCGTTGGCTATGGTGAAAATTGTTTTTTCAATTTTACTTTTTCTAGAAACGGTCTAGACGATGGATTAAACATATAGAGGGTACATTCAGTAAATGACAAAGGATTTACTGTGAATTGGGGTTACGTTGATTCGTGGGGTTACTTTGATAAAAAAATTGTTTTGTTTTTAAGTTCAAATTACGAAGTTCCCGAACGCGACTGAGAGTTTTTTTTTACGGTTGGCAATCTTAAATTTTTCTTTATGTCATCACTCAGACGCAGCACGAACGAACGAGTTTAAGTGACCGTAAAAATATAAAAAGCGTACGTAATGTATTTACACTATACTTTATGCTCGAATAACTTAAAAAATAACAAGTCGAGTGTTGCAATGACATGTTTTTGGTAATAATCGCCTTGTCAGATGTTTATTAAACTACACCATTATGTTTTGTTGTGTAGCAGAACCTCAAAAACATATTTTTTTGGGCGACTGTTGTTTCGTTGGCGAAGTTGATCACTTCGACGGGGTAACATTGATCATTCATCAATTTCAGCCCACTCATTATCTTTACTGTTAGTCTCGGAGTATTCTCAGGGATTTCCGTCTTTTGATAATTTGTTAAGTGTAGGTTTCAATTGTAGGTGCCGAATACATTAGGAACATTTCTTAACTGACAATTCGGCAATTCTGTACCAAATTACACTAATTGTAAGACAACAATTATCAAAGCGTTATTTTGTATTTTTTCCTCGTTGTCAGTCGTAAATTGTACGTGACCTAGTTTGAGTGAAACATGTTCCTAATGAAACCAATGCGATCTCGTTTTGTGATTTAGATACCCAGGTAGTCATATATATTACAACTTGTTTTTGCTATTTTTAAAATCTTTTGACGTTTATGGATGGGGTACCGCATAAATAGATTTAAAAAAATAGTTGTTTGTCAATAAATTTTATTTTGAAGAGTAAAGGTGAAAGATTTGTTCGTTTAAAGTGATCCCAAAATAATAAAAATCGTCGTAACTTTCCTTCCCGTTGACCGTTTTTTTTTCTTCTTTAGGAAAAATGCTCCTTTATAGGGTTACTTCGGATTTTCATTAAGGCCTTAGGCCATAGTAACGGGTATAGAATCATGTGCGAATTTAACAACTTTTTTCGTATGAAAAAGTGTTTCCCTCATCAAATTAATTACACATCTATTTATTATGAATATCAAGCTGTTAGACACTTGTTTTTTTTTTCGATGTACAAAATGGCCGACGACTAATATTTTCTTTTGTTATCTTTTTTTAGGCGCTCCGCGGCGTGACATTTAGCATCCACAATTTTTTACTTAGAACAAAAACCAAAAATTCTCGTCACTCTAAATTAGATAACCTAGAGAAGTACGTACGGAATTTAAAAAATATTGTTTTATTCAAGAGTTGTAGGTATTTGAACTTAAGAACTGAATTTTCAGTGAAAAATTTCGTTATAACTGCTCATAAACTGCTCATAATATGAAAAGTTTTTGATTAATCACAAATTCCGTACGTACTTCTCTGTGAAATGCAATTAGGAAAATAACTTTTAAGTTTGAATCGAGTGAAAATTGTTGAAATTATTTGTCACGCCAATTGGAAAAAAGCCGTTTCGAGAAGTTTCGAGTAATGGGCCATTTTGTACATCGAAAAAAAATATATTTATTTTCTAACAGCTTGATATTCATACTAAATAGATGTGTAATTAATTTTATGAGTGAATCACTTTTTCATACGAAAAAATGTTAAATTCACACATGATTTTATACCCGTTACTGTGGCCTAAGGCGTTAAGAAAAAGGGGGTATCAAAGTAAATCTCTAGTATCACTTTCATCACGACTAATTTTTTTCTCATTTATTTTTAAATATTTGAAATTGTAATTTGGAAGATCAAAAGACTAAAAAAAGTTGTTGTTCCGATTTAAACATTTTTTTGCGATATTATTTGAATTAAGATATTGATTTTCATTTCAAAATTGATCGAAGTACCCCTGATCCACGGTACCGTATAAATTCAAATCAAATGGTATTATTTTGTCAATCGTCCCAAAACTGCTTAACCTCGCACTTCGTATTTTTTGTCCACCTTAGCCGTTTCACAATAGGGCCAATCACTGCGTTGCAGCGAATTATCGAACTCATTGATCAAAATACGCGCGCGTATACACATGTGTCCGCGCGGATCTACACGTCAGTGGTAGTCCATTATGCCAATACTTTCAGAGTGAAGCGCGAATAGGTAATTTTATGATAAAATTGATGTCCATAGAGGAAGCCTTATTTATATATTTATATACCAGATCTCGCCTACGTCGAGTGTGGATTCGTATCTTACGCGAGAATGAGGGGAAAAGAGAGTACGGAAAAATACATGAATATTCATGAAAACGTTCGAGCGAAGTGCATCAGTGCGTCGTTGCAGTACTGGGATCTCGTTGCCTCGCACATGTTCCGTTTGCCGATGCAAAAGCACAGCAAGGCGGATATATAAGACCCCATTCACACAGGCTTGAGTATCTCGCGACAGTGAGAAAGCGTCGCGATTATCGTTCCTCGAATCACGTAATAATATTATACGAAATTTATGTCACGAGGAAACAGCTTTGCAATCGTTCGATTTACAGCGAATTATCGCGCGCCAGAGGTGGTACATCCTTTCTCTTTTTTTTCTGCTCAAAGATTGTCTGAAAGAATTTTTATTTATCAAATATTGAAAAAAATGTAATCGCATCGTAGGTATCAAAAAGAGCTAATAAAATTGCAAGTCCACGAAGATATGAGAATTTTGCGTGCTATTCTATTTCTTCCGAATGAAAATCAATGCAATCTCGTTCCTCATCAAATTCGAATGTGATATCGTGTTGTGAGATTTGGAAAATTGATTGGGCTTACGAACCGGCAGCTCTTCGGAATAAAAATAATTCGAATATCGTCCTTTATTTGTTTTGAATCTAACTTCGAAAAAAAATTCGAACATTGATTGGGTTTATAAGGGGCAGTACAGATACTAAACACTCAAATATTTCTACTTGAATCGCGCCGACCATCTTAATTTGCTGCATCAAATGCACAATCGAGACTCTTCGGTGGTTGGAAATCTTACACCCTAATGCACATGACCGATTGCAAAATTACTCGCGATATCGCGCGCGACTCTACGTGGCCTGTGTGCAACACCGGAAAACCTATATCGCGTGAACACAAAAATGCATATCTAGATGCGGCACCTATTACAGGTAACTACGTACAATAAATGTTTTCACGATTCCTAAAGATTGCCAACACATATACGGGGCGTCTCCAACGTAAAGATTGAAACGATAATCGGGATGTGATTATTTCTATCGTTTATCACGTATGTTTTGTTCACTTGGATATATGTTGCCATTTGACGATAATGGATTTTTTCAAACGTCTTCTTTGGTACTACAGTCTGTTCGTGTCGGATAAATTTCTGATTCTCCAATCGAGCTACGGGACGATCCAAAACAGTCGCTTCATACAGTATTTTGTCGTGATATTTGCGTCAACCCTGATCATTTCAGTATACTGGATTTCGCAATGGAAAGTTTAAGGGGTTAGGCAACCGTAGCGATTCGAAAATCAGGGTTATAAAAAAAATGATTTTTAAGGGATAAGTAAGATTATTAAAAAATCGTTTGGACATTTATTTGTATGGATATTAAGAAATTTGTGTACCAGATTGCAATAAAAAAATATTCATAATTAAAGAAGTTATAAACAATCTCGTGAAGGACCTTTAAACGTGAGGGGCTCAACGGTGTACTTGATTTTGGCCGCGTAGTTGGTTTAAAAAAAACGAGTGTTTTTTCTGTTTCGATCATAAAAAAATCGATTTTTCGAGAAAAATTGACATAATTATTGTTTTGGAAACATCCCACTTTATCAACTTCAAAAACTTCGATTTCCAAAATAGATCGCTTAAAAGATAATGTGTGAAAATTTCATAAAGATCGGAGCGGTGTAAGTATTATTTTTCGAGTTTATTTGAGCACGCTCTCCGGCGTGCTCTTACTCGAGCGCGAAGGCGTTTTTCTCAAAAAAACACTTTTTTCTTGCTTTGTCGATTTTTTCTTCGGAACTGCTGAACCGATCCTTACGAAATTTTGACTACATATTCGTCACATGTATGGCTACTGCTGGAACTATAATTATTTGAAAATTTTGATTATAAGTACTTTTTTTAAATGAAAATATCACTAAAAAAATATGTATTTTTTTATACTTTTTTTCAACAGCCGCTATTTCCTTATTTCTGTATAAAAATTAATAATTCTAGTTCGAAAAGTAGCCACAACCATACTGGACTCACATATTTTTGGTTTTTGTTTTTCAAATAAATCTACTCAGAAATAACATCAACGAAGCTGACATCGCTTTTTTCGACGGGCTATACGGATGCTGCTACCAGTGATAGATAAATGATGTAAAATGGATTTTAAAAAATTCGTCATACATTTCAAGAGTTATCTTATAAAGTCCAAAAAGATTTACGTCAATATCTTTTATAGGAACCGTAAAAAAATTTCCAAAAATACTTCATTTTTCAGCCGTCTGCTGTGGGATGATCCCTTAATAACTAATGAAAAAAATGTAAAGAAGAAAAACGTCGTTCAAGACTCAACTACTATTTCACTGAATAAATGTACCAAATTTCAAGTCAATCCAATCATTAGATGTCGAGAAATCGTGTACGCCGTTTTGAAAACCATAGTTTCGAAAAAAAACGCTTTTAACGATTTACTAGCTGTTCTATCTCTGTAATCATAAGTTTGCGTTCAATCTGCGATTCCTGCACTATATGTTGAACCTTCCTCTTCAATTTGATTTGTCTCAAGTGACAAACGTTCGTCATTTTCACGGTAGCATACCCCCTTAAGTACTCCATTTATTTCGTCACTTTCAGAACGAAACGAACAACCGAAACACATAATTGTACCCTCTTTCCCGTGTTTGTGCATTTCTCACGGATACTCCAACTCGTGGCATTTGAATTCGGGACACCCTGTATATGGGAAAGATATTAGAGAAAGGCAAGGCGGTGGGCCCGACTGGCTCTCGCGCGACAGGCACTCTCAACTATTGAGTTTATCGGTTTTAAGGATGCAATGTGACGTGACTGGGTAATTGAACGATCTCTAGACGCGCGCTCGCACACGACTTATCGAGACGATGACGACGAATACGACTAGAAAAGTATGCATTTTTTCTCAATGACTTTTTTTTCCGCGAACTTTGTAACGCTCTCCCCGCATCGTGTACAGGAATATGGCGAAAGGTTTTTCAGAGTCGTCTGATCTGTTGGTCGCACAGTCGTCGCATGCTCCAACGCTTGCCCGAGTATAGTGACAGCTCGTGGGAATGCCGCAGTCAGACACCGCCGATAGAAGCGAACACGACACGCGGCTAAAGTCTCCGGGAGGTGACGTGAATTTATGATTTTTTTTTTCTTCAATTATTTACGTTGCGAATTCAAATTATCTTGAGGATTTGCTTCGGCGTAAGAGGTACACGGAGACATTATTATTGCAAAAGTCATGAATTTATGGTATTAATTAAATCATTTTTTTCCCCCAGTACCGAGGGGCCTCGAGTAAATGGAGAAGTTTGGCGAGAAGGAACGTTTCATATTCTCCGTATTAACTCTTTTTTTTCTTTCTCTTAATGCTAATGCGAACTTTCTACGAAAATATTCAGATAAAGTCGTATAATAATTGTATCATAATAAATACTACGTTTATCGTTATTTTAAGATCGAGTAGTACTTCACATTAGAGTTTAATGTAATTACTATTTTCACTAAACAAACTTGATTATTATTTTACATTTGTATTTTGTTTATTATTTATGTTTGTATTTTGATTGTTTTTTTTTATTTTTGGACATCATTTTCTTTAACACTCGTGCTTAACTTGAGGCAGTATTCTAGTCTAGAGGCTCAATTTGAGGGAGTTCTTTTAGGGGTTGATAAAAAAAACGAAAAATATTTTGAGTATCCACGTTTTAGTCTTTTGATTGATGTTCCAGGAACGTAAAAAAGCCAAAAAAAAAAATTGAAAAGTTATGGGCTTCTAAATATGATCGTGAAAAAAAGGGTTGAGGTGGTTGACATCATTCCCAAGCTCCCATTTATCTGCAACAAAAATTAAACCATTTTTATTGACCAATAAGAATGTCATTATGTCAGGTACCAAAGAGAGCATTTTTTTATTGGCGACTGTTTGTAATAAGTTAGTATTTGGCTTTCTTTTTTTCAAAGTTAATTTTTTTTCACATTGAAATAATTATTTTGCAATGCCCGAGGTAGGGGCAATAGAGGGATATATACTGAAGGTCTATACCAAATTTGAAATTGGTTGAATAGAACTCGAGATTTTATTTCAACCAGGTTGAAAAAAATAGTTTCGAGAGAAACACGTTCAAAACTTTGAGTACAATTTCAGACAACCGTAACTATCTAAGTGGCGTAATGGCATGCTATACTTACGTTATGTTAATCGGTCAATCCTGCCTCGTAAAGTGTGTCTTCCTCGACTTCGAAATGATCATTTTCTGGTGCTCTCTTCCCTGCCAGCCGTTCTAGCTTCCTTAGAAGCTTCTGAAGTTCGTAGCTCCGACCGGTCGATCCTGTTCTAGTCTCACTTGTTGGCGTAAATATTGGAAATTTCGAAATTTCCTTTTGCGGACATATTCTTAAGAGTCTATACTTAAGAAAATGCCAAAGAATCGATTCATCCAAATCTCTCGACTACAATACTGCCTCAATGCATCACTGTCATGTTGAAACCTGAGTATTTACTATTTTTGCGGTGTTCTTATCTTTCTCATTTTGTGTAGGGGAGACCGGGGCATAATGGGACCGGGGCAAAATGGGACCGGGGCAAAACGGGTTTGGGGCAAAATGGAATAGTGAAAATCAACACTGCTGGAAAATACGTCATTGGGGCAAAACGGGACTGGGGCAAAATGGGCCGGAGAAAATCAGACTCCTCAGAAAGAGGCGGTTGGGGCAAAACGGGATCGGGGCAAAATGGGACAGTGGAATAATTCGATGCAGAAACGAAAGAAATGCAGGGGTAAAAAACGAGGGGTAATAAATGAGTGAAAACAGGTTTTATTGAATGTTACACGATATTTGGGTCACACTCTACTTACGATACTATAATTTAACGGTGGCAATGTTTAATTTTTATTGCTTGTTTAACTAAGCTAATTTTTATCGGCACAATTGTCGCAAACGTACTCGATTAAGTTATCGTCAGCATGGGCACATGAATAGTGGGCCCATTTCTCGCATGAATTACAACGAATCCAGGATTCCTTGGATTTCGAATATAAGCCCCCGCAGAAAAGGCTCCCCATGAAATCGACGGATATGTGTCGACAAATATATCGGTCAGTCCGTATTATCTGCGTATATGTGGACTGAAACGAACCACAAGCACCATTTAGATTAGATTATGTTTCAACAGCTCTTTCACAGAGCCGAAGCATGAATTTTCCTGTCATCCCATTTGGCCCCAAATTCAGCGGGCTGCGACACTTCATTTTTGTGTGTCCCATTTTGCCCCGATTCCATTTTGCCCCAATTTGATATTCCACTCCTCTCTGTCCCATTTTGCCCCTATCCCATTTTGCCCCAAATCAAGCACCAAGAAACTTCATTTTTTGCTATCCCATTATGCCCCGATCCCATTATGCCCCAGTGCCGTTTTGCCCCGCTATACCATTTTGCCCCGGTCTCCCCTAAATCGTATGTTGATAAAAAAATATCAACAGTATATTGTCGACAATTTGTTTTCGAAGCCTTTTTACACGGATAATCGACAAAGCAGTATACGAGTGTGAACCGAGCCTTACATCGCCATCAGCGGAAGGGTGAAGAGCTCGCCAAGTTGAAATATAATCTTCGGGTAATGAATCGCAACATTCAATTACGCATTAATAACAAGGCGGTGGACGTGCGACGGGGTCCTGAGTAACTCTCCTTTGCATCACTATATGTATGGGCTCAACAATGCATGCGAAAGAGTATATCAACGTGTGTTCGGACACATGCATACACACACGGGGTCTTATAACAAACAAACTGACGCTCGCAACCAACGACGAGAGACGCACCGGCTCCATTAATATGCCAGTAACTTTATTGTTATGAATACATATACCCAGACATATTATATATATTTATCTATAGGGTGCCCCAAGTAAAAATGGTAAACCTTCAGGAACGTTGAGGCAGTACATAAACTGCCGCGAAGAAGTTTCTTGCAGATTAGTGTATTTCTGGATTTCTTACGAGAACAAAAGATCATGATTGATTTGTTAGGTTAATTTCTCCATACACATTTTTATCTTGTTTTATTTCCAGCAGACCTAATTTTTATAGTGTTTTGTTTCTTTTTTCTTAAGACCCTGGATTATTTAAAGTAGTTTTACTTGAAATAAAGCAAAATAAGCCGGAAAACTTCCTTTGGCTTGTCGAAGTGTTCGATCTTTCTAACAGTTTGCTGTTTGACGTTGAGACACCCCTTATATTTATATGTGCGCGCACCGGGTGCAGGGAAATCATGTACAGCGATGCAATGTAATGGAACGCGATAATAATTCATAGATAAGACTCGTATGTCACCAGCCGGCGTAACTCTTGTGAGTCCCTCAATTAATTACCCTTGGTAATAAAAATGAAGAAATTGCTCGTTAACGAGAGATACCGGTATGCATTGAATTTGATTCTTTCTAGAATTCAGCTGCGTTTTATTACCAAGCCACTTTATCAGCGTTGTCACGTCGGTGACTAAAATTTAATGATCATTTTGAACCTTCAGTTGTGTTACAATTTATTAAAAAGAATTCTTTCTCTGACGTTCTAAAAATAAAAGTGGACCGGAATTGGAGGCAACGTTAATTGAGTGCCGGAAAAGTAAATAACTGCCAAATTCGTGCTTCCACATGATGCTGCTCCAGATCCTGCATTTACGTAACTTAGGCATTACCACCCCGTGTTTGACTTCGCGCTAACGCGGCGGTCTCAAATTTGAATAATTTCGAAACGCTCGCTCTTTCTCTTTCGGCCCTCAGTGTTTCGAAGATACGGTGCCGAAGATACACACATGTTCAAGATGGAGTGGGAAAGAGATATTCGCGAGGAAGAAGTCTCGTGTGGCACGTTCGCCGGGGGCTAAGAAGAGTGCGAGCCACGGTTGATGCAAAAATATATATAAATAAGTGTTTGTGATGCAGGATGTTTCAGAAAGCACGAATTTGATGTTGGGCAACTGCCAAAAATGACTAGAGCTGACTTGCAGGATGTTTCTTCACGAGAGTGCCACTTGTTGTCATCAGCAAGCTTGTAATCCTTTCTTACAAGGTCTCAAGATATTACAACAGAGATTGGAATAGATAGTCATTGATGTCTAGGAATATAGTTAAAACCCTGCACTATCTTATCAGTATAGGAGCAAACGTCCCAAATATTACATCAAATTATTCATAGGGCAACTCGGGGCAAGACGAATACGCGGGGTAAGATGAATCATAGGCCTAGCCACTAAACAATGTGTGTGAGCACAGTGCTCCCGTTGGAGTTTAGAGGGGAGGCAGTGAGGTGAATGAGTGTGAAAGTATCAACTGTGGCGGAAGCACGCGCCTCGAGTGAAAAAACAATATCGATTTTTTGACAAAACGATGTAATTTTTGGTAAAGTTTAATATCGTTTCAGTTTATTTGAGTTGCTGATATTGATTACAGACAGGTAGGTAAACACAATGAATGTACTAATTATTAATATAATAACAACGGTTTGTCAGAAATGTTTAAGGTTAATGTTGGATTTTTTGTTAATTTATTAACCGTCTAACGGGGCAAGGTGAATACAAGCTATCGCAAACCCGGAATACTTTGCAACCCCGTGAAAAAATGGCCGACGCTTCCAATAAAACCAACGCTCGGGATGGTAATCGGGGCCCAACCGACGGTACCCAACCATAAAGCCAACGTTCGGCCGGTTTTGTTGACCGATGTTCTCATGGACCCGAGTAACCCATGGTTAAATAAAACATTGATGCATCACCGACAACCAACCTTGGGCCAACATTGGCCTTAAACTGCACCGAACCTTTGGTATGCCAGCCTTGGCACCGACACTGGGCTAATGCTGGTCCAGGTCAGCACCAACACTAGGCTGACGCTGTTTGCCAACTGTAGTACCCATGTAACATTTCGGATTTTCTCCAACCATCGCCCAGTGCTGGTAATGATCGTTGGCAAGGCGTCGAGTATAGTTGGCACTGTACTGGCCGAGTGCTGGGCCTTTTTAATTTTTTTTCATGGGCCGTACCCCTATTTACGTTAAAAAGGGTGAAATGGAACTAGCAAAGCATTTGGTTCCTCTTCAACCGGCGTTTCTATCAGGGGGAGAAAAAGAACTTACAAATGTTAAAAAAGATATGGAAGCAAGATTATTCGGACTAATCCTACAAAACTCAGACGATTGGCTTATCAAATTGATGACATTGAGAATGAAATCACTTTTGTATCCGAAATATGCCAATAATTCGTGTCCCATCATTATTCCAGCGCTATTTCATCTTGCCCCATATACGGGGTAAGATGGGAAAAATACAAATTTAATTAAAAATATATATTGTATGGTACAAATCAGAAAGACTTATTATTTTGTTTCCAAAATTAAAAGATTAACAAATGTTTATTAGTTTAAAAAATAATTCAAGTTGACTGACTCATATATGTATTGTTTTATTTGAACATGACCATCATCATCTTGTCCCGACTTCCCCTATTTACACGATATCATCGACAACGATATGTCGGACTGCATGTCTCACGGTAGTATATCATTTTTTTCCTTACAAAGCTGTAAACTCACATTATATTCATGCAGAAAACATTGATTTTACCAACTCATGCATCACCAATGTCTACACGATAAATACAAGTACCGAAATCTGCCGCGAGGTGTCGAGTGTCTCGAACCGTTCTCTCATAGAAACGCGGCTTCCCAACACTACAAGTAGCCCTTTGATGTCATCGTTCGTTGCCGAGTATCAAAGGCTTACGCTTAGTCCGTTCGAGATGCCGGTTGTTCGGTTACTTCTATTTTTTTAGTTTTCCGTACGTGGAGGCTTCGCTGGCGGCTCCGGCGGCATCTTTGGGTCTTCAGTTGATCAACATTCGGTGATTTTGATGTTTCTATTTTCATCCCAATCTCGCAGTGGCCCAGCAATGATTGTGTCGCCTGTTCTGTACCTCACTGTACACAAAGACAGCACGCCCAGCACAAAGACCGGACTATGGTACGGTATACCGGATATCGTTTGAGCGTAATGCGCGAATTATTCCGCGTAATTCAAGCGCGATGATGAGCGTCATCGAGAGTGGCCGTGTACGATCAGGTCGACGAAATAGACAGGGAACGAAACGCGGGAAACGAGGCGCGCACGAGCCCGTCAAGAGGAATAAGAAAAGGAAAAATATGAAGAGAAGGCGGAAGATAAAGAAGAAGGAGAAGAAGCGATCGGCGGTTGTCAGCGGCCCCGAGCCACGAATCAGCCTTATCTCACGCCCTAATGAGACGTCTTC
This sequence comes from Ophion obscuratus, assembly GCA_964007375.1. Classification (NCBI taxonomy): domain Eukaryota; kingdom Metazoa; phylum Arthropoda; class Insecta; order Hymenoptera; family Ichneumonidae; genus Ophion; species Ophion obscuratus. The sequence continues at coordinate 20,974,326 of OZ023318.1, read as the reverse complement.
GACTCTCTTTATTATTTGTCGGGAACCCCGGGCGTTTGGTTATATACCTAGTGAGATCACTTCACTCGAGACGAGCTCCTCTGGCTCTACCCTTCTCGCGGTTTCTCGTCGCCGAGATCATCGCCGATCGTTTAAATTCTCATCGCGCTTGGATCTCACTTGAAGCGTGCAATTTTTGTCCCAGCCGGACGGGACGCAAACCATTCAGGGGATATCTTCAATGATAGGGAAAATGAAGTGATTTCATCTAAATGAATTTGCCATAAGTATTCCATATAATGATAATAATGCGTTGGGTGAGGCAATAGGCTATTGATGGAGCCCAAGGCAAAATGCTGAAAGCAAACGTTCCTCCATTCATTTGTACCGATTTAACCCTCCCTGACTTTTCCTTTGCCAGGAGGTGCGCTCTTTTTTTTTCTGGGTTCCACGACTTGGCTGGGTAAAGGGCATCCAGAAGACAATAAGGAAATAATCATTTCATACAATTCCAAAATGGATCAAAACCAAGAGGTGCTCGTCTCAGTGAGATCGAGGTATGATCAATGATCGCTGTTTGATCCTTCATTTCTGCTTGGGTTAAGCAGTTGTAAAATAGTAACCGAGTTACCATTTTCCCTCGCTCGAATCTAGATTCACATGCACGTCTGTTGTGGATAATAGCACAGCACTTCATCCTATTACCATATTGGTCATTTTTCTTGTTACATCTCGTTCTGTACATCCGTTTGCGTACCGGCAGACCGCGAGACAGAGAGCATGGGTAAGTTACACGAGGAGGATTCCTCGCCAGACAATGTAATAAAGACGTCCGTGGACATAAATCAGAGCCGGCTATTCGCCACCGAGTTCCAGCGGCATACGCACACCTGAGGACGCACCTACACACCCATATGCAAAATCCACGGTCTTGAACGCATACTTGACTAACCGTGGCCACACGATGCATCGCGGCACGGCAACTATTGCCGGCTTTGCATAAACAAATATGACACTTCCTTTATACCTTTTGCCACGGTGATTTTTCGCGCCGGCGTCTCTCGCGTATCGTACAAGCGGACATTACTTTCGCCCACATTCGTCTTCCAGGAGTACTCACCTCCAGAGATCCAGTCGAGTATTCACCTGAACCAGTGCACTGTGCAATTATACACGCGCACTGCACGAGAAATCCTTACCTTAATCGTCTCGTATTCTTCTTTTTCTCTTCAATTTTCCGCTTTGGTCGGATAATCGAGCAACGTCTGATACGTCCAGGGATAAATAGGTTTTGACATTCTGGAATAATTCTTACAGGACCAGAAGCTTCTGTAATAGGATTCGTAACGGGGAATGGAGACAAGGGTATCTTCTGCTATACGGAACGCTCACCCGGTTTCGACAAGCTATCGCGAATATACCCGTGCAGAAATGTGACCACGTATTCCTTACTTTGTGTCAGGCCCTGACCGGACTTGCCTTGCCTGATTTACCTGGCCGGGTCCTCCCATGGAACTAACCGGGAAGGTCGCTAAATCGTTTTTTACGGCGTACCCTCTATGTTTGGAAATTACAATCTTCTGACCGGGATGCATTGCGAGCAAGTACATTGACATGTCGTGGCCAGAACATTGACATGTCCTGGAAAGTGGAGCCTGTCTATAAGAATCGTATAAAGCTACTTTGCTTTTCACCTCATCAAATATATTTATAATTGATTGGGATGAAACTAGTACATGTGTTGTATTTCTATTCACCATTAAAAGCATTCATTTTATTAATGACAATCGACGAGGATAAGAATGCTTATCATAAATACCAGGATTACAATAACTAATGATTTGAGCCAGTACTTGATCGTTGTTCTGTCCAGTTGCTATTCAGCTCCCAGTCAGTTCTCGGAAAATGGAAAGGCGGCTCGAGGCCTGGCCCCAGATCCGTTACATGGCGAACCTGGTGCCCGCTGGGTGGCTTGACCATGGCCTGATGTTATTTAGGGCAGGCAGATCAAGGACAGCACTTTTTCCCTGCTCAAATTTATACACGGGCAACCGTGTGGAAATGTTTGAGGTTGGCCAGGTCAGGATCAGGTCGTGGTCAACCTGCGATACGGGTAACCCTTACTACGGACACCCTGGTTACGCCCCGATCGGGCCGCATGTTATTAGGCATGAAATCAGGCAATACTAAAATGGTCCTACTGAGGCTTAGCCTAATAAGGCCATATTGAGGCTTGCCTCATAACTGCCTCAGCATTCCATGTATGCGTATAACCTCCTATATTCCCTGAGGACATTTTTATTCGACAGCAAGCTTCGAAGCTCTAACGATTTATAAAACTCAAATAAAAAAATTGTTATGGGCTGTGACAAAAAAAGACCGTACGCTAAATCTCGAAACGCAGTTCCAAATGTGTCATCGTCGTGGGAACAAGGTATGTATAACCTAAAAAAATATATAACTGCTTAACACGTTATTAATCCATAAGTTCGAAACGTACAAAGATATATTGTATACAGGGTGTCCCTCTTATATCTGCCACCCAAAATAGCTCGGTAATTATTGACGTCACAAAAAATGTTCCAGACAAAAGTTGTACGGTGTGGAGGGGGCCATCGAATGCGACTAATTTTTTGCTTGTTTCGGTGGAGCCGCTGATGCACAGTGAAGGCCATTTCCTTTTGTCTGGAACATTTTTTTGTGACGTCGATCATTACCGAGTTATTTCGGGTGGCAGAGATAAGAGTTGCACTCTATATATTCGCGTACAAGCGATTTAGAGCAAGCTCTAGAGAAAGTTATTAACAATGTCAAGGATTTGGGAGGGACACCGCGCGATTCGGAATAAAAACACCGAAACATAAAACTGGATATTATTTAGAACGCTCTCAATACTATTTTTAATTCATCTGATTATAACTTTTTTCTTAACTGTATTCAATTTTTTAAAATAGGTTGACAAATATACTTCACGCTTTGTAATATATTGTAGAGTGTGTAGGTGTACAAACATGTATGTGTACTGGCTACGTAAGCGGCTGGCGAACTCTAAGGCAGTATTATAATGATCTGATCAGGTAACGTTATAAACGTCCAGTCAGGCAACCTGATAATGGCCTGACCAGTCAACCAGATAAGGCCCATATGTGACAGATCGTTGGACTTTCTAGCAGGGCGCTATCGGGTTGCCTTATAAGTGTTCTCGCAGGGCGGTCAGGTAACTTGAAAGCGTCCTAACTCGGGCCCTATGAACATTTCTACGCCGGTACGCACGCCATAAACCTTGTTGTAGCCACTTCACAAAAACTTTGAAATCAATGTTTATCTAATTGTACCAGCTTAAATAATGCTAGCTATATACGCATTGCGGCGTTATTGTAATTTTATTTCACTTCCAAATGAGCATGGATGAGCAAGCTTTGTTTTTTATATAAATTGTATTTCGCGCCTCTTCCTCGAGATTAACATGGTACCCCCTCTCATGCCGATGTCGCCACAAATTTATAGTAAAAATGAAGATTTTTCTACCCACCACGGCGCGCGCGTCGCGCGTCCCGCAACCCATTCTTTTTCCTTGTGCCGAAAGCCACGGACGTGTTTTTGACAGTGCTCCACAGATTGGGCAAAGATGGGAAAGAAAAGAAGTCACCGGAATGATTCCGACGAAGAAAATAAGGAGAATCGTTTCGAGAAACGATTGAGGCGTCTGGAACGTCACGAAAAGAAGAGAGAAAGGGAGCGACGTAGAAAACGAAGTGAGTATGTTTGTCTGTTACAGGATATCAAGATGGCGCGTTAGCAACCGTTTCGTTTCGACACGTAAGGGCTAGGCCGTTACGAAAATCGGATGCATTTTCCGCACAGGCGGAGTATGAGAGATTAGGTCTCTCTACGCGAGCGGATGAGGCCCGCTCGTGAAGGACAAGGTCCGAATAACTAGGTTAAGCGAAACACATTTCGAGAAATGTCGAGATGTCTGAGGGACATTTTCGAAAATTACTCGCATGGCGAGATATAATTAGAATCTACATCTTTATGTAACGATCCTTAGCCGTAGAAAGGCAGCATAACCTCAATTGTCTCTAGGAGATATTTATAAAGAGGGTTTTTTTGCTTGTCTGTGTTGCCATAGGACACGGGCGTTCAAGTTCGGAATACTCTTCGAGTTCAGAAGCCAGTTCGAGGTCAGGCTAGAGATCCAAATCAAGATCGAGGTCGAGATCGAGACTAGTTTCAAGGGTTCAAGCTTCAAGGGCTTCAAGTTTCAATCGAGAGGCAAATCGCCAGAAAAAATCGGTGAAGGGCCGAAAGTGACATTCCAAAGCAAGTCATCGATGAAAAAGCGCTCGAAGTCCTCGGGAAACATTTGACGATAAATAAGCCGGCGGGACCGCCGGTTTGTGAGGAATTGGTGTCGCGTTGGTCCGAGATTTTAGCAGTTGGGCTTCCCAACGAGCTTCGATTTCGATTTTTCATTTTTGATAAAAATTATGACATTTTCAGAGCGAAATTCTTGCTCCTTTAATTTTTTCAAAAATTCGATCAAGTGGGAAAAAAAACGGTTGGCTGGATTAAATTGAAACTTCGTAGGGTTTTTGTGGGTATATTGAACAGTAAAAGGCACACTTAACATTAGCGGTTCCCGCAATATTTTTGATTGGGCGCTTGATTTTCCAAAAAACCACAAAAAGCCCTTTTTTGGTCGCTTTTTCAAATTCATGTAATGATTGAAAAAAAAATTTTTTTTCAAAATTCAATTGCCAATCCTTGTAGAGAATTTATTCAAGTTTTTGAAACCAATTTCAAAATTTCTGTGCGATCATTGGTTGCTGAGATATTGGTAATCAAAGACAAAATGATCTTTTTCCATTCAAACACCGATATCTCAGCGAGATATGCTCGTATCGAGATTTTTAAAAAACCAAATTAAAGCTGAATAAACAAGCTATCCGGTCCATATAGAGGTTAAGTCGAAAAAATTTTTTCCACGTCCGTAGATTTAAAAAAAAACCAAAAAAATTTCGATCATTTTTTTTTCGGTGGTTTTCTTATGATTACTCGAAAAATATTTTCAAAAAAAAAATTTCAAACTCAGATCCGAAAACTAGACACTTAGAGCTACAATTTGCTTTTTTTTTTGCTGTACGACCATTTTTGTATGAGTTACAGCCTGTTGAAAATCACCCAAAAATTTGGATTTTTTTCTTGCTCCCTAAATTTTTTTGCAAAGTGTAGTAATTAACTTGAACGCCTCGATCAAGGACGCGCTCAACGCTACGTCGATTGACGAATGGCTGTTTGGAAAGCAGCTGGACGAAAACATAAAGGCTGCCAAAACTTTGGAGCGTTCGTCGAAACAAATCAAGGCGGTTACTAAAGGATCAAATAGTTACCCCGCAAAAAACTTCAAGAGCCCGCTCCAACAACGAAGCTACAAACAACGGGGATCATCGTTGTAAAAAACGGGCAGAGGAAGCCGTACTCGTCGAGGAGTTCAGCGATCCATCGCAAGCCAGAACCGAAGAATGACAAGTACTGGCGAAAGAAACGCCAGTAATCGCAGTAAGTGCGTTAGTGGGCCGTCTGAAGCATTTTTACGATTCTTGGAGAAAAACAACTACCGACGACAGAGTCTTAGGCTGGACCCAAGGGGTGAAAATCCTGTTCGAAACACCGGTAGTTCAAAATTCGGTTCCACGAGAGCCGCATTGGTCAGATTTTGAAAGATCTCACATCTCAGAACAAGTCGATGAATTGGTCGATAAAGGGGCTGTGTCGAAGTGCGAGTGAACCGAAGGGGAGTTTATATCGCCAATTTTTCTCACTCCAAAACCAAATGGTCATAGTCGCCTTATCCTCAACTTAAAGAGTCTGAACGAATTTATTGATGCCGAGCATTTTAAATTGGAGGATTTGCGAACAGCTCGAGACTTAGTATCTGAGGGGTCGTTCATCGTTGTACATTTTTGGGATTTATACTAGATACAGAGAGTATGTTAATCGAGCTTCCCGATAAAAAGAGAGAGAAAATGCTCGAAACGATCAAAAAATTTCGCGTGGGTCATTCGTATTCGAAACGCGAGTTTGCATCTTTCGTTGGTAGCCTCGGCGATTGTTGCAAAGCCTCCAAATATGGCTGGGCGTATATGAAAGACCTGGAACGAGAAAAGATGTTTGCTCTTCGAGAAAACGGGAATAATTTCGAAGCAATTATGAGGCTATCGGACAACGTTCGAGAAGACCTACTTTGGTGGAAATTTCACATTATGACAATAACGAACCCGATTAAGAATTTCGAATTCGAGATGGAGATTTTTTCGGACGCGTCGCTGTCTGGCTGGGGCGTTTGTTGTAATGGCGAGAAGACCCATGGGTTTTGGAGTACGAAAGAACGCGAAAATCATATTAACTATCTCGAGCTCCTCTCGGCCTTTTTCGGGATTAAGTGTTTCGCGTCTCACTTGAAGGACTACGATATTTTACTCCGTATTGATAATATCACAGCGATCGCCCATATCAACCGCATGGGCGGTATTCAAAAGCGAAAGTTAAGTACGCTCGCGAAAGACAGATGGAAATGGTGCGAACAGCGAAATCTTTGGCTTTTCGCATCGTATATTCGCTCCGAAGAGAACTCGGTAGCGGACGCTGAATCGAGAAGGCTAGAGGTCGAAACGGAGTTTGCGTTATCAAATTCTACCCCCAAGTAAAAATGAATATATATAATCATATATAATTGTATACAAAAATTTGCCCGATGAATTGTATACAATTGTATATGATCAATTAATATATAATTATATATGATTATATATATATATATATATATATATATATATATATATATATAAATATTTATATATATATATATATATATATATATATATATATATATATATAATCATATATAATTGTATATTAATTGATCATATACAATTGTATACAATTCTATCGGGCGAATTTTTGTATACAATTATATATGATTATATATATTCATTTTTACTCGGGCCTTCAATGAGATAACACGAAGTTTTCGAGCTCCCAATATTGATTTGTTCGCGAGTAGAGCGAATACGAAGTGCAAGAAATACGTATCGTGGAAAAAAGATCCGGGGTCAATCGCAGTGGACGCGTTTACAATTGATTGGAAATAGCACTTTTTCTACGCGTTCCCAACCTTCTCGATTATACTAAAAGTACTTACAAAAGTACAGCTAGAAAAGGCCAGAGGTAAGATATATAGGTAAGGATACAGAGTTACAGTAAGTATACAGAGTTATAGTAAGATACAGAGGTAAGGATAGTTGTCCCCCAGTGGCCTTCCCAAGCCTGGTTCCCATTATGCATGGCTATGTTTGAAGAAGAACCGATTTTCTTTGAGCCAAATATCAATTTTATACGCTCTACGAACAGGGAACCTCACCCGCTGTGGCGAAGACTTACCCTGGTGGCCGGAGTTATATCGAGCAAGCGTTTGCGAAGAGAGGAATGCCAAAAGAGGCATGGGACTTCGCAGTTTCCTCGATAACCGCATCATCGCTGCGACAATACGAAACCGGCTTTAAGCGCTAGTGGAAATTTTGTAAAGAGAAAAAGATCGACAGTCTCACAGCGCGGGTTCCCGACGTATTGGGTTTTCTGGCTAGCGAATTCGATAGCGGAGCGTCGTATGGAACTATCAATAGCTTTCGGTCAGCGATAGCTTTACTGTTGGGACCCCAGGTCGGGCAGGATGAAAGAGTAAAGCGGTTTTGTAAGGGAACCGCGAAACAAAGGCCTCCTACATCGAAGTACGAGTCTACCTGGGATCCCAAGGTCGTTCTCGATCTTTTTTCGTGCAGGCCGTCAAATACTGAGTTATCGCTAGAAAAATTGTCGTTGAAGTTAATCACATTGCTTGCACTAATAACTGGTCACAGACCTCAAACTCTATCGCTCATTGACATCCGCAATATAAATAGAAAAGAGAACATGTTTGAGATAAAGATACCCGGGCGTATAAAGACTTCGGGCATAAACAAAAAGCAGCTGACGTTAATTCTCCCGTTTTAGCCGGAAAACGAGAAAATATGTGTCGCGGCCGCGTTGCAAGCGTATTTAAATAGCACCAAAAAAGTAAGAGAGGCCGAAACGGGTCTATTTATCTCGTTCAGAAAGCCATATAAGACGATTGCTACATCGGCGGCGTGCAAAAAAGGCATAAGCATAGAGACTATTAAAAAGACCGCGGGATGGACAAAAAATTCAAAGACATTTGCCAAATTTTATAATTGGGAAGTAACTGAGTCTAACGACGTTTTCGCAAGAGCGATTTTAGAGTCATAAATATGATGTATTGCTGTTACTCTGAAGCTTCTATTACTACTTAGTTGAAGTAAAGAACTCTGTCAAAAAACGTTCGCCCGCCGTAACTAACTTTCAACATCTACCATGTTGATCTCGAGGAAGAGGCGCGGAATACAATTGTACGATTAAACGAACTTACCTGTAAGTGAAGTTCTATCGTAATTGTACGGAGCGCCTCTTCCGAAGGGATCATACTCCCACCCAAAAACCCGTAACTAAGCAATGTTAGTCCCAAAAAGAGTTACGTCAGCACTGTAAAGAAATGAGTTGCGGGACGCGCGACGCGCGCGCCGTGGTGGGTAGAAAAATCTTCATTTTTACTATAAATTTGTGACGACATCGGCATGAGAGAGGGGTACTACCATGTTGATCTCTTCGGAAGAGGCGCTCCATACAATTACGATAGAACTTCACTTACAGGTAAGTTCGTTTAATCGTACAATTTTTCTCTATGAGGAAGCCAAAGTTAAAAATCAGACGTACTTATGGTGTTGACGCACTGGCGTTTGAAATGCGAACTTACGCGTAGATTTAACTTTGTTTTAAAACAACAAACTCGCTCATATCGAGGTTTTCTGATTTTATTGTTTCGGTATTCAGAATTATTTCAATTCCGATATTAAAATAACGTTTCAATATTCAAATTGGATTGATATTGAAATTAACTCGAAAAGAATTTGAAATGCAATAGAAACGACATCATTTCCAATTCTTCAAGCAATAATCTATCAAATTAAAATCAAACATAGATTTTGCTGTGCTGCTTACGTGTGTCTGTGAATTGCGTAGGGTAATCAACGTTCCGAGATAAGTACTTAGACAAATGTACACCCATCGGTACCAAGTTATTTAAATTACAACATAAAAAAGTCTGTGCAATACAAGATCTGGGATTAAGTAAAAATAACCGTGATTGCAATGACCCAAACATCGCGCGGTACCTATCCAGTTTTACGTATGCAATGCATTACGAATGAATTGTCGTGAGGGCCTCGACTCTTCTGCGCTCCGGAATTCCGTATCGTACATCGAGTTACGCAGAGTGAAAAGCCACGAATGCAGGGAAAACAGTATGTATAAGAACGAAAGATATGCTTTGATGTGCTCTCCCAGGGTTACCATTCGAATGTGGAAGTATACATATCGTATGCATTCTTATACAGATATGTGTATACATATATTACATGTATATTATGTGACGAGCCTGAGGGCTGGAGGAAACACGTATACGTATGCACGTACGAGAGACGAGATCGAATTCACACCGCAGCGAAGTGCTTCTGACATGTCGATTTACGAGTTTCCTTTTTTAACTCCCGCTAACACTTTTTTTGCATCCGAATACATCACATATATATTGTGCAGAAGGCAAAACAGAAAAATTATTTAAAAATACTTTACAACATTTTTGTCACTAATTTTCTACGTTTACTCACACGCGTACATCCATATATATTGTAACATAAGAAAATACGAGTGTGTATGTATATAGACATATATATGTGACGTCCGATTCTGAGGACGAGTGTTGCCAGTCGGCCTTGGCAGGTAAAGAATGACAAGATAAAAGTAAGCCAGACTGTCCTCACACGCGAGTACGAGCAGCACGATATTGGCATGTTAGGATTTAATTAATTTTAAGGGCTTACACCACTGTAAACGTTTAAAATGACGTAATTTTTTGCGATTTTGTTTTTGGGTGGAAGGACAAGTAAAGAAGATAATAACATTCAAGGATATTATTGCTCATATCTCCAAGTGAAAAAAAAATATATACTCAATGGTGATGCTGGAGCCATCCTCGCGAAGCATGTCGAATTTGAGACGCAGTCTAATTGACGCAAATTTAAAATTGGAAATAAATGTTAAGAATTCCATTAACTTACATGAGTATAGCTAGAGAACTATGTAGGGGATTCTAAAAATATGAATTTTTTCGTAATTGGCAAGCATTTAAAGTAGAATCTCAATTTTCGACAGATAGAAGGACAAACATTTTTTAATGACTAATGTTATAATTAACTCATCGCAAAACCCGTACGTATTTCTCTTCGGAATGTCATTTTAAAGGTGTGCTCAAAATTTGGAGTGAAAAGAATGAAAATTGTTGGAGTATGCTGCGTGCCGTTTTGAAAAATTGTGTTCCGAGAAAAATGGTCGACGTCTCGCACACGGGCCAGCCACTGCCACCGCAGACCCACATGCGCCTGAGGGACCTTTGTTTTACAGGTACCAAACTTTTTTCCCTCTATTCTGGATGGTTCAGAGCATCTCTTAAGCCAATTTAAAAAAAATCAATTTATTCGAACATTTTATGGTCGTGTTCTACACACACACACACACACACACACACACGCACGCACGCACGCACGCACGCACACACACACACACACACACACACACACACACACACACACACACACACACACACACACACACACACACACACCAATTCTTCGCCAATTTTTATTTCTTCATAAGAACTGAACCGCCCTTCAGAAACAGCAGACGGCATAGATCGGAACGAATAGTAATCTGAGACAGCAATGTCTGATGAACGCAGCGGGGGAGGTAGAACATCTCAGTTGACGCCGTCTAGATAATTCTACTCGGATCCATAAACTTGTGGTATTGCATTGGACCGTATTGTCATGCTGTGAAATGCTTCCAATCCGTGTGGTACCCAAATTTTTTCGCTTTTGGATCGTAGCATTGAGGCGTAAGGAAGTGCAATGTTCGGTAACAATTAACCCCCCGCAGTCACCCGCGGTCAGAATAACCCATGGTACAACTTTAAACCGAAATTACTATAAGTTGTTGGCGGCGAAGGCGACTGCCCTGCCTTCTAACGGTGCTTTGGGGTAACCCTTTATAAGTATAGACTGAGGTCGGACGTGGAGCTATTTTTTTCCTTAAACTATTTCCTACTGTGGAGCTATTTTTTTCCTGGGACTATCATATCTCAAGAACATCACCCTAAAATTTTATAAGAAAAAATTGAAAACTGCAAGAGTTATGATTTTTCAAGTAAAAAAGGTCTTTATTACGCTATAAACCCTTGCTGATTTTTTTCACCATTTTCAAATTTGATCAAAATATAATACCGAGAATGCCACATTCTATAATGTTCAAACTAATAACCTGCATTTTTATGAGTCATTTGGAACGATATGGTCAATGCGGCAATCGTTTGAAACATGGCTGGGGTCATTGCGACCCCCTGTGACCGGCGTGTTATAGCCGTAAGGTGTGACCGCGAAGGCTAGTGTCAAGTATTTTTTCGTTTGACACGCATCTTCGTTTAGCTATGCTTTCAAATGTGCGCCTGCAAATTTTGTCGGCTACGTTCCATGCGGTTTGCCATCTGACCCAAAACCATGCTTCCCAAATCGTTAGTCAGTTTTCACAGATGGTTACCGATGGAGCATGTTCTTTGTAAGCATCCACAAGCAAACGATGGTTTTCAGGTGCACTTTTCTTTAAAACAAATATATATATATATATATATATATATTTGTGGAGGTACAAGCATCCAGTGGGAAATGCTTAATTCCGACTATTACCACGAGGAGACTCGGATTCTCTTCAGTGTAATGACAGTGTGAAATCGTTCACCGTAAAATGTCGCTGTGAGATTTCTTTTACAGTTTTGGGAAATGGAAAATAAAGAATGTCGAATTTTTAGAGTCACACAAAATTCTCAATAAATCGTTGATGAGAGATTAATCTAATTAAAATCAGTATTAATGTCCAATGATTAGAAATACCTTTTTTTCGATAGAAAGGCACTTTTACGGTTTCTGGAGTTGGAATGTGATGGTAATTAATGGTAAGTTTCCTTGTTGTACGTTGAACATTTATCTCTCACCCTTCTTTATCTCTACGCAAAACCCGGGGTAAACATCATAATATAATTTTTAACGCCTTACTCATTGTCACGTATGCACTTTTTATGGGCGATTTTATTGCGAAACAATACAAAGGTGTCACACTCTTCTATTGGATTTCAAATAGAGAGACGTTGTGGGTAATCTCGGCAAAACAGGTAAACGAACTAAAGGCAATGCAGTACACATCCGATATTTTATGCAAGAAATTGGCTCAGCAAGAAATCTACTTTTTCAATTTGAGTATACCGATGAGTGACACCTTTTGTCTACTTTCTGAAAATGTTCATACCTCGTGAGTAACAACGAAAATAAAATATTATGATCTATCCCTGGAGTGTCACCTGGCCGATCTTTCGATGCAAGGCTCCGGTCCTGGCTGGAAAATTTAGATTGCTGCTCCTGTCTATACGGGGAAGAAACGAACGGAACTGCTTGCGCCACACAAACTATTGATCATCTACTTGCTCGTAGAAAAAGAGAATTACCTATCTTCGCTATAATCGAGGAGCGCACGTGTCCGTGGCGTGTGAAAAGCAATACAATTTTAGTGGGCGTTTTTTGATTATCATAACCCGTTTGTCTTTTCGATTCGGTTCGGAATTCGATTCGATTTTCGTTCGGAAAATAAAAGTGCAGACATATTTTATTACTTTTCACACGAAAGCGTCGATGTGCTTGTAACAAACAAAAAAAATCAGAAAATAACATCGTAAGTGACATATTCACGTATTGAAAGAATCATGCAATGATCTGGACATCTTATGTGGTTGCGATTTTTTTCCTATTTTTATGCTATTGCGAATTACTAAAAAATGGAACCCAATTTCTTTTTTTGTTGCTACCGACGAAATACCTACATCAAATGGGTGTACATATATCTCAAGTAATCAGTGGCGTAGTGGATAGAATGCGGGCGTTGTTAAGTAGGTATATCGCAGGTCCAAATTCCCGTACAGGTAGAAACATTTATTTGATGAAATCCGTTCCACAATAAATACTAATGAAACGAATTCGAATAATTGGATCATTTCCGAGAGAGAAAATAGTTGTTTAATTATCATTTTTCCGTTGGAAAACGTTTTTACGCGCTTTAGATTTGCTTCCAATTATTTTGGGTATCACGCGCGCAGAAATGTTGATAGGGTCCGATGTAGGACGCTTTCAAGTTGCCTAAATGCCCTGACAGGGCACTCATAACGCAACCCGATAGCATCCTGCTAAAAAATGTAGCGTTGTGTCACATATCGGCGTTATCAGGTTTCTTGGTCAGGCGGTTATTAAGTTGCCTGACCAGGTCATTATAATACTGCAGTACGTAACTAGTACAAACAAATGCTCGTACACCAACACGCTCGACAATGTATTGCAAAGCGTACAACTTGTATTGCAAAGCGTGCAAACTTGTCAACATATTTAAAAAAATTATTTACTTTTGTATAAGAGGTTATAATTAGATTCGTTAAAAGTATCTTTATAAATTATTATAAAAATCAGATCGAATACGGTTCCGACCCCCCCCCCCTTCGTTCGAGCTGAAATTTTGCACAAACCTTCCTTTTAATATTTTAAGACAACTCCTTAAGGGATTTCTGGTGACTCGCAATAGTTTTCGAGATATTTAATTTTTAAGTTTTTTTTAAATGCGTGCCTCTTATATATATATATATATATATATATATATATATATATATATATATATATATATATCTCTCTGCTACGTCTCCGTTCATACCTATATATGTTATCGCGCTCTCTGTTTTGTCCAAAAAAAATACCCAAACAAACGCAAACCCAAAAACTTTTGCGCGTCGCCAAAAATCCTTTTAAGTGTTGTCTTCAAATATCAAAAGGAAGGTTCATGCAAAATTTCAGCTAGATCGGAGGGGGGAGGGGGGAGTTCGGAATCTTACTCATCAGAACCTTGTTGTTGTATCGCAATGTATCAACGATGTGGATGAAATCGAAAAATATATATTGCTTGTCCGCTTCATCTACCTAAACGTGTAGTATACGTGTTGTAAATGACTTTAGTTTATTCTTGATCATTCATCGATGGAAAATAACATAGAAGAAGAAGACGACAGTCGAGTGTAATGGTCGTTTAATCATCATGCCTTCCCGCCTTCCACTCTCGCTCACAACGTGGGGTCTTGGGGCCCGCCCGTGGGACCCACGCGGCGGCCTCGATATTAATGCCAAAGGATTGACCGACGATATGATACATACGTATATGTGCATACACAAATTCGTGAATAATCATTCAACGTTACGATATCATTCGCTTCGGAGCATGGAGCATAAATTTTGGATGTATACAGAATCAATCATTATGATACGTTTACGAGAAAGATACCGTCTCGCGTTCGCGACGAAACTTACACGTGTGTGGCGATGATTTTCCTTCGGGAGATCATTCAATTTGTAAAGTGCGTATGATCGACGGGTGGTACCTTTAGAGACTTCTAATAATAATCGTCGCTCGACGAGATGTCAATAATATTTGCTTACACTGGTAAAAAAGATTAATTGAAATCAATTAAATGCGTTTGTTTGATCTTTTTTTCATTTGAAGTCAATCAAATTTTCATAAAATGAATTGTTTGCAAATTTGATTCTACTAGTCCAAAGATTTATTTCAAGTATAGTGACTTGTTTAAATCAAGATATATCTAACATCTTTGAGTGATGATAAATTGATATCCTTCTAGTGATTTTGGTATTTGGTATAAATTACATGAAAAAAAATCTAGTCGTATGGATCAAATGGGTGTAGCTAGATTTTATTATTTGAATAACTAGCAAAATCGCAGACGCAGTAATACGCTCTATGGCCGGAATGTGGCGCAGGGCCCAAGGCTTCTCCTGCAAGCCATTTATACTCTGAGCGAGGACATAACCAAGTCTGCGAAACATGTTGACGCACCACGAACTTTGCACATTGTCGCTCTTGATCGGCCAAGGGAATTCTGAAAGACCTAGGGAATTACGCATTTTGTGATACCCACGCAAAGGAACACTCTCTCGTATACACTAGTGGAATTAATTCTAGACACTTCAAATAGAAATTAGCTTATTTTTTATTTACGCAGAAAATGACGCTAAGTTTCTATTTAACATTTGCTTTAATAAGCCTACACCTTGATAAGAATATTAAATATAAGTGATTTGTAATGCAAAAATTATCGATAAATGCGAAATTGAAAGAACAAAATCAAAAAGTGTTCAGAATTATTCCCACTAGTGTAGGTATATCAAAATGGGAGTAAGATAAAATGTTTTTTTGAATGATTTTTCACCATTTTGAATTGTTAGAAACACGCAAAAATATGTATTGTATATAAAAAAATTTGGCAAACTCGCTGGTGCAAATCAGAATACAATTTAATCGTTCGAAATAACAATAGATTTGAATTTAATACACATTTACCGCAGGCAAATATATTTTTCTACTCAAATATACGTTTTTACTATTTTAATTACAATTAATATTGTAATTTTTTACCACTTTTAATTAAAATTGTAATTACAATACAATTAGAATTTTACTCAAATATACGTTTTCTATTCAAATAATATCTTATACGTTCAGATCAATACTGTATTTTAATCAAATACCTATTCATTGAATTGACTAGATCAAGGAACACTTGAAACGAATGTAATCATAGCAGACCGTGAGGCATCGAAAAAATTGATTCGACTTAAATCGATCCTAGTTAAATCAGATAAACTTTTTTAACATTGTATACAACACATATGATTAAACAATTCATCATCGAGCACACTTGTGCCGCTGAAGTGCACAATTTTTATTTCAACTGCAAGGTTGATGACGATCGATCAGAACACTTCGAAAAGTTGTTGTACAGATTTTTCGCCTCTACACGACACATAAAAAAGGTTTTTGAGGTCATAACCCGTTGATACGACCCCGAACGTGAGATATACAATCATTTTGAGCCTAGGGATGATAATAGCCGGCGCAAAACGCGGATCACGTTTTCTTTGTCGAGAATTACTTAAAGCCCGGTCTTCAACTTCGTAAATAATTAACGTCTTCCGCGATGACATGTCTTGAGGCGCTGCGCCTCAACTCTTTCCTCATACTCTGGCTCTTTCACCGTCGACTGATCCAAGTGTGCATGATCGTGCCAGGTGCGGAAAAGTTTTAGACGCTGGATCAAGCCGGAAGAAAGAACTTGAGAAGCTCCAGAGTACAGTTACGTGTCTATATGAATATGCGGAAAGGTTGTCCTGAAGACATTTTAGATTCCTGACTTCCAGGATTGTTCTCATAGTAGCCTGGTGTCTCCATACTGAACGATACATAAACCCCAATGTCATCATAATTACCTTTGACGAGATAGAAGCATATTTTATACAAGGTCGTTTAAGGTCTTGTTTTCCTCATAACAACCGGTTGGGCTGATAGCCAACATTGGCTATACATATACAGCGTGTTTCAAAATTACTGACCAACCCGGAACTGGCGAGTTCGGAGGGGTCCCCCGAGTATAACTATCGAGGCGTTTTTTTTTCCGTCCAATAGTTTCTGAATGAGAGCGATTAGAATATCGGAGTTCGGCCAATTGTTGTAGGGCCGACGTCTGCCCTTAACAACGACGCCACTCGAGTGCTGAATCTGAGCGCGAAAGACGTAGCAGGCTACGAGTCAGGAAGATAGGTGTCTGTCTCGCTGGCCCGAGCGAGTTGACATTTCTGTCATATTTGGCGCATAAGTTCAGACCGCGCGGCAAGATTCTACTGAAATGCACCGTTTGACAGATGACGGCAAGCGTTATTTGACGTTTTGCGTATCGATCGCTTAGGCTGCCTGTTAACCAATCGGATTTGACATTCGTGACAGGCCGGCCGATCTGTCACTTCTAGCTTCGTCTTTATTCACTTCACGAATGTCATGCCGAAACATGAAGCTCGCCTAGATCCATGAGAAATGTATTCCTTTGTACGAGCGATGATGAGAAAATATCATCGCGCTCTATGGGATTATTCATCGAGGCATAGCGTTATCGTTATATTTAGGCGGTCATAAAAGATCAATAATTAATAAGTCGTCAATTCAGATTTCATGCTATATTTTTTAAATCAAGAAAAAAAAGAACCGACAATTGCTCGATGCATGTCGAATCTCGAGTACAGCGTTACAGCACGTGTTTTTGAATTGTTTTTTTTTTTTATTTTCTTGATTGCGACCGGTGTTCTGGCGATTCGGATTGTCAAGTTGCCGGGGATTTACATCGTTACACGAATAACAAAGATTCGATATTTTGGTTTATCTGAATGCATGCTGGTACGAGTGCAAATATTAAATCAATGCTTCATATGATTTCTGGACGCCCTATCGGACATTTCTGAAAAGATTCGTCTACTTGCGTAATTGCGTTCGGCCGAGTTCCTCTTAATGCGAGTAGATAAGTTTCGCTGCCGTGATAGTAATTTTGACTTTCATGATGTCATCATCATGAAAGTGGTTCATTCATCATTGGTTCTGAAAACGATGCTTGAGAAGGGGATGGTCTATCGCTAAAATGGAGCTCGGACGAGTGTTAGACAGTGCATAGCGGAAAGACATGAAAATGATTCTCTCAATCATTTTTCTAGCATCGACGGGACTTGACAAACGGAGATAAAGTCGATAGTCTCAAGTGTTTGTCGGACATCCATGGGATATATTCGAAAGCGTCACGTTGAGTTTGTCTTTGATTTCATCTCCTTTTTGATCCAGGAGAATGGATCATGTAAGCAGAGGTAAAACGGTAGCACGTTCTCCCTCGTTTCGGTCCCGATCGCGAACGGAGAGAAATCAAATCTGTCAGTGATTCGTGCAGTATCCATAGGACAACACTCGACAACGTCACGACGAGTTCGCCATTGATATCATCTCCTTTTCGATAATATCGCGACGAGATGAATTAATCTCGTTGCCGATCGCGAACGGAGATGAAATCAATTCTGTCAATGATTCGTGCAGTACCCATACGACATACTCGACAAGGTCACAACGAGTTGGCGGTTAATTTCATCTCCATTCCGATAATATCGCAAAGAGATGATTTCATCTCGTTCCCAATCGCGAACGGAGATGAAATCAATTCTGTCAATGATTCTTCTAGTGTCCGTAGGACATACTCGAAGCCGTCACGATGAGTTTGCCTTTGATTTCATCTCGTTTCCGATTATATCGGAACGATATAAGCCATCTAGTTCCCGATCGCGAACGGAGATAAAATCAATTCTGTCAGTGATTCGTGGAGTATCCATAGGATACACTCGACAACGTCACGACGAGTTCGCTATGGATTTCATCTCCTTTTCGATAATATTGCGACGAGATGAATTCATCTTGTTCCCGATCGCGAACGGAGATGAAATCAATTCTGTCAGTGATTCGTGCAGTATCCATAGGATACACTCGACAACGTCACGACGAGTTCGCCATTGATTTCATCTCCTTTCCGATTATATTGAAGCGAGATAAATTTATCTCGTTCCCGATCGCGATAGGAGATAAAATCAATTCGGACAACGATTCGTGCATTATCCATAGGACATACTCGACAACGTCACAACGAGTTCGCGGTTGATTTCATCTCCATTCCGATAATATCGCAAAGAGATGATTTCATCTCGTTCCCGATCGCGAACGGAGGTGAAATCAAATCTGTCAACGATTCTTCTAGTGTCCGTAAGACATACTCGAAGCCGTCACGACGAGTTCGCCATTGATTTCATCTCCTTTCAGATTATATTGAAACGAGATAAATTCATCTCGTTCCCGATCGCGATGAGAGATGAAATCAATTCGGACAACGATTCGTGCATTATCCATAGGACGTACTCGACAACGTCACAACGAGTTCGCGGTTGATTTCATCTCCATTCCGATAATATCGCACAGCGATGATTTCATCTCGTTCCCGATCGCGAACGGAGATGAAATCAATTCTGTCAATGATTCTTCTAGTGTCCGTAGGACATACTCGAAGCCGTCACGACGAGTTCGCCATTGATTTCATCTCCTTTTCGATAATATCGCGACGAGATCAATTCATCTCGTTCCCGATCGCGAACGGAGATGAAATCAATTCTGTAGGTAATTCGTGCAGTATCCATATGATACACTCGACATCGTCACGATGAGTTCGCCATTGATTTCATCTCCATTCCGATAATATCGCAAACCGATGATTTCATCTCGTTCCGGATCGCGAACGGAGATGAAATCAATTCTGTCAGTGATTCGTGCAGTATCCATATGATACATTCGACATCGTCACGACGAGTTCGCCATTGATTTCATCTCCATTCCGATAATATCGCAAACAGATGATTTCATCTCGTTCCCGATCGCGAACGGAGATGAAATCAATTCGGACAACGATTCGTGCATTATCCATAGGATATACTCGACAACGGCACAACGAGTTCGCGGTTGATTTCATCTCCATTCCGATAATATCGCAAAGAGATGATTTCATCTCGTTCCCGATCGCGAATGAAGATGAAATCAATTCTGTCAATGATTCCTCTAGTGTCCGTAGGACATACCCGAAGCCGTCACGACGAGTTCGCCATTGATTTCATCTCCTTTCAGATTATATTGAAACGAGATAAATTCATCTCGTTCCCGATCGCGATAGGAGATGAAATCAATTCGGACAACGGTTCGTGCATTATCCGTAGGACGTACTCGACAACGTCACAACGAGTTCGCGGTTGATTTCATCTCCATTCCGATAATATCGCACAGCGATGATTTCATCTCGTCCCCGATCGCGAATGGAGATGAAATCAATTCTGTCAATGATTCCTCTAGTGTCCGTAGGACATACCCGAAGCCGTCACGACGAGTTCGCCATTGATTTCATCTCCTTTCAGATTATATTGAAACGAGATAAATTCATCTCGTTCCCGATCGCGATAGGGAACGAGATGAATTCATCTCGTCGCGATATTACCGAAAAGGAGATGAAATCAATGGCGAACTCGTCGTGACGTTGTCGAGTGTATCCTATAGATCCTCCACGAATCACTGACAGAATTGATTTCATCTCGAGTATGTCCTATGGATAATGCACGAATCGTTGTCCGAATTGATTTCATCTCCTATCGCGATCGGGAACGAGATGAATTTATCTCGTTTCAATATAATCTGAAAGGAGATGAAATCAATGGCGAACTCGTCGTGACGGCTTTGGGTATGTCCTACGGACACTAGAGGAATCATTGACAGAATTGATTTCATCTCCATTCGCGATCGGGGACGAGATGAAATCATCGCTTTGCGATATTATCGGAATGGAGATGAAATCAACCGCAAACTCGTTGTGACGTTGTCGAGTATGTCCTATGGATAATGCACGAATCGTTGTCCGAATTGATTTCATCTCCGTTTGCGATCGGGAACGAGATGAAATCATCTCTTTGCGATATTATCGGAATGGAGATGAAATCAATGGCGAACTCGTCGTGACGATGTCGAATGTATCATATGGATACTTCACGAATTACTGACAGAATTGATTTCATCTCCGTTCGCGATACGGAACGAGATGAAATCATCGGTTTGCGATATTATCGGAATGGAGATGAAATCAATGGCGAACTCGTCGTGACGATGTCGAGTGTATCATATGGATACTGCACGAATTACCTACAGAATTGATTTCATCTCCGTTCGCGATCGGGAACGAGATGAATTGATCTCGTCGCGATATTATCGAAAAGGAGATGAAATCAATGGCGAACTCGTCGTGACGGCTTCGAGTATGTCCTACGGACACTAGAAGAATCATTGACAGAATTGATTTCATCTCCGTTCGCGATCGGGAACGAGATGAAATCATCTCTTTGCGATATTATCGGAATGGAGATGAAATCAACCGCGAACTCGTTGTGACGTTGTCGAGTACGTCCTATGGATAATGCACGGATCGTTGTCCGAATTGATTTCATCTCCTATCGCGATCGGGAACGAGATGAATTTATCTCGTTTCAATATAATCTGAAAGGAGATGAAATCAATGGCGATCTCGTCGTAACGGCTTCGGGTATGTCCTACGGACACTAGAGGAATCATTGACAGAATTGATTTCATCTCCATTCGCGATCGGGGACGAGATGAAATCATCGCTGTGCGATATTATCGGAATGGAGATGAAATCAACCGCGAACTCGTTGTGACGTTGTCGAGTACGTCCTATGGATAATGCACGAACCGTTGTTCGAATTGATTTCATCTCCTATCGCGATCGGGAACGAGATGAATTTATCTCGTTTCAATATAATCTGAAAGGAGATGAAATCAATGGCGAACTCGTCGTGACGGCTTCGGGTATGTCCTACGGACACTAGAGGAATCATTGACAGAATTGATTTCATCTCCATTCGCGATCGGGAACGAGATGAAATCATCTCTTTGCGATATTATCGGAATGGAGATGAAATCAACCGCGAACTCGTTGTGACGTTGTCGAGTATATCCTATGGATAATGCACGAATCGTTGTCCGAATTGATTTCATCTCCGTTCGCGATCGGGAACGAGATGAAATCATCTGTTTGCGATATTATCGGAATGGAGATGAAATCAATGGCGAACTCGTCGTGACGATGTCGAATGTATCATATGGATACTGCACGAATCACTGACAGAATTGATTTCATCTCCGTTCGCGATCCGGAACGAGATGAAATCATCGGTTTGCGATATTATCGGAATGGAGATGAAATCAATGGCGAACTCATCGTGACGATGTCGAGTGTATCATATGGATACTGCACGAATTACCTACAGAATTGATTTCATCTCCGTTCGCGATCGGGAACGAGATGAATTGATCTCGTCGCGATATTATCGAAAAGGAGATGAAATCAATGGCGAACTCGTCGTGACGGCTTCGAGTATGTCCTACGGACACTAGAAGAATCATTGACAGAATTGATTTCATCTCCGTTCGCGATCGGGACCGAGATGAAATCATCTCTTTGCGATATTATCGGAATGGAGATGAAATCAACCGCGAACTCGTTGTGACGTTGTCGAGTACGTCCTATGGATAATGCACGGATCGTTGTCCGAATTGATTTCATCTCCTATCGCGATCGGGAACGAGATGAATTTATCTCGTTTCAATATAATCTGAAAGGAGATGAAATCAATGGCGATCTGGTCGTGACGGCTTCGGGTATGTCCTACGGACACTAGAAGAATCATTGACAGAATTGATTTCATCTCCATTCGCGATCGGGGACGAGATGAAATCATCGCTGTGCGATATTATCGGAATGGAGATGAAATCAACCGCGAACTCGTTGTGACGTTGTCGAGTACGTCCTATGGATAATGCACGAATCGTTGTCCGAATTGATTTCATCTCTCATCGCGATCGGGAACGAGATGAATTTATCTCGTTTCAATATAATCTGAAAGGAGATGAAATCAATGGCGAACTCGTCGTGACGGCTTCGAGTATGTCTTACGGACACTAGAAGAATCGTTGACAGATTTGATTTCACCTCCGTTCGTGATCGGGAACGAGATGAAATCATCTCTTTGCGATATTATCGGAATGGAGATGAAATCAACCGCGAACTCGTTGTGACGTTGTCGAGTATGTCCTATGGATAATGCACGAATCGTTGTCCGAATTGATTTCATCTCCTATCGCGATCGGGAACGAGATAAATTTATCTCGCTTCAATATAATCGGAAAGGAGATGAAATCAATGGCGAACTCGTCGTGACGTTGTCGAGTGTATCCTATGGATACTGCACGAATCACTGACAGAATTGATTTCATCTCCGTTCGCGATCGGGAACAAGATGAATTCATCTCGTCGCAATATTATCGAAAAGGAGATGAAATCCATAGCGAACTCGTCGTGACGTTGTCGAGTGTATCCTATGGGTACTCCACGAATCACTGACAGAATTGATTTTATCTCCGTTCGCGATCGGGAACTAGATGGCTTATATCGTTCCGATATAATCGGAAACGAGATGAAATCAAAGGCAAACTCGTCGTGACGGCTTCGAGTATGTCCTACGGACACTAGAAGAATCATTGACAGAATTGATTTCATCTCCGTTCGCGATTGGGAACGAGATGAAATCATCTCTTTGCGATATTATCGGAATGGAGATGAAATTAACCGCCAACTCGTTGTGACCTTGTCGAGTATGTCGTATGGGTACTGCACGAATCATTGACAGAATTGATTTCATCTCCGTTCGCGATCGGCAACGAGATTAATTCATCTCGTCGCGATATTATCGAAAAGGAGATGATATCAATGGCGAACTCGTCGTGACGTTGTCGAGTGTTGTCCTATGGATACTGCACGAATCACTGACAGATTTGATTTCTCTCCGTTCGCGATCGGGACCGAAACGAGGGAGAACGAGCTACCGTTTTACCTCTGCTTACATGATCCATTCTCCTGGATCAAAAAGGAGATGAAATCAAAGACAAACTCAACGTGACGCTTTCGAATATATCCCATGGATGTCCGACAAACACTTGAGACTATCGACTTTATCTCCGTTTGTCAAGTCCCGTCGATGCTAGAAAAATGATTGAGAGAATCATTTTCATGTCTTTCCGCTATGCACTGTCTAACACTCGTCCGAGCTCCATTTTAGCGATAGACCATCCCCTTCTCAAGCATCGTTTTCAGAACCAATGATGAATGAACCACTTTCATGATGATGACATCATGAAAGTCAAAATTACTATCACGGCAGCGAAACTTATCTACTCGCATTAAGAGGAACTCGGCCGAACGCAATTACGCAAGTAGACGAATCTTTTCAGAAATGTCCGATAGGGCGTCCAGAAATCATATGAAGCATTGATTTAATATTTGCACTCGTACCAGCATGCATTCAGATAAACCAAAATATCGAATCTTTGTTATTCGTGTAACGATGTAAATCCCCGGCAACTTGACAATCCGAATCGCCAGAACACCGGTCGCAATCGAGAAAATAAAAATAAAAACAATTCAAAAACACGTGCTGTAACGCTGTACTCGAGATTCGACATGCATCGAGCAATTGTCGGTTCTTTTTTTTCTTGATTTAAAAAATATAGCATGAAATCTGAATTGACGACTTATTAATTATTGATCTTTTATGACCGCCTAAATATAACGATAACGCTATGCCTCGATGAATAATCCCATAGAGCGCGATGATATTTTCTCATCATCGCTCGTACAAAGGAATACATTTCTCATGGATCTAGGCGAGCTTCATGTTTCGGCATGACATTCGTGAAATGAATAAAGACGAAGCTAGAAGTGACAGATCGGCCGGCCTGTCACGAATGTCAAATCCGATTGGTTAACATGCAGCCTAAGCGATCGATACGCAAAACGTCAAATAACGCTTGCCGTCATCTGTCAAACGGTGCATTTCAGTAGAATCTTGCCGCGCGGTCTGAACTTATGCGCCAAATATGACAGAAATGTCAACTCGCTCGGGCCAGCGAGACAGACACCTATCTTCCTGACTCGTAGCCTGCTACGTCTTTCGCGCTCAGATTCAGCACTCGAGTGGCGTCGTTGTTAAGGGCAGACGTCGGCCCTACAACAATTGGCCGAACTCCGATATTCTAATCGCTCTCATTCAGAAACTATTGGACGGAAAAAAAAACGCCTCGATAGTTATACTCGGGGGACCCCTCCGAACCCGCCAGTTCCGGGTTGGTCAGTAATTTTGAAACACGCTGTATATGACACGCATGCCAGATTGCTTGTACGATATTTATCATCTATCAAGATTGGACCTATAAAGATGATAATTCGTTAGATGAATTTCCATTTTCGTAGTTTGGTAGGCCATACGCTTGTTCGAAAGAAATAGTTCCCGAAGTTATTGCGCTTGTGCAAATAAAAATCAAGGTAATCCAAAACTGATTATATTAAAAATTGCAGTGACAGCACTGCTGAATCTGAGAGAAATGACACCCGTTATTGACGGCGGCGAAAAAGTATTTGCAATAAGTACACGATTGGAAGAAGCTTAATAAACGCGGTACTTGAAAAAGATGTCTGCCGTATGAAAATTCGACCAAAACATTGGCGATTCCCGAATGCAGTGACGACATCATAAATCAGGGTCTTCGAGTGTCGACGTACGTTTGCTTTTTTCGAGCCTATGAAGAGTGTGTGTTCAGTTTTGATCGGGCGTGCTTGGCCGTGTGTGCATATGCGCAATACACGCAAAAGTTATTGTACATACGGTGCATCAAGACGGGACGGAAATCGCTCATAGGCATCATTATACCTAGCTATTGAGAGCAATGAGAGAAAGAGTGGAAAAGAGTGAGATACATCGCAATAAGTATGTAATATGCGTTTGCGTGCGAGTCCGAGCCAAAGAGATCTTCGACTGAAAAGTATGCGTACACACAGCACTCCCATATATGCATGGATGTATGTATGCATGCATACAGGCATATCGTATCAAATAGACGCAAACCCATATGTAGCCAACAGTTCAGCGTCATCTTATACCTACACGAAACACAAATCGCCTAGAGCAATAGACACATAATGTTCTTTCTGAAACTGAGAAGATTATAACACGTCATCATCCAGATAAATAATGTAAATGACCAATTATTACGAATTTGAGCGATATTAAGGGTGTCTCAAAATTACCTGACATTTTTAATTGCTCGCCATTTTTTTTGTGGCGAGCATAGAGTACCAATCTTTGACAACTGGCATCAGGACGTTTTGAGGTTAAGTCATGGAAACTTACACGATCAAGCAACGCATAGAATATTATGAAAATTCACTATGAAAATTTTGCAGAGACGGTTCGAAAAGTCCGCACGTCTTTTGGTTATCATAACGCACCATATCGCAATAGTGGGGTGAATTTAATCATGCCAAAATTTTATTGACCATTTCGTCAAAGCAGTGAACGTTTGCAAACAGGCACGAGACAGCCATTTATCGGATATTGTGTTGATCACATAATCTGCATTTTTGTACCTTATATTAAAAAAAAGATATATCCGTGCTTTTCTAATAAATAATATGTTTTATTAATAAATTTCAATGTCAGATTATTTTGCGACATCCTATATATATGTATATATACATATATATTTTCGCACCATATATAAGCAGAGAAGGTCAATTCGACTTTCAGGATCATCCTCATAGTACCATATCATCCCTTTGCTCAATCTGATGACGTCTCAATGACTTGGAAATCTCTTTAAGAGGTTTACCCCGCGTGAAATTTGAAAAATACGATTCTTTGCCTAGTTTTATAGCCTAGGGTCTTAACTTTAATTTGCAACAAGGATTTTGTGAAAATTTCGTGCATTGACTTACTTATGGCGATTTTTGTGGAGGGTCACATCGCCGCCTTCGCTAGGACGAGCCGCCTCATTGCGATTTACTCTTTTTTCTATTGTCTTTCTCTCGAAACTATGTTTTATGAAAAGGTGCAAGTCATATCTCGAAG
Organism: Ophion obscuratus; assembly: GCA_964007375.1. Classification (NCBI taxonomy): domain Eukaryota; kingdom Metazoa; phylum Arthropoda; class Insecta; order Hymenoptera; family Ichneumonidae; genus Ophion; species Ophion obscuratus. Next base: position 20,947,603 of record OZ023318.1, on the reverse strand, counting down.
TCGATTCGATTCACACCAAGTTATTTATCCATTTTTTATCAACAAAGGATTAAAGTGTTTTTTTTTTGTTGCAAAGATCGAACTAATCTTTCTACAGCTTATCATTTTCGTAATTTCCAACATTTAAAAAATCGATCCGGTCAAACGAAAGTTTCATTATGATACCAAATGTGCATTGTTTTATTTTTCATTTCAGGTCACCCTAGTTGCCAGAACCACCTTCACCGATTAGCTATTCAGCGGCTATAGCATTTCGTTTAAATAAGAAGAACTTTATTGTTTATCAATATTTTTCAATTAAAAAAGAAGACAAATTTGGCTATATACTAATTGTATATAAAATCCCGACCTTGCCATTCTAATACTTTCATCAGAAAACAGCATTGAAATTCGACCTGTTTTTCGGGGCCTCGCCGTATGCAAACCCGTTAAGGAGGTTGGAGCGATTCAGTTGAGTCAAATGACGGTTTATTAGTTTTTTTTTCAATGAACCTCAAAAAAATGCATACGAGGTACAGATTTATTCTGTATATGCTATTTTTTTTAAATATATAATTAAAGGGCAAATTTATGCATTTTTATATTTTTATTACGTAAAGTAGAACAAATTTTGTCTTACTACCAACTTGAAAAAGTATAACATTATCGATGGTTATTATGAAAAAACTACGATGACGAATTTTTTATACAATTCATAATGAAATTTTAAGTAATTTATGATTATGCCTATTCATCTTTACGTCACGAGATTATTGGCCCATGGTTTACGATGGGCAAGATGAGCATTTTTTTTTTTTAATATTTACAAAGGTTCAGTTTGTGTTAATCCGTTGTTAGAAAAGGTTTATCTTGGTGCTAAATAACAAAAAAAAAAAATACATAACCTTTAGTGTGAAAGTCTTGCCCATCTTACCGCACGTTAAATTACATACATTAAACTATTTTTTATCTCCGGTGTTTGGTGGTGAAAAAAGTTAAAAAAATCGTAAAGACTCAGTATAGTCTAAACAATAACATGTATTATTTATTAAATTTAACCTTGGATTGTAGCTAACGCTCCAAATTCCTTAAATAATTGTTAACATATTTATATGAAGTCAAACGAGTAAATGCCCTCACAATGGACATAACTTGGATATAACGGGTTTAAAATGTCGTACCCTCATTTATCTAGATACATACTATATATATATATATATATATATATATATATATATATATATATATATATATATATATATATATATATATATATATATATATACACATACACACATATAGTACACACACACACACACACACACGCGCGCGCGCGCGTGTGTGTGTGTGTGTGTGTGTGTGTGTGTGTGTGTGTGTGTGTGTGTTCACTTACGAATACAGTCGGCAATTCCATAAATACTATGGAACGTGTGAGCAGAGTAGTTCCTGTAAGCAAAGTACAAAATAACTCTCCTCCTCCTTCTTCTCTCTCTCACTCTCTCTCTCTCTCTCTCTCTCTCTCTCTCTCTCTCTCTCTCTCTCTCTCTCTCTCTCTCTCTCCGTGAATGCATACTCCGTAAGGCACATACGTGAGGTTTGGAATACACGCGTTGCGTGCGTCGAGGAAGTATACTTATAAATGAGATTTTACCCGCAGCTTTGATTCCCGCTAACGTAACATGTGTGGGTGCGTGCGTGCCTGTGTGCCTTTCGTACTTCGCTGCCGACACGGCACGCTATTTCCACATACGGTGGTACATTGCTATACATCTGGAAGAAATGTGTATTGTACGTGCACACACGATAGATGCAATGTCTTCATTGCGCGGCTAGGTGCGCGTGTACGAAATTATAGTCGAAAGTGCAATTCTCAGGAGGCTTGAGTAACTGGGTCGACCGATGTCCTCGGAATAAGCTTTGCTTAGACGGTTTGATGACAAAAAAGAGGAGGATGAACACTCCTCAAGGTCTTGTTAAAAATACGGCGTAGACAACGATCAAACTGCCCCTGCATATCCGATTTAAGGGAAAGTTCTGCCTTGTTGGGCCAGAAAATGTTCGATTTTTCACCAATTTTTTATGTGAAAAGTATTAATTATAGAATGTTGCTATTTGGTATGTTGACTAAGCGGTCTTTATCGAACATCAAAATATTTTTTTAAGTTTGACAAAACATGGTGGTGGGAGTGAGAGGAGCCACGTATGTCGGTGCGCGGGCGATGACATTCTTCACTTGTGGAAGTCCCAAGTCCCGGACAGGTGATCTGAAGCAAAAAAATCAAACATATTTTATTTTAGAGAGAACACAAAAGAAATGATAAAGAGAGAATATATATGTGTACACACACCCACACATGCAAGGGTTACCGAAAACCTGAGTTCACAGTCTATCGGTATGAAACTGTTTACATGAAACCGAAGCTTGGAAGTTGTGATCAATTGTAGGAAACAATCTGCAACAAAAGCATTCTAAAAACAGCAAGAAGAAAGTTCAAATCTTTTTTCCAGCCATCTTCTTCTTAACCCAACCATAATACTGTGTTCCCTATACCTACGAAATACGAGCTCCATCACAGGAACAAGTTAAAAGCAGAGCCGTCCGTCAATCCTCCCCGTAGCCCCGATGCCACGTCAAGCCGTCGTTTTCAATCCATTGAAGATCAAACGTCATCGTTAGTCGATCGGGAAATTGTTGAATGGCACTTTGACACGGTTGCGGATCCAATGCAAATCCTGCGGTGAGCATGGCAAGCTCTGGCATTATCTACAGATAATGCTTATAATACTTCTCATCCTGTAGGCAATGGATTTCGCACCACACTACAGAACACAAAGCGTAGCATATAAGCATGATCGAAACACATCTATGGAAATTTGCGTATGCGTTTGCTCATATGTATCCCGTATTTAGCTTGCGTATGTAGACGAGGACATGTTGCTATACGCGCGTGTACACCGTAGGGTCATATACTACCGACATCACGGGCGCGGACGTCTCGTTCACTGGACCGGTCAGTGACGTATTTCCCGAATTGCGACAGGTACTCCCATTGTAAGCGTCTTATGCAGAGGGTTTCATGCCCGAGGCGTATCCTTGACGTTGAAGAAGAGGATACGTCGGATCGCTGTAGCAGATCATATTCCGGCCCCGTACTTGCGGCTATCCGATGGATTTGGCTGATAAGTGTGTGCACGTGTTTGCATTTGTGTTGTGTCTGTGTTTTACACATTATGGCTGTTCTGCACTCCTATACTCGAGAATTTTCGGGTCACTGACGAATGCGAATGATATACAGGGTGTCCCTCTTATCTCTGCCACCCGAAATAACTCGGTAATTATCGACGTCACATAAAAATATTCCAGACAAAAGTTGTACGGTGTGAAGGGGGCCATCAAATGCGACCATTTTTTTTCGCTGGAGGCGCTGACGCACAGTGAAGGTCACCTCCACTTTTTTTAATGTGATGGTACATTCCCAACCATCTTGTGGAGCATCTCAAGCCGCATAAAAACATCAGGGGGTCAAGGTCGTTTAAGGTCATTCAAGGTCACCTGTTACAATGAAATACAAATCTAAATATCTCGGATTACTACCAAATATTTGGTGGTAATCCGAGATATTTAGATTTGTATAATCGATACTGACCTTGAATAACCTTCAACGATTTTGACCCGTCCGTGATATATATATATATATATCGACAAATATATTATGACATCTGCACTTATGAATAAACATATTTTTCATACATAAAACCAAAGTTTTATAAAGATATTGGATATATCTTCGAAATGCACCTTCATTTTTAAAAATGATAATGCTTATATGGTCGCAGTTACCATATAAGCATTATACCATTAAGCATGTCGGCTGTCCCGACAAAATCTGATTAATTCGTCAAAATAGGGTCCTGACAACAACTATTTTTAAACGTTTTCCAAATGTCATAACATGTACCACTATAAACAATTTTCTCTATATAATCTGCAAAAATGGACTTACATGAAATTTCCTGAAAGATTACGCTACAGCAGCATTGTTAGTATGATTTTCAACGGTCATATATAGGGCTTAAAAAAGTCCCGATAAAGATCGTATCACAAATACACACACACACACACACACACACACACACGCGCGCGCGCGCACACACACCTGAAAACCACTATTTCGTGAACCGCGTACAAGATAACTCGAAAAGTATCTGATCGACTTTTTTGTCATTTTGCACACCTTTAGATAACATAATTACCATCTATGTGAACCTAATGCCTATTTATATTACATCGGTTTATGCCTATGTAAAATCCATGTCAGGTGCCTCGACGATTAAAAAAGGACGTTTTATTACAAATACTGTAGTAAGAATTACATGAACAACAGAACATTTTTTCAAACACGTACCATTATTGGAATTTTCACTTTTACTTGCATTTCAGCATTACAACGTCTGGGTCTTAAAAACTGAAAATTTCTTGGTACTGATATTTCAGACCAATGCACCAGACGTTAGGTTGTACGCCATGGAACAACTCAGGCGGCAACCGTCTCTGAAGCAAATGTACGGCCGCGATAATCAATCATTAAAAAAATGAAAATTCAAAGAGGTTGCAATACAATATAAATAAATGCACAACAATGTACAATATAAATAAATGATTTCAACACAAAAAAATTGCGCATTTTGGCTGCCTAAAGGGATCTCTCCCTTTAAGAGCCTAGTTATATATAAAAGCATGTTATAAAACTGTTAACACCAATCGAAAGATGATTTCAAAGTCGTTGGAATTTACGGAATGGTGAGTACGGAGGCAATTGGCTACAATGAGGATGATTCTCGAAGCAGAACGGCTTCTTCATCAATGTGTAATCTCCCCAGGCAGGTCTTAGGCTAGGTGAGCACAGCCGGGAGGCTGAGCAGCGCAGGAATATGTTGAATAAGTAAAAATAAAAGTATTCGCAGCAGGTATAAACACCTGTTTCATCACCGTCTGTTCATACGAGTCATCACTGCTTTTTTAAGCCTATGGAGGCATCACGCTATCACGAACTGTTTTTGGAATGAAAGTGGCAGGGAATAAGTTCAATTGGGTCTGTGCATTGAGTAAATATTCACTATACATATGCCGAGTTGATCGCTATTGCGTGGGCGCCAGTACCTTGCACTGAGCACAAGGCAGGTGGATCATTGCCCACTGGCGCTACTACAACTCAACAACTCGTATACCCAAGCATCATACCGATACATTTACAGTTTATAGGCACATTTACACGCAATCGCAATATAATGAGAAGCGCATCCCGAACGACTGGTTGGGAATGCAAGTCTTTATGCTTCAATCCAAAATTTATATTGTTATGCTATTGATAATTCTTATGCCTACTATTGCCGTATCATTATTCTCGAAGATGTTGCCAATTTATCAAGTTACGAACGAAGTTTTCCAAAGTACGCGAATCATCAGAGAATCCCCTTTCTAAAGAGGAACGGAATGATCGAATTGCCTTTTCACAGTGAAAGTCTGGCGTCAAATAAAGGATCGTGGACAATAGCTTCAGCTGCTTCAGAGTGGAATTCGTTCCATTTTTTTTGTGTTTCCAACGTTCCTTCTTCTGCCCTTGCTGGATTTTACAATCCCATGTCTTTCACGCTGTATCCCACACTAGTAACTTCAATTTTTTCGATGCCACCGGAAAACTGCGAAAAACCCGAACCTGGACAAACCGTTAGATTTTGGTGAGTTTCGGTTTCGTTACCATTGGAAGTACAGCCAGTGAAAGCAAGTACGCGGCTGTAAGTATCGGCCCAGGCCAATGCTGCTTGACATTGGAGATCACTACACATTCACTACACTCAATATTTGTAGGACAAACGGTAGAGTGTTGATCAAAGCGGCACCCAGAAATCTACGAGCAGGTTGATGATACCAAGGAATCAATTGTCCTTGCAGCTTCAAGGCTTGAGCACATCTACAGGATGAAATAAGAGTAACGGAAGTAGCTTACGTTGGACACGATTAACGATCGCTCATCGTAGGTACTCGCCACCACCGCGACATGCCTTCCCCCTTCTCCATTATTCCTTGTCATGGCCGTGCAACGCGGATGTGAACTCGCGAGAGTTTTATATGCCGGACATAATAATGGATAGTGGAGTACGTAGTGATGCTTACGCTGGCTCGCGAACTCCTGAACGTCACAATCCACATGCTCGCATACACATAACCACACACCATATATATGGAGGAAGGTCATTTTGAACCCGTTATATATGCATCACAGTTGGCTAGTCGGACGTCTGGCTATTTTGTGAACAGTCTTTGAAATTTTGTTATGCGCATCTACGGGCTTGGGGACAGGACGACCCATGAAATGCCCTTCATATGAATATGCTTCCACATACCTGAAGGTGCCTTTGAAGACATTGCGGGCTTGCGTAATGTTGAGTAACGAGGACAATTGGTTAATATGAGGATGGTCCTCAAAGTCCAATCTCTTCCGAATCACTTTTGCATACATTTGTATGCATATGTACACGTGCGGGTGTATGTGTGCTTCCGACATGCGCTTGTACGAAGTCTACTCGCGCATACACATTAGTAAGAGTGGCGAATACGTTTTTGTTTGTGTTCACGTTCTCGGGAGCTGCGAGATGGAAGCATGTGCGGTGATTGCCGTAACCATCGGGCACGCCTGCCCTGGCAATGCTCTTTCTACTCTCGGCTGACTGGCATACGGCACTATGGCTCATTCCAACGGTGTGCTGCCTGTTGGATTTGCCTCATGATCCTGGCGCGCTGTATCGGACCCTTTCCGACTCGTGTGTTGCCCGCCAGATGAGAAAGAGGCGGAGATGAAGGACTGCAAGAGCGGAATAAGGCTCTTTTCTCTATCCCTTTCTCTCTTGGACGCGAACCTAAAAGCAGTGCTTCTGCTCATCCTTGTCTGACTTTGGCTCGTCATGGCTCTTAGCAGGGCGACGAAAGAGAGACGGAAGAAAGAGAAACCGCCAGGAGGAAGAGGGAGGGAGAGAACACACGTGTACTCTCGTCCATCCTTTCCTACAGCCAGAGATGAACTGAATCCCTGCCACTTTGCCTCTCTCCGGCGGGTGCATTTTGCCTCTGATGGTGCTGCACCTCTCCACTGAATCCATACCTGCACCCAGCTATCACCTTTCTTTCTCTTGCTCTCTCTCTCTCTCTCTCACTCTCTCTCTCTCTCTCTCTCTCTCTCTCTCTCTCTCTCTCTCTCTCTCTCTCTCTCTCTCTCTCTCTCTCTCTCTCTCTCTCTCTTGATCCGTGTATGTGCAATTTAGCATCGGATCGCCAGCGTGTGGACAGCAAATCTTCTCCGTCCATACCTTCGTACGTATATATCTATATATCTCAATACTCATTACGTATTCAGCCGGAGGTTCAATGCGATTAGTGAATTATAATTGGCTGTATCGATCATCGTAGATACACGCCGTAATGTACGGATGCAATGCCGAACACACTTCCAAGCACATTTTCTTCCTCTTCATCCCCGTTGATACGATGAAGATAAGTGCCAGGAGCATCGGTGCATGAAAATTCCAATCTTCGATGCCCTGATTGGTGCACGCGGGAAGGCGGGGTTAGCGGAGGTCACCTGTGATAATAAAATTCATCCACACTGCAACAAATTGATAAGCCGCATTCATTCTTAAGATGTCTAGTCTAGAACCCACGAAAAAAAACTGTTTTGCATTTTCTTACAAGGTCAAAAAAACACCTTTTATCAACGGAAGCGTTTTCAATTACCTTGAATGACCTTGGGTCGTAGGTCATTGTGTTCGTCTCAACAGGCGCTATCAGACGGTAGCTATAAAAACACAGGATTCCACTTAGAAAACAACAATGACCTTCATATCTTAAAAGCAACTCTACCTGCAAATACATTGTCATCACTATCTGATGGCCCCTTCTGTGCAATGGAACTCCTGTTAAAGCTGCCAATAGTTAGGAGACCAGTCGGTATAACGCATTATCCCTTCATCCTCGTTATTCTACCTCAAATGACCTTCGTTCTCCTAATCTCGGAGAACTATCATTCACATTGATACTATACTGATAGCAAACTGTATATCGATATACTCGTATTTGCGCCTACGCTCTCGCTTTGTAGACTTATCGAGCAGGTGAGTAAGAAACGCACACACGAGGTTTCGAGTTCCCGATCTATCTGCCGTTTACGCCCGCGGTTATGTACCCACACAACACCGTATACACCTATGCGCGAGCCCACGAAATTTATAATACTCGGTCACCGGTGTTCACCTGAAAATCTCTCTCGGCACACACGACTTTATGGAGATTAGAAAACGTCACACCTCACACCGTGGCGTTGTAACGTATCCCCAACCTCGCACCTATATACGTTCTCAAAGCGATAGGAAACTCGTCTGCACGTGGTAATTAGGTGTATACATATTTGTGTGTACGGTCGATACTCTACGAGCTGAATCCCCCACGTGCCGAGATTGCGGATGAATATATTACCCTCGGAAGTAAATGATGAACCAGCGTATAGAATCGTAGCTATATAGCAGTACAATATAGCGTCTAATTGACGTAACGTATCCTTGCAACGCATACAGGCTGGCTCGAAAAGTGACGCCCAATAGCAAAATCTAGAGGCCTCGTATGGATACCTAACAGAATCATCCCCATATATGTCTTACGATCTGTTTGAGTTTTCGAGGAAGACGCATCCATTTTTTTCGAGTTTTCCTGTGCTATAGGGTTTTCTTGCTTTATTTTGTGTATGTACTTCGCTTGTTGGAGTTTTTAAAAGCGATTGAGGGTCACTTAAACTGATATAAGTATTTCTTTTGATCATCTGAACTGTAGTGATTGATCCTCTCAAATCTATTGTTTTAACTTTTGATCAAAATCTAAGGCATTCACGCTAGTATTCAGTTAGTTATTTAATCATTGTTTAGTAGTGCACTTCATGACGATAAGCGAAAAAAAATGGAAGGAAAGTACATGCACAAAAGAGCAAAATTGAAACAAAATCTGGAAGACCTAAAAATATCGTAGAATATACATAGCAGAGTTGAAAAATTTGTAATGAAAAAGTAATGCATTATTCATTACTTTTTTAATGGGTAATGAAAAAATATTTCATTTTCCATTACATTATATTCAACAATGTAAAACAATTCCATTACTCATTACATTATATTTTGTAATGTAAGCAATTTCGGTTACTCATTACATTGGATTTTGTAATGTAGAAAATGTCCATTACTTATTACATTATATTTTGTATTGTAAAAAAATTCCATTACACATTACATTGTAATGGGTAATAGACATTTTTTACATTACAAAGTCCAACGTAACGGGTGATGGAATTTTTTTACATTACAAAATTTAAAGTAATGAATAATGGAATTTTTTTACATTAAAAAATATAAGGTAGTGATTGATGGGATTTGTTTACATTATTAATGTAATGTAAAAAAATGACATTGCTCATTACAAGGTAATATGGATTATTAATCGTTTCCCATCGGGCCAGATCGACCCAGTGCAAAAACCGCTGCCCCTAATGAGAAACGAATAATAACCCTCATTACATTGCAATGAGTAATGGAGATTTTTTTACATTGGATTGCATTAGTAATGTGATAAAATTCCATTACTCATTACCTTATATTTTGTAATGTAAAAAAATTCCATTGTTCATTACATTACATTTTGTAATATAAAGAAAAACCATTACTCATTATATTACTTTTTGCAGTGTAAAGAAAATAAATTATTCATTACATTACATTTTGTAATGTAAAATATTTCCATCACTCATTACGTTGGACTTTGTAGTGTAAAACAATCCATTACCCATTACATTGGACTTTGTAATGTAATGAGGAATGGAAACTTTTACATTACAAATTCCAATGTAATGAGTAATGCAATTTTTTACATTACAAAATCCAATGTTATGAGTAATGGCAATTGTTTGCATTAAAAAAAGGTAATGTAATGAGTAACGGACATTTGTTTCATTACGAATGTAATGTAATGGGTAATGAATTTTTTTTCATCACAAAATGTAAAGCAATGAGTAATGAAAACGCTAATACATTATAAAAAGTAATGCATTATTTGCAATCTTGTTACATAGGGGTGATTCGGATAGGTATTGATACGAGGCATCTAGATTTTTCGTTTGGACTTTACTTTTTGGACCACGCTGTATATATATAATACACATGAAACGATCAGTATGCGGACGGTCTTGGAAGTCGAATCATTTCTAAATCTCTTTTCCGCAACACTACATGCACATACATCGAACGTCTGGACTGTGGCATAACATTGACTATACACCATAGACATAATGTAATAACAACAATAAAAAAACGATGTTGAGTGAAAACACCACTCCCCTGCTCGAGATACGATTATTGGTTTTTTTTA
>OZ023318.1:20904665-20932165 GCA_964007375.1 Ophion obscuratus | reverse complement strand
ACTTTTGTCAACAGTGACGACCTCAGTGCTCACCTATGGCATACCCATATGGGCTGATGCACTGAAAATCCAGGAGTACCGCAGGAAGGCTGCAGCAACGTATCGCGTCAGCGCCTTGAGGGTAGCCTGTGCATTTCGCACTGTCTCCGAGAACGCTATCAACGTTATCACGGAAATGCTGCCCATTGAGGTGCTCGCCGAGGAGCGTAGATCGTTGTACCAGCAGAAGGGAACTAGAAACCCCAGTTATGCAAGGACAGAAGCGTGAGCAATCAGTTTCAGCCAGTGGCAGACGATGTGGGATGCCTCTACCAAGGGAAGGTGGACACACCGACTAATCCCGAAGGTGGAGATATGGGTGAACCATCCACACGAGGAGCCCAACTATTATTTCACTCAAGTGATCTGAGGACACGGCTGTTTCCGGGCTTATCTCTATTAGTTTAATTATGCAGATTCCCCGGACTGCCCAGCATGTGTAGCAGTCGAGGAGACGCTGAAAATGCATTGTTCCAATGCCCACGTTTCAGTACCTCTCGCGTGATAGTCGAGGATCAGCTGAAGACACGCATCACCCCGAACAACCTGGTGAAGTTGATGCTGAAGTCAGCAGACGCACGGACAGCGGTATCGGCTTATGCTGCCGCAGTAATGAAGGAGTTGGGACGTGCAGAACGCGCGAGGAAGAAGACGACCCCGAAAGACCAGGCAGCCATAGATGAAATAAGCGACACGAACCCCTAAACCACTCATACCATCTTGAATGGAACGGGGGATGTAAGGTAGTTTGACAACACTGCAGGAAGAGCTATAGCTAAGGCCTCTCCCGCGATGTAATACCTAGCGGTCGTCCCACAGGAGAATTTGTAAGGCCGCAGCGGAATAGGGGTTTATAGTCGGTGCAAGTCCGACACACGGCAATTATTTGCTACAATGCGGAGGCATTTTCCCACTATACCTCTTTAAAAAAACACGGAGGCAGAGCAACACATCCGCCTTGTCCCTTCTGCTGTATTTTCGATAGCTATATCCATATTCGACACACACACACACACACACACACACACACACACACACACACACCCATCCCGGATTTTACTGCAACCTTATCACTGCGTTATCTTCATGTGGTTCCTAAAAGACACCTCAGTTTGTTCTTAACAGCTACTCGTTTCTAACAACCCACTACGTCACACTTGGACGAGGGCACATGGAAACTGCGAAAAACCTGGGCCAGTACAGGCAACTATACATTACTGAATTTCGCTTGGTCTACCATCAGAAATTCAGTAAAACTGCTTCCCGCGAGTAGTTGGCGAGCAATGGCTAAGTGGTCACCCATCCGCCAGGCCAACGTTGCTTGGCACGGCTGATCGCCAACTTGTCAACTTCTGTCGGTTCATGTATAAATGTGTTTGCGTGCCGAGTGTGCCTGTATGCCTTGCACTTTGAATATTTCGTTCAGTACGTCAATGAACGTCGGTAAAAGGTGCTCTTTATGATTCGCGGGGCAGAATTGATTCGCGACAAAATTAGTGATACAACGATGGTGGCGCGTGGCACGTTTATCGGGCGATTCATTATGAAAATTGATTGTAAACCGGGGCACGAGGCGTGATGATGAAAATTAGCCGGGTGAGTTATGTACGCGAGGCCGAGGAGTGGCATCCTCGATATTATTCTCACAACGTATATATAGAGGCATCAATTTTCATATAAACCCAAAGTGTATCCGTATATATCGCTCGCTCGCATCGCGGCTGTACCTTTCTTCCTCCTCATCCTCCGTCGTTTCTTCGCGATGCGCCAGTTAATTCGTCGCCCGAGGCCTCTCTCACATCTCACGTGTGCCCGCGTTTACTTACCTTTGGACGAGAGTATGGCCGCGGTGTGTGGCGTTTTAAGGAGGACTGAGGAATTGCGAGAGTGCGTGCTCGCTGCGAGAGAAACGCGGCTCTTGCTCACCCGCGACCGGCACTCTCTCTCGCGCGTTATAGATGATTAATTTACACGTCGGCTGCGGGAAAGAGGTATACTTGACGAAGACGGAACGGCGTGAGGATGCCAGAGGAGAAAGACAAAAAAAGGACTGGGAATAAGAGATACATAAAGAGTGAGAGAGGGCGAGAAAAAGACAGAGGAAAGTGGATGCAGAAGGGAGCTTAGTCGAGTGAGAGTCTTACCGCACCTGTCCCAAACCCGTCTGAGAAGTGGTCTCTCTTTCTTTCTCTCTTCCTCTTTCACTCTCTCTCTCTCTCTCACACACCGCGTCGAATGTGTCAACGGATCTTCGAAACTCACACGTGTGTGTGCTTTCCTCTTTCTCTTTCTCTCACTCTCTCTCTCTCTCTCTCTCTCTCTCTCTCTCTCTCTGCCTCTCTCTCTTTCTCTCCCTCTCTCTGGGACTCAGATGCTTGATTATCTTGCATCATGCAAAATGTGAGAGCGTTTTTTCGTTCTTTTAATCATTCGAACGGGTAATAAACGGTTGTCGGCAATGGTTGACATAATGCAAGGGCTATTACCAGCTGGGCTGAGCGCTCTCGGAGAATTGAGCCTTTTTACTTTGATGAGGCACGACGGGTGCCCGTGTGCCGAGTGAAAGGGTTTAGTCTTCGTCATCGGTCGAACAGGACCTGGCAAAGACTCGAGAGCGGTGTTTGCACGGCAATCTGTACCGCTATGTATGGACGTATTCGTGCTGTGGAGTGTATGATAGACGTTGAGGTTTCTCGACGAATAAGGTGGCCTGGAGCGATGAGAATCAGCGGGCAATGGGAATCAAGGTTTCTTGATGGCACGGTATAGACGGCAATAGTTGTTTCGCAATATCATAGTTTATTCGAAATGTTTCCTTCGCATGCCCTAAGGAGCTTTTACGATACCGTCCCTTTCACGTTCCACCACTCATTAATTAACTGTTTCTAGCTCCTGAGAAACCACCCAGAGTGTTCAGCACAGCCAGTGTTTCCTGATGGAAGACGGTACTGCATTAGCACCAGGGCACAGGGAACCTGTGGAAAACCGGCGCAGATATAGGGGGCTATATCTAATATAATTTCAGTTTTTTACCATCCGAGGCTCAGCAAAAAAGGATAGTCACCCATCCGAGTATTCGCTCAGCTCCAAACTATACTTGACATGGCAAATCGTTGCCGCCGCAGACCGACCGCCAGTCCATTACCTTCAGTTATTTCACAACTTAATAGAATTATCATTCAATTCTAATACAATTTGGTAAGAACACTTGTGTGGTGTACATCATTTCTCGGTATAAATCATTCGTCGGTAGTAAAGCGCGGTGTGAAACAACGCCGGTTTTTTAGCATCGAAAATGCTTTTAAATCTGTATATAGTTGTTGAGGTAGGCTGGGTATAAAGGTCTTCATGTCACAAGAAACTGACGCTAACCCCACTCCACTGCCACTGTGTTGTAGTAGAGTGGGGGGAGCTGCAAATTGCTGAATGCCTGTGATTGGTTGAAAAATACCCTCTCCCCATCCAATTCTAATCTTGTTATTAATTAAAACATTATATTATCTTAACGTATCAATATAGCTTGAAAAATAATAAAAACCAACTCATATTATGTACATGCACCTGTTTCTTGATTTCCCGAAAAGTCTGGTTACATTTTTAATGCCATGAAATAGTTGCACTTTGTGTAGTTGCACTTTGTGTGAAATAGTTGTGAAATAGTTGCACAATATCTGTAGCTTTTTTTCATAGCATTGCAATTTCATACTGCTGTTTCCAGCTTTTAAGTATATTGTAGAAGGGCATTTATTAGGTGTGGAAACAAGTTCTCGGCCTGAGACTAAAAACAACTGTATTGAATATTTAAATGATAGCATTTTCCCTCCAGGTTTGGTGTCATATAACACGAACCTAGTAGACTATTTTTCCGGACCAACAGGTTAACATAAACTCAAAATAAACATCGTGAGTACAGTGAGCAAAACGAGTTAAGAAGTAGCTAAGAAGATGATTTGCCAGGCATTGGGGAGGGGAGGGGGGGTTCAATGTCGTGAAGCAGTGATTTCAAATATTCTGGAGTGGAAATTTCGTCCTCGGCGATAGCGAAAGAGCAGGACCAACAAAATTTAACGATGAGGATTTGGAGCAGATGTTGGACGAAGATCCTTGCGAAACGCAATCGGAGCTTGCTACTACATTAGGAGTTACCCAACAAGACATTGCCAGTTGTTTAAAAAAGCTCGGCAAGATTAAAAACTGCCTTACTCAGGCCGAGGACCTAGGCCGGGCATATTGCTACTTGACAATGCCAGACCACACACATCAAAAAAGACCAACCACGCCGTAGGTTCGTTAGGCTGGGAAGTTTTGTCATATCCGGCGTATTCACTAGACTTGGCTCCATCAGATTTTTACTTGTTTCGATCACCTCCAACATTGTTCGGCTGACAGCCATTTCAAAATGTTCGATGCAGTCCAATATTCCACCACCGATTTTATCAACTCAAAACCACCATCTTTTTACCACCAAGGATTTCGCAATCTACCTGACAGGTAGGGGAAATGCGTGGAAACAAACGGAGATAACTTTCCTGATTAAGGGAGACTTTGTCCTTGGAGTGCCATATTTCAGGTGTTTACATTTTATTTTTTTTTAAAGGAAACGAGTAAAGCTTTTTGAGTGCAGTTTGTTTCTTGCTTTTATTCATGATATACAGAACGTTAAAAAAAAATTTTTTTGAAAAAAACCAAAATGGCGGCCGTTGCAGCCTCGCGAAAACACGTCCTCAGATCGCGGGAGGTAAACGGCTGACATCACTCTTTGTTGATCTGAAACACAAATTCAAAGCATATTATCAATCTGCGACCCTTTGGTCATGGAATGACGGATGGGTTTTTCGTTTAGTACAAATTTCGGAAAATGGCGGCAATTAAAAAAATCGAATTTTCGCGTTTTTTTCGCGTAAAAAGATAAATAATAAATGCAAAAATATATCTATCGAAAAAACGATCCGTCATTCCTTGAAGACATATTTTCTGAGTATGCTCTCCAAATTTCAGGTCGATATGTTCATTACAGCGGTCAGGAGAATGTCAGCCATTTTTAAAAACGTGTTTTCGAGAAAAACGCGTTTAAAGTTTTGTAATGTGTTTACGCAAATATGTTTATAATTACCGCTAATCGGCAATGCCTGGTCCACAGAGGCATCCCTCTTCTTCTTCTAGCTGCTCATGTTGAGCCGCTAACATCTTCCGCTGCACCGAGGACAAAGTCTCCCTTAAAATGTACCTTCATTTCAGTAAATAAATAATTATTTTCATCAAAAAAGGCCAAGAACTTATTTATACACCAATCTGTGACAAAAAGGCGTAGAAGGTACCCACTAAATTTGATACCGAAAAGGCTGAGATTCAGTTTCAGTTTCATTCAGATTCAGTCAGGTTGTGGCAATGGAAAATCATTTTTTCGAAGAACTGCATTTATTGAAACGGTTCAAATGATCGTCGAGAGAATCTTTATTCCTCATCGATCTTTGTCACGATCTCTCGTTATCTATATTCATCGCCTATGTACGTATGTGCATATACGTATCAGTATGTACATTGAATTGTTTATGCGCGCACACGGCAGGTTTATTTGAGCGCGAAATCAGTCTGTGGTCGCGAACCAACCCGGTAACGAGGCAATTAAGTACACATGGCTGAGCGTGCGATCGGAGATCTCTAAGCTTGAATCTCTCTGATTCGCTGGTCGATCGCAGGTGTTATAAAGGCGAGAGGGATTGACATGAGAGGCATTGTTCTCGCCGAGCTCCGTGGCGAGACTCTTCCCTTGCCCTCTCTCTTCCTCTCACTCTTTTTCGCCGATGTTGACGTCACCAAAGCAGCAGGTACGCCTCGATCGACGCGAGCCTGTTATAAGCCTCAATTATTTTCCCATCAAAATCGAAAACACGTCTCGAAGTACTTCAAATTCAATCCTCAAGTTACCAAAGTTGAAAAAAAATCGTTCAGTATTTTTCCAACACTTTGGAAAAGTGTTGGAAAACACTTTTCCAACACTTCAAATATTTCCAGACAAATATTTCCAGACAAATATTTTTCCATTCTACGATCTATCGGATCTTTCTAAAATTCATAATTTGTATTGCTTAAGAGGTCTGCATAAACTTGAAATTTTGAAAACACGTTTTTACAGTGATTTATAACCTAGGGTCTTAACTTTAAGTTGCAGCAAATATTTTGAAAAGTTACACAATTTGACCGAGTTACGACTATATTCGTGAAGAGTTTGACGCTACGGTGAGCGTCTTTTTTGCGTTTTTTTTTCAAAATTGTTTTTTTATTAAATGGTGCGAGTCGTTTCTTGATCTTTATCGGTTATATTCACTTCAAATTTGGACAGAGCATAGTTCATAACATTTTCTATGGCGCAGTCGGATGATTTTTAAAAGTAGTTTATAAGTTTGTTAATAACAAACTACTAAAATAGTGGTTTTTCGTCGAAAATCGAACTTTCCTTTCCACAGCATGCTATTTTGGTAATTTTCCAATAAATCAAAAGTATGCGGTCGTACAAAAGTTTTACGCTGTAGCTAGCCGTCCGGTTATCGGACGAATAAGCGTATGTTATTCGTCAGGATAGCGGCTCAGTTCAGGCAGCTCACGCTGTATAACGCCTCAAACAATCATACCCGAAAAAACACACCCAAACAAACACACCCAAACGAACAACCCAAACAGACAAACCTTAACAAACAAACCCAAACAAATCCAAACAAACGTACCCAAACAAGCAAACCCAAACGGACAACCCACACAAACAAACCCATACAAACAACCCAATCCGAACAAACCCAAACAAAATTATAAAGATTTTACTCGGACGAATACGTGTAAATTATTATTCCGGATATTTTTTTTAACAATTTAACACATTCTATCCGGACAATTATATACATGTTATTCGTCCGGATACTAGTTGACACGAATCACAATAATGTGTACGTCTACTGGAAATACGGCGTGAACTGAGCCGCTATCCGGATAACATACGCTTATTTGTCCGATATCTAGACGGGGAGACACTGCAAAAGTTTTACTATTGTATTAAAAGTACATTTTTTATATTTTAACTTACCCTACTAGCCAGACCCCCTAAACCGATTGGACATACAGCAACGGCGGCACAGTGTTTAAATACTAAATACTTCATTGTTAATCAATATGTTTCGATTAAAAACTCAAACTTGACGAAACTGTATTAATTACGTGTAAAATCCCGACCTCGTCATCCGAATACTCTCATCAGAAACGAAATTTAAAAACGGCCTGTTTTCAGGGCCCCAGGCTTACTCTGACCCTTCGGAAAAGGCAAATTACAATTATAATTAGAAAACCCAATTGATCATTACAAAGGCAAAGCCAAGAACCTACTATGCTATTGATCAGCCACCGACAACTTCAGTAAAAATCAACAAAACACGATACAATTTTTCATATCGACACCTTTGATTCCATTTTTTTCACTTTCGAGTCACTCTTACGAGTGGTTGAATTACTCTGTTTCAAGCAACCCTGCACATAAGGTCTTTTCTTTGGCTTCCACTGCCGATGAGTTATTGTTCGGCAAAACCTCGTCCAGTCTTTTACCTACACGCAGAGTACGATTTCTCTTGTATGTATGAAGTCTTCCTGGACGAGATATCGAGCACGCACGTATGCAATACACGGTCCTTGTATTCCATAAAGCATATACGTTACACAGAAACGATACAGCGATGCTCCAGGGGAAATCAAGGCTAATGGGAGAAAGAGAAGGAGGAAGAGGGATGCTGTCTGCCATGCAGGAAATTATTACATATACGAATGTATTAGTACCAGCTAGTTTCAAGGGCCATTGTGCAATGCTTAACTTATAAAGTAATACAAATTATAAACTAACCCTAATAGTAAATACCAAAAAAATGGTAATAATCTTCGCTCAGACGATTTTTCATATTTCTGACCAGTTTTTCGTATTAGGTCGAACCGAACCGAAAATTTCGCAATCGAAATTCCCGACAAATTTTCCAACCGCATGAATCCAAAAGCCTTTTCGTCCTTGGTGTGATCCTCGCTTCGAAACGCGAAATGCGAAGTCTCGTGGTCGCCGTTTCGAGACAGCCATTGAAGAAAGCTCGACATCGCATATGTCACAGCGTTCGCACGCTCCGGACGTCACCCTCACCGCATCTATATACGTATATATGCACATATACGTATATATTATAATCCTCGTGTGTCTCTTGGTATTTCCTTTTGCGAGAGGCAACGTGTACGGTCGAGATAGTCTCCTCGTCGTTGTTACGTCTGACCCGGTAGCTCCACTATTGCTAGCCTACTTGCTCCTAGATGTTGGACACTCCATACCACACACACCCATGTATACATATAATATAATATCATAAAATGTAATATATATAAATAGATCGAAGAGATCGCCGTCGCATAAACACATAAAATTCGAAGATACGTACCCCGCCAATGAGCAATTTCTAAAGGATATGTATATATATTTATAGATTCACGAAAAAGAGGCAGAAAGAGACACTTGTAAATTTGCCACGCGAAAGTCTCATTTTATCCGACCTGGCGAGCTCCCACTCGGAAGGCGATCGTCACAATGCAATTGAGTAGAAGGGTTGCAGCATGCTGCTGTGGCACCCGGCAAGGCATGGTTCTTCTCGTCCTATTATATATATGCGTGAGTGTGTGTGTGTGTGTGTGTGTGTGTGTGTGTGTGTGTGTGTGTGTGTGTGTGTGTGTGTGTGTGTGTGTGTGTGTGTGTGTGTGTGTGTGTGTGTGTGTGTGTGGATGGGGGGGGGGGGTGATGCAATAGCGAAAGTTAGAAGGGCCGATGAAACGCGTGCGGCAGGAAACTTGAGGCCCTTTGGGCGCAATGCTATCAAGATGGGACCGAGTAGGTGCACTGCACCGATTCGCGGCGCTTGTAGGAATTCTTGGAGCAAGCCGGACAGAGCTCTTGAGGACTCGTGACTCTAGGACGTATGAAGTCCACAGGTAGTCCGAGGCGAAGGAACACATCCATAATGCCATAAGGAACTAATGCCATATTTTGCTACTAGCTAGTTTTGCTGGAGCCGATATATATGTACGTGGATTATCGTATATACCACACACTAACACACTAACACACGTCCACATACACACACACACACACACACACACGCGCGCGCGCGCGCGCGCGTGTGTGTATGTGTGTGTGTGTGTGTGTGTGTGTATATATAAGATGTGGGGAAAGGACATTTTGCAGCCCTTACATCTATGTAATGTTGGTGATCGCACATCCAACTGTTTTGGGAACGGACCTTGAGGTTTTTAAACATAGTTTCTTACTTTATGGACACAATGCTCCTTAAAATTGCCATTGTATAAATGCGCTTGTATTTATCCAGCGGTGAGTTGAAGACATTGACCATTGCATAATGGTGAGTACGGGACAATGTACTGCTCTTGATAGTCCCATGTCTCCCAAATGAATGCTTCCGACGTATATATGTACAGATATGGGTGCAAAGGATAGGGGTGCAGCGAGTTCGTGAAGGATTTTACAAGGATTTGAATACAGATTAATTATTGCTGAAGCTCCACTTTTAAGATGTCGGAAGATCCAGCACACCCGAAAAAAGTTCATGTATGCACTTCTTTCACGGATATCAATGGGATAGGGTGATCGTTTTTTAAAATAGTTATTGGAATATTCTTCTCGGATCGGCTGCAATTCTATGCAAGCTATGAAATTCAGTCCTTGGTTGAAGCTGAAAAATAGGCCTCGTATCGATTTAGATTTCCTGTAAATAGATGGAATGTGAATCGACCGTAGAGCTGTTTTTTGCAGGAATCTCCAGCTTACCTGTGGCTTTATAGGTTTAATACCATTCTTATGTTCAAAGATAATTCGATTAACCATTATCTCTCGAGTCCTACATATCTACATACGTATATATGTATATCATTATAACTTTGGCATTATACACGATTTATAAGCTACATGGAATTGGCCTTCGCCTCCACCGAACTACAAGAGCAAAGTGTAGGCCAGTCGTGTTCTCGCGCCTCGGTAATCTCACTCACGAACATAAGCTTTCTGGGTCTAGGTCTCCGAAACCTTGAACAATTTTATTCGTCGTTCTCTACCTCTCATTGAAATCACGAATTACGTCGCAAAGTAATTATCACATTGATCATCAATTTTGGTTGAAATTCACACTCCTCACCTCATCTCCTTCACTGTATTTATCCTTTCAGACAAAAGACATATTTTTTGCACTCGATACGAGAAGCCACCAAAATCGATCCAGTTAGGAAAATTAAAATAACTGCTGGAATAAAAATGGTCGCCCGAAAGTTCACCGACAATCATTCTTTTACCAAATCTACTGGTGGGCTAAGCAAAAAAATGATTCCGAAATATGCGTATTTCAAATTGCAGGGTGCTTTCATCATTCTCGTGCCTCTTAATTTGAAACTGTGTGCGGATTTTCTATTTCACAAATTTTCTCTCACGCCGCAGTGGTAGTGTCGCTTCCGAGCCTCGGTATAACAGACTTTTGAGTTCACGATTATGTATACAGCTTTATACGCGGCGAATATATTATATAGAACATCGCGGAGAGAGTCATACTCGTGACTTTGCGCTAAAAGCTATGCGAGCGCAGAGTCGAAACTACGTATCCTGTAACGCGCATGGTATAACCACAAATAGCGGAGTACTTATACCACACGTGTATATACAGGGTGTCCTGTTATGATTGGATAATCCTGCAACTGTCGATAGGTCAGATGATGTCCTACTGTATGTTGGAATTTCGGTTTAATAAAAGTCCCACGGTTTTCGTGATTTTGGGCTTTATGTTATTTTTTGAAAACAATCATCTGCTCTTGGTTTTTCGCATGCCGTTTCTACAAATGATATTAATCGACAATGACTAAGCAACTTTTTAAAGTAAATGGCGCGATATGCGTAGTACATTTTTTTTACACCGCAGGCTATCAAAGTCCGATGTCCGAATTGGTGAGTATAAAAATTCTTCATAAGATCTTTTTAAATTAAGTTTCCTTAACATTTATGGTTAACCGAGTAAAAAAAGTTATCATTTGTAGAAATGGCATGCGAAAAACCAAAAGCAGATGATTTTTATCTGCAAAACCGTGGAACTTTTACTAAACTGAAATTCCAGCACATAGTTAGGCATGATCTGATCTATCGACAGTTGCAGGATTATCCATTCATAACCGGACACCCTGTATGTGTGTGTGTGTGTGCGTGCATGCGTGCGTGCGTGTGTGTGTGTGTGTGTGTGTGTGTGTGTGTGTGTGTGTGTGTGTGTGTGTGTGTGTGTGTGTGTGTGTGTGTGTGTGTGTGTGTGTGTGTGTGTGTGTGTGTGTGTGTGTGTAAAACGTACAGACGTTATATATAACTTTAGTACATAGTACAGTGCTTATAAGCCACTGGTCTCTTTCTCGGTGTACTCGCTTGCCGTGGCGACACGCATCGGCGATAATATCTTTAATTGCCGGTGCGCTGAGCTGCGAGCTAAGGCCACTGACTCCGTTCGCCAATTTTATTATTTCGCTTGCTTGCCGATGGCTTACACACACATGCACGCACACAAATATGCGTGTGTGTATACACGAGAGAAAAGGTGATTTCCAAGACATTCCATTTTGATAACTGTCCTCATAGTGGCCTCATAGTCCTTATAGAAATAGTTGCATATCATCCCATCGCTTTGCAATGTGTAAGCCCTAATTTCTTAAAAATTCTTTTTATACAAATGTAATCATATTTATCTATAGGTCATTTCAACAGCGTTCCTGTCAGCAAAATCAACGATTTGTTGAAGAAAATGTTAAGGACCGTTCTTAAAACAGCCAGATGAGCTTTAGAGGTTACGTACATTTAACGGGTTCGAAAGGCTCTTCCTCTCCTGTGGCTGTTTTCATGGTGATCCTTAGCATTTATCCTTAGCAGACGATTTCTTATGAGACCTTTACGTAAATGTGCTTACCTTTGTGGGGCTACATCTACTTAGAGGCCCGAAAAAAATGGCCAAATTCCGCACTTTTTTCTGGGAAACGGTTGGTGAAAAAGGAACGCATTTTTTTTTAACAAGATGGCACATATATTGAGAGCCTTCAGAAAAAAAACTCACCAAAAAATACAGAAAACATGGCCGTCGGCAGATGATTAAATATTGTTCGCGACATTTGGCCGTGGACAGAATCCAGCTTAAACGGTTTATGTAAAATCCGAAAACCCAACGGGTTATTGAAGTTAACAATAAATACAAGTCATTGACGATCGTCGATTTTTTAAATCATTTTTTTTACCAAAGTGGCGGCGAATTGGAAATCGAGCACAGAAAATCTGTGAAAAAAGTCCCCATTTTTACGTAACTATTAGGAAATGATGATCGATTTAAGAAAAGTGAGATCGTCAACGACCTTTAAATGTTTTTCATTGTATTTCCTGTAAATTTTAAAATAATCCATTAAGTGCTTCTCGAGATATCATATCCACTGACTTTAAACAAAGTGTTTCGAGAAAAATTGCCTTTAAATTTTGAAGTACCGTAAAACGGGCCACAATTACATTAAGTGTAACTTTAACAGTTTTTTGGGCTATTTTAACAGACCGCCAATATACGGTTCTTTTGAAACTTTGTTTCTATTGTTGCTGAAATTAGTTGTTCGAGTTTATGATAATGTTGCTAAAGTTGATTGTAATGTTGCTCAAGTTGATTTGGATCTCAATGATAAACATAAGACTGATTGAGTGTCTATAATAGTATCCTAGGTACTTGATATTGTTATGTAAAATATTTCCTCAAGGTGTAACACCACTGTACAGTTTAAAAAAATAGATTTAAAAAAAATTGTTTAAAAGATGCTTTGAACCATCTACAATGAGGGGGAAAAAGTTTGATACCTGTAAAACAAAGGTCCGCAGGCCCGTGTGGGTCTGCGATGGCAGTGGCTGGCCTGTGTGCGACACGTCGATCATTTTTCTCGGAACACAATTTTCAAAAACGGCACGCGGCATAACTCCAACAATTTTCAGTCTTTTCACTCCAAATTTTGAGCAAACCTTTAAAATAACATTACGAAGAGAAATACGTACTGGATTTTCCCTGAATTAATTATAACATTAGTTATGAACATTAGATTGTCCTTTTTCAGTCGAAAATTGAATTTTTACTTTGAATGCTTGCCAATGACACAAAAATTAATATTTGTAAAATCCCCTACGTGTTTCTCTAGCTATGCTCATGTAAATTAATAGAAATTTGTTAATGTTTTTTTCCAAATTTAAATTTGCGTCAGTTATACTGCGTGTCGTAGAGCGTCTCAAATTGAACATGTCTCGCGAGAATGGATCCAGCGTCACCATTTTGTATAATTTTTTAATATAATTTTTTTTTGTTTACTTGAAGATATGACTTATTCTTTGAAAATTATTATCCTCTTACTTGTCCTGCCACCAAAAAAGTGGCGAAAAATCACCTAATTTTCGACGTTTACAGTAGTGTAAGCCCTTAATAAAGATGACAATTTCATTGTAAGAGAACGTTGATTTTCATTCGATTCCATGTATGATGCATAAATATTACATTTTTTATCAAAACGATGTCAGAGTGACCCGTAATCTTCGACATAAGTTGTATTCCAACGCCTTATCAAAGAAACTCCACACTCGAGGTGACTTTGACACTTTAAAAAAATATATATATATATAAAATTGTGGGGGGGGGGGGGGGGGGGGGGGGCTGACTTTCTTTTACATTTGATAGCGAAAGGACACATTATTCTTTCGAAGCAAAAAATTTGGAATTTAAAATGTTTAAAAAAAGTTACCTGCAAAAAACTTCCAAAACCTGTTCAAAGTAACCCCATAGTTTTACGTTAGGTATGGTGCTGCTACCTGGCCCACTGTTAGAAGCTGCAGCTCATCGAATTTTACGAATATTCCAATGGAATTTTCAGAGTATATAGCGATAATTATTTGCATTCGATGGTATCACACCATACATTAAAAATATTTTTCGAAAATGCCATTTTTTCACCCACCCAGGTAGATGTAGCCTGTTAAGCAAATATGATTTTTGAGCCAATGGGGCTCTCATCTTTTTCGGCAGGAGGTCCCATGCTACTGCAAGGGCAGTCCTCGAAATCGATCGTCTTCAAAATCGCCTTTTCCTGGTGTGATGATATGTATCGACGATTTACCTAGGCGCACACGTGTATTGTCACTCGTGTCGCGATAGCTCGTGGTGCTCGGCAGTGCAACAGCAGCAGGCGTTGAAGAAATGAAAAGAAAACGAAATGAAAAAGGGGGTTAAGCCTGTTGGAAACGCGACTCTTTAGCCCCGTTACCGATGTTAAATGCGTCCCACGGTGCACCGAGACACGGACTAATGTCCGAGGATCCGTCGTACATATACCACGCGATACACAGCCACACACGACATTAGGTCGTACACAGTGTAACCCAAGAGCATTTATACCACCGCACTGACGTGTATGACTACATGCTAGGATGTATTACTAGCGCCGAGCTTGTATATGCTCCACAACACGCGCACCAATGTGAGCCACTCTAATCAACAGCAGCGCGGGCTTAATCCGCGCACTCGCGCGTATGCGTGTGTGTCCGCTGTTACCCACGTTTGATATCGCACCCAGTTCCATGTAGCCGTGAATCCACGAGCCACCAATACGTACACGTACATGCGGATATATCGAAAGGGTGAGCGATGCAAAGTGCACCGGGTGTACAGTACAAGCCCACGTAACTGAGCGTTGACTGCAAGGTTGGCTAGGTAATTAATTAAGCTGTGAATGCGAATGAGACTTGGAGCGTCAGGGGAATTTGGTGGCAAGCTTCACATGGCGGGATTTAAGGGGTTAGGCCACAGTAACGGGTATAAAATCATGTGCGAATTTAACAATTTTTTTTCGTATGAGAAAGTTCACATATAAAATTAATTACACATCTATTTAGTATGAATATCAAGCTGTTAGAAATATATATATATATATATTTGTTCGATGTACAAAATGGCCGACTACTACTATTTTTTTTTGTTATCATTTTTTTTGTAGGCGCTTCGCGGCGTGACATTTAGCATCCACAATTTTTTACCTAGGACAAAAAACTAAAATTCTTGTCGATCTACATTAGAATACCTCGAGAAGTGCGTACGGAATTTAAAAAATATTGTTTTATTCCAAAGTTGTAGGTATTTGAATGAATTTTCAGTGAAAAGTTTCGTATAAAACTGCTCATAAAATGAAAAGTTTTCGATTAATCAGAAATTCCGTACGTACTTCTCTGTGAAATCCAATTAGGAACATTACTTTTAATTTTAAAGTAAATCGAGTGAAAATTGTTAAAGTTATTTGTCACGCCAATTGGGAAAAAAGCTGTTTCGAGAAAAACGCGTTTAAAGTTTTAGGTACTCTATAGCCGGGCCAGAGGTGGGCTTACGTTATACGGTCAAAGTCGGCGGAAAAAAAAATGTTGTTGCTATAAGTCGTATAGTAACTTATTCTTATGATGATAAAGCACCGTTTTAGCGAAAAAAATCGATTTTTTGTAAATTCTACTGTGGCCTTACCCCTCAATTTACGACCGAGGCACGGATTTTTCTTGGCTTCTGCTTCTCCGCCTTGTCACCTTGACGTTGGTGACGAAAAGTGCAGGAAGAAAAAAATCAATTGGGTCCAGGACATTGTTCATTCATCGGTGGCCAATAGAAGATTAAGGCGTCTTTTCACTTTGGACGCTAAAAAAGGCTATTTTCATCAATTTTTTGATAGATTTATGTTATAGATATTGATGTAAAATTTGTTCATCTAAGTCAATATTTATAGACGAAAATGGGAGTTAAAAAAATTTCCTAAAAAAATTGTACTTCTGCGCTGTTGAATAATTTTCGGAGATGGATCATCCGAAACAAAAAAAAATCAAACGGTTTTAGATTCAGTATGTTAATAGCTATAGCGCATATCATACGATTTTCGATATATGCAAACATAACAAAATGGCGGATATTTTTGGCAAAAAAAAAAAACGTGGCTTTTTTCACCGATTTTGGTAATAAAAATCGTAAATGTCAACATTAAAACAAACTCTTTATATGCGATATAGCTATAGTTATAGAGAATATATGGTTAAAATTTCATACGGATCGGTTCAGTAGCCCTTGAAAAACGTCGTTTCGAGAAAAACGCGTTTAAAGTTTGTTTGGGTTACATAAAGACATAATTTAAAAAAAATGTATTTCGAAAGTGTATTTATTAAGGGTAACAACTTTTATATCAATATCTATAATATAAATGTATTTTTAAAAAATCATGAAAATTGCCTTTTGCGAGAGTTTAAAGCGAGAAGACCCCTTAATAGGAGAGGCGAACGATTCGATTGTTCCGAGTATTCGTTAGCTCAGTGAATAGAGTCATTCTTTAAGGCTTACACGTAGTTGGCATTTTTGGAAATATCAATTTTTGGTTCTCGAGAGATTCTCAAAGAATGACGTTTAAAAGATGTTCTCTGAAAATGTTAAGTCGATCCGTTGAAAATTGAGGGAGATATGGGCTTTTATAGGAAGGATCAGCGAACTGGCGAACTTTAACACCGTTTATCTCGAAATGACTTTTTCAAAATCGGTGACCACGATGTCTCGAAAATCACTGCACCGATCCACCTCAAGTGTTGCAAGCTTCTTTTACACATAAAAAAGCAGTATTTAAACGAAGTTTTTTTCGTTGTATCGTTTTCTTTCACCAAAAATAGAGGGCTTTTTCACCGAAAATCGACACTTGCGCATTAGACTCCGGCCATTTTTAAAAAATCAATATTTGATTAAATCTTTCGTCCAAGTAATTGATCATTTCATATAAAACGTAAAAGCATTTGATTGTTGTATTTTGGATGATTTGTTCCCGAGCAGCAGTGGTTACGCGAAGGATGCTTTTGAAACGGCGGTATATGCTATCTACAACATTTATAAATAGTTTTCAATACAAAAACTGTAGAAGATACTTAAAACCATACCCTTAATGTAAACAAAAAATCGAAAACCTGCTCGCGTTTTCCCAGAAAAAAAAATACTTTTTTCCCGCGACGGGCTACGTGTAACCCGTCAATATAATATTTCATATTTTGAATTAATAATTTCGTGGCAGCCTCCAATGGCGGATTTAGTATGGTATATTTACCTAATATATAAATATATTAGGTATATAAATATATATAAATATATTTAGGTATATTTACCTAATATATTTAGTATGGTATATTTATCTAAAATATACCTCCATGGTATATTTTTTTCAGTGTTGTAGAGTAAGGCAGAGTACTTCCTCACATCCCGATCGTTTCGTTTTGACGAAACATTTATTTCCTAAGATTTTCATGGAGTACGGACGTTCAGAATGTGTTCATAGTATTTCTAAATGACGGAAAAATGAGATTTTCAAATAATCTCCTGATGTGTATCGACGTCCGCGTATTTCGTTTTGCGCCGAATTTAACCGATTTTCAAACATTGGGGTGAACATTTTTCCTAATCAAAATAGATTATCATTGATAGTTAATCAGTAGTGGAGCTGTTTACGATAACTTGAAGAATTTTTATTTTAAAAAAGATTGAATTTGTAGCAAATGTACTTAGCTGTATAGTTCTCGGATTTCGCGGTAGTCAGCGCATTCTGTTATATATGAATACAGTATTTTCATTGTTTATTCGTAAAGCCATGTGGGCTTTTACAAGCCCATCTGTTTTAACTACAGCTCGTACATATCATTGCACGTTTTACAATTTCTAAAGAGCCGCAACCGATCTTTTCCATTGCATCACTGCGTGGCGATCGCAGAAGGGCACAGGGAAAGTGTGGAAAACCTGCGCCGATATATGTGCCTCCACTGCACTACGTTGCTGTTTTGTTGCCGTCGGAAACTCAGTAGAATTGCTCACCGCTCAGTAGTCGGCCCGTGAGGCAGTTTGCGGTCACCGATTTCAGTATTTTCCCTGGCCAACAATGTGCTCAAGGTAAAGTCAAATATGTACTGCGGGTTGTGAACGGGAAAGGTAGCTTAAAATCGGTTTCTCTCTTTTCTCCGGGACGTCGAGAATTTTGGGATAAAGAAACGTGTTGATTGATGCACCATTAAGGGATCATCATAGCGTGACATTTTCAAAATATCGATTTTTTGCATTATCCGATAGTATAGACGGTTATAAACATGGACCTGGCATCGCCGATTGATCGTAAATAGACAATTTATATGAAAATTCCGCACTCGAAGCTTCAATCGCGTTTTTCTCGAAATGTCGTTTTTCAAAACGATGTAGACTCCCAAAGGAAGAGTTTTCAGGCAATCCGTTTCAAATTTGGACACAACATGCTTTACGCCACTCTTTATGTTGCTATGGAAGCTTTTTATTAATCTTCATGTTTTTTTTAACGTAAAACTGTCGAAAAAATAGGCTATATACGATACTCTTTTTTCTAACCACCATCATTTCGTCAATTTTGATAAAAAAAACCTCAATAGCAAGATAGCGGCTTTTATACTGATTGATAATCTTTTTACAAATTTTGTTCCAGATCACATCTACGGCCACAACCGTGTAAACCGTGAGGACTCCTTTTTTCCGAAGACATTTTCAACCGATGAATATATAAATAAACGTTTAAATATTTATTTTCTGTTCTTCATGAGTGCTGTAATTTAACATTGAAAAATCAGACGGATTAGCGTATTTTAACCAGCGAAAAACATTGCAAAAATAAGATATTTTTCGATCCGTTACATCTCATAAAAGTTAGAAAAATGAGGTTTTTTTTCGAAATGCCAATCTACTTGGGATTGGCAACGGGATTCCTACCGACAGGGTCGTATTTACCTTTCTTCATCATGGAAGATCGCCCAAGCAGCACGTCAATCGCACCTCTACTATCGTCGGTACATCAAGTATCATTGGGGGATGATTTATTAATATGAATCATGAAAATTATAAACTTGCACATCGCTTTCTCGACATTTCATTATATACGCAAAGCTTTCTCTACAAAAAAGACACAATAGAAAAAATGGCTCATATGGAAAACTTTCCATTTTTAAATTGACGGCTTCTAATGATGATATCGAAGTTCGCATCGTCGGAATGCAACGAAAATTAATTATTTTCATAGTTCAATTTGTTTGCTGTTTTAAGCTGTGAAAATCATTCAAACATGTTTGCATATTGGGGAAGTCTGGGCATAGCGAACAGCCCAGGCAAAGCGAATACCCCCCACTACGCGCAAACGTCGCATGTGCTTCCGTCCGCCATGCACGGGAACGCGAAGGTCGCGTCAAATGTCGGGAGAAAACACCGCAACATCAAAATTACGATAGCTACGATAAAGATGCGATTGCGTCCTTAACGTGAATAAATTCATGTAGAAATACTGAGTGTTGGGCAATTGTCACTGAATTTGGTTTTAGGTCAGCTTTTATTCAAAAAGTAGATAACTGTCGGGCAAAGCGAATTGGGCATAGCGGATACTGGGATTCGCCGGCTAGCTATCCGATTTGCCCTAGTAACTATCCGATTTGCCCTAGTAACTATCCGATTTGCCCTAGTAGACGTTGTTTGTTAGTAATATATTTTTTCATTGTTATTATAATATAAAATATACGTGTTACTTTTGTGAAGAAGATTATAAAGAGGTAAATGGACAAACAGTTGATGATTCCTAGTTCTTCCAATTCCTGTACTTCCTAGTTCTAATCCACTTAAATGACGTGTTTTCGCTATGTCCTATCGCCCTATCCACTTTACCCGGCGCATTGGTCAAAGCGGATACCGTCTCCTATTGCCATATAACTCATAATTATAATTAAAGTACTGGTGGTACGCATTTTTGTTGATTATATTGAAAACATTAATAAATACTGATTTCTAAAAATAAATTGTTTTATTTGTACCAGGTGTAGAAGTATGAAACCGGTTTTTTTGTATAAATTACACGTCTGTTGTTTGAAAATGATAACAAATATTTTGTTCAAAATAATCTCCATTGCTATTTATACATTTCCCCACCTCTCCGGCAGTTTACGAATGCCACGCCAAAAAAAAAACAGATCTTCTTTTGAAGCGAACCAGTTGTCGAGCCATTTTCGTACATTTTCATACGAATTGATCCGAATAGAAATTTCTTAGCGTTAGCCTGACCAGGATCAGGTCCCGATCGGGGTGTAATACAGGTGACGCCTATTACGGACATCCTGATCCGGCCCCGATCGGGCCGGAAGTATTTAGGCCCTAAATCAGGCTATACTAAAATGGCCCTACTAAGGCCGTCCCTGATAAGGCCCTACTAAGGCTTTCCCCGATAGGGCCCTACCAAGGCTTGCCCTGATAGGCCCTACTAAGGCTTTCCATGATAGGGCCTTACTAAGGCTGTCCCCAATGTGGCCCTACTAAGCCCTACTAAGCTGTACCCTATGGCTTTCCCTGATGAGGCCATAAATAGGCTTGCCCTATATTGCCTCAGCAGTCGATGAATGCACGTAACGTCTTATTTTCCACATGGCAACTTCGATTCTACAGCATCGTAGCTTCGGAGTTTCGATGCATTCCTGAATTCTATTTAAAAAAGGTGCCATGGACTTTGACGACAAAAAACGTTATGCAACTCGGATGCGTGTTAGAAGATTTCGGCAGCTTTGTAAGGCGAAGAGAGAGAGAGAGGAATTATATGTGTGTATATATATATATATATATACATACAAGGTTAAGTTTCAAAAATCTATAGCATGTTATTCGATAAACCTCTTTAATTGTCACAATGATATTCATTTGGTCTCTTATGCCATATCTGGTACCAATATGTTACAAGCACTCGGTAGCATAGGGGCAGCGTGCCTAGCTTTGAGTAGGTAGATACGAGGTTCGATTCCCATATAGACGAAATATTTTCTTCGAACAAAAACATTTCAGCAGGCCAGGGAATGACGAATTATGATACAAATTCATTGTAGTGGAACTCTAAATGAAGTGGTTCATGGCATTTTGGATTTTTGAAATATTCTATGCATTTCTTTCTGATCAGGCAACCTGATAGAGGCCTGATCAGGAAACCAGGTCAGGCCTATATGTGACACAACGTTACATTTCCTAGTAGGGCCCTTTCAAGCTGCCTTATTAGTGCCCTACCAGTGCAATCAGGCAACCTGATTTGGGCCCCATCCGAATGTTTACACAGGGAAGCGTTGTTTAGCGAGCGTGTGTCCCATTGATGCGAATAGATGATAATCGGACGGAGCTAAGTCTGGAGAATAAGCCGCATGCGCTAGTATTTCCCAACTGAACGCCTCGATCGTTTCCCTGACCCGTTTTGCTGTATGTGATGGAGCATTATCATGGAGCAAAATGACTTTGTGTTGCCTTTTTCCATATTCCGGTCTTTCAAACGAATGGAGACGGCTTTCGACGTCACATTCAATTGATCCGCGAGTTCTTGTTGACTTTGAGTATCATCTTCAGCCAATAAGGCTTACAATTCGTTGTCTGCGAACTCTTTCGGTGGTTTCCCACGCTCTTCGTTTCTCACGTCAAAATCCACCACTTTTCAATTTTTTGGACCACTCGATAGACTGTCTTTCACTAAGAGCATGTTCACCATAAGCTTCGACAAGCATTCGATGCGATTCTGCAGCAGTTTTCATCAAATGATAACAGAAAACCAATGCTGTCCGCAAATGTTAGTTTATACGTACAAAACTCGACATGTTTAAGGTTATAGAAAAATATTCCGGTGTAGGGAGCTTGGGTTCTTGTGTGTTGAAAATCTTCGTCAGCTATTAGAGGGAGATGATGGCGCTGCAGAAGCGGTATTACGGTGCCTAAACCGATAGCTAGCACCATCCATAGGGAAATTCCGGTTTCATAGTTTTACACCTGGTATCTCGACTAGCTCTGTTTCTGGAATCCTGCAAACGTTAAGGTGTTCACTTTGCCCGGTCTTCCCCTTCTCATTAGAGATTCAGGATCTCAATTTGCAAAACCAGGCTTTCGGCAATTATAAAAATAAAGAAATGAAAAAAATGAACAAAAAAACGTTGAATTCCAACGATGCAAACTTCAACGTCATTTCCATTGAGTGTACGAAAAAGTTATAATCAATTAGGAAGATAAAATATTAGAATCGCACAGTAATGGATTTACGTAAATCTAATTGATTTTCCTTCTACTCTTTTGCGATCCCCTAAACATTGTGCCTCTACCCGCGTTGTCGAATTGTCCATTTACGAAAGTCTGGACTGTACGATTTCTCGGCGTATAGCAAGTTCAGGTAGAATTCCAGGTTGATTGGTTGCTCAACGTAGTCCGGGCGAGTCACTATAACTATATCGGCGTCCTCGCGTTTCTTCCTGCTCAACGATCTCCTTCGATCGCGGCTGATAATCGGGGATTAGACGCTAAGATAACGTGCATTGTCGGGGACTTTTAACCTGTGCGGAGATCTGTCCCGCGGAACATTCGTGCGAGTGATTTTACTACACGTCGAATCTATGTACGTGGGGAGCGATCGACGACCACTTAAACGCACAGACGTCCAATGCTCGCATATAAAAGGACCCGAAACTCCGTATCTTCACGTGCTCAGCAGTGTCTCGAGAGGCCCTTTTAATTCGCCACCTTAGATATGTATTATATCTATCCACTCGCAGAATATAAAATATTTATTCGTTTGCTACTACGGTCTCCCGAGTCCGCGCGGTGCAAATGCGGAGATTCCGTAGAGTCACCTTAATGAATCCACTTATTGCAACGCTGTTACGGCAAGCGCTCGGCGGACCTGCCCGCAATCGTTATTACACATTTATTTGCGTCTTTTTAACGTTCTTCCTTTAATCCGTACCGCGTGCCAACAAACATGCGCCAAGGCACCGTGCGCGTGCATTTTACTACCGCAGGTGTATAGTGCATGTATACAGGGTGTCCCAGAACTGAATGCGTTCTCTGAAATCGGGGGTGGGGGTAAAATTCTGAGTTGATTGATATAAGCGTGTGCGGGTCTCAGATCAACCCCTGAATCATTATTCATATTTAAAGAAGAGCCAATCAGGTGTGTCCGATAAGCCAGCGTACGGCGGTGAGCGATACGCGCGTATAGTGCTGTCTGGCGGGAGCACCGCACCGCACCTACATGCGCACATGATTGGCCCGCCTTTAAAAATGAATAATAATTCGGGGGTTGATCTGAGACCCACACATGCTTATATCAATCGACTCAGAATTTGACCCCCAACCCTCCATTTCAGGGGATGCATTAAGTTCTGGGACACCCTGTATATATATGGGGAGAGAGAAAGAGAGAGAGAGACAGAAATATATTTATTAGTGTAGGTGACGTGCCACAGCGCGATCCGGTAATGGTGTACACTTAATGAAATGTCACAGGTGTCCTACCGATTGCCGAGCTAAATGCCGCCGAGTTCCCATACCTCGAGGACCGCAGTCATACTACCGCACTAGAATCACGGGTATATAGGTGTGTGTGTGTGTGTGTGTGTGTGTGTGTGTGTGTGTGTGTGTGTGTGTGTGTGTGTGTGTGTGTGTGTGTGTGTGTGTGTGTGTGTGTGTGTGTGTGTGTGTGTGTGTGTGTGTGTGTGTGTGTGTGTGTGTGTGTGCATAAATACTTAATCTACATATATTTGTACATATTTACGACAGGTACTCGGTTGTACGATTTAAATTTTGTTGCGCCCGATGAAAACCGCCATTTAGCGCCGCGGAAAATTAATTTCCGATGTAAGGTGAAACTCCCGTTTAATGAACGCTTCACCCTTTACTCGGAATTCTGAATGGAAGGTTTTTCAGAAGTGCATTCACTTTTCGAGAGAAAATTAATTCTGAAGCCTGTGAAATCGCAGTGCGCGAGAAACAAAAGTTCGAGCTTCCGGGAAAAGTCTTACAACGGTGGAAAAAGTGATAACACGTTTCACTACGGACTGAGCGAGTGATGATATGGAACGGATGGAATGGGAGAAGGGAGACAGAGCATTTTTTTACATCATTTTAGGGGGCTTGCGTTAGCCTGGAATTTTTGAAATATGTTTTTTTTTTATTGCGTAGTTTTATAGCCTAGGATGTAAACTGTAATTTTCAAGAAGGATTTTGTAAACATATGGCAAAATGACCGAGTTATTTGAAGTTGATGGTTTTTGTGAAGGGTCCGAGCATTGCGCTACGGCGAACCGCCCTGCTGCGATGTACCCTTTCTTTACAAGTTTTTATTTAACTTTAGTTTCTGTGAGATGCATAACGGAAAATGGAAAGTTTACCCACTTCCCGACTATTTAAATCTCTGAATTTTTTGACAATGAATGATTCAACTTAAAAAAAATATCCACAAAATGTTCAACATTTCATGTAAAATTAGCGATATCAAATCACCCACATAAAATCTCACTAACACATACAAACAAATTCGTAGCCGACTGTGTTTGCATGTGAAAAGTTCATATTCAGCAATCAGTCGTACGTTCAATCCCAATTAAATTCTTTGTTATTTTTTACAAGCATTCCATGTTCCTAACGTACAAACTCGTAAACTACTAGTAACAACTAACTAGTAAAATCAATTATGGACTAAAAAGTAGAAAATAATTTATATGTAACAAGAACATTTAAGAAAAACAGCTTTTATTTCATATACTAAAAGGTAGAAATTTTTTTTCCGAATTACCCATATGTGACTATAAATAAAAGCTTGGGGCGCTCAAAATGTCGACATGTAATCTTTAATTTACATAAATCCGTTAACATAGCAACTGTATTTAATTTACTGTAAAACAACCTTAGATTTCTTAAATAAGAGCCCTGAAACGGAGTATAAACGTGTGACAATAATTTCTCTAATTATTATTGTACCAAATCAAATACGATTAATGAAACTGAATCGATCAAATTTATAAAACATTTAAAGAGTTGAGCATCCCAAGCTTTTATTTATAGTCACATATAGATGACTTGGTAAAAAAAAAAATTTCTACTTTTTAGTACATTAAATAAAAGCTTGATTTTTCACAATATTTTTTACAGATTAATTTTTGCGTTTTTCTCGAAACTGTGTTTTTTTAAACGGTGCAAGTCATGTCTCGAAATCTGTTCGTCCAATTCGCTTCGAATTCGAACGGAACATAAATTATACAAATTTTTGTCGTATGTCTGGATGACTTCCATATATTTATTCATTTGTTAATAACCAATCATCAAAGTTCTTTTTTTTCGGTCGGAAATTGAAACATTTTGTTCTCCAGCTTGCCATTGTTATAATTCCTAGATTTTCAATAAATCATCCAGTAATACGAAAACGTTATTATAAGCCTAAAAGAAAATTGTTTCTCTCCAATCACCCTAGTTGCCATCAACTCCCACTGGCCATGCAGCATCATTGCGGTACTCTGTCCAAATAATAATACCTTTATTGTTTATCAACATTTTTTAATAGGAAAAACTCAAACTTGACCAGACTGTGTATTAGGTGTGTATCAGATCTCGACCTCACCATCCCAATCGCCCCACAAAAAAAATATCGAAAACAGACACATTTTTCGGTCTTCAAGCTTATGCAGACCCGTTAAGGAGCAGAGAAGAAACGACGTTTTGCGGAGCTTATTGCTTTCAAAGGATTCGCCGTTTATTCTACATTCATTGGTTTAGATTTCCGCATGATCAATCGATACATGAAAGTAAATGATATTGTATTCACACATGGGGGTGTAATCAACCGTTATATACGCCGTGATCCTAACAATTATGAATTATGATACTTATAATATGTATCTCTCCGTACTCGCAAGATCGAGGATATACCATTCAAATCGATCGCCATTCGATATCGCGTGAGAGATACGCTCAATAAGTTCGAAGAATGCAAAACAGCGTAGTCACTTCCTCGTTGGCTGCATGTACAAATACGCGTGTGTGTGTACATATATATATATATATATATATATATATATTAGCGTGTATATACTAATATTGTACATTTATTTATACGTAATGGCCATCTGTCATGGATCGTTAGGATCTCTCGAGAAGGAGAATTATTCGATGTCCTCTATAGACTCTTGGCTATTCCAATTGCAAGAATACGTCATTCTGTCTATATCTGCGTATATCGAAATATCTGCTGATCCAAAGATCGATTGGGGTCTCGTGGCCGTTCTCGATCTTATACCCGAGTAATTTCGTCACAAAACATATGTAATGGTACGTGTAGAATTATGTACGTTCTATTAAGGAGGAATCGGTAAGGTGCAGTCCGGTCAATCGGGTAAGAAGATTATAACCTTTGTCACAAATATGGATATAGGGTGAGGCAACAACTATTAACAGTAGAAATATTTTACAACCTATCAGACCTAGGAGAAAACTTTTTCTGCAAAAGTTGCATAGTTTAAAGAGGGTCACCGAGTGATGGCCACGAGATTCATCATCATGGTGAAGACAGTTCAGAGATTTCAATGTCATTTTCTTTTCTAATGTGGGAACCATATTTTCTTTTCAGAATTGTATCAAAGAATCAAAAATAAGTGCGCACGCCAAATATCAACATGATCGATCAAGATTTAGTATATAATGTCGGTTAAAAAGGAAATTGAATGTTTTTAGCCTGATATCGATTGAAAAAAAACGGTGCGAACACTTACTTCTATGAATGGTGCTCAAAGTGATGACCATTACTTTTAACGCCCGCTTGTAATCTGATTCGCATTGATTGCGCTGCATTTTTGTGACATTATATGTAAATTGAAATCATATCAACTTGCTGTTGAGAAGGAGATATTTCAAAGAAAAATCATTTCTGCACTGACAGAAGAAAGTTCTGTCGTAGCACTTTTCATTTAAGAGAACACACATTTTTTATGGAAATCAAAAACTTCTCACTGCTTTCCAAAACAAGTTGATATGACTTTTAGTTACGTACAATGCAAGCAAAAAGGTACAATTTACCTGGTTTTTGCTTAGTATTAAACTATTGATACCTCAATTAGAGCCTGTTCGTTAATACAGATTGACGTGATTAATGAGACAATACAATCAGAGCAAATCACATTGCAAGCGTGCATTGAAAGTAGTGGCCATTACTGTAACCACCTTCTATAGGATAAAGTGTTCGCACTGCTTTTTTTTATCGATTCCAAGCTCAAAATATTGAAATTTATGTTATATCGATTTTTTATAATAAATCTTAATCAATAATCTTCGAATTTGGTATGTGAATTTATTTTTAGTTACTTGATAACATTCTGAAAGAAAAGATGGTCGTCCCAGGTCAAAAAATGGAGGTGACCTCGAAATCTCGGAAGCGCCTCTGCCTGGGTGAACCTCGTAGCCATTAATCGATGACCCCCTTCGAACTAGGCAACTTTTGTAGGAATAGTTATCTCC
>OZ023318.1:20899665-20902165 GCA_964007375.1 Ophion obscuratus | reverse complement strand
TCGTGGACGCTCTTTGGGCGTTGTCTTTGTTTCCATATTTCCATGAGTTATTGGGATGTTGAATAAGTTCGCACTTTTTTTCGTGAAAATTAATGCTTTATTTTAAAGAATCATTCCTAATGTTTCCATACTTTTCGAAGCTGTGTGTGATCAACTCCTAATGATTCTGCAAGTTCAGCTAGCGTCCGACATAAGTATTCATGAAGTTCGACACATCACAATCATTATTTTTAAGGCGTCTAAACCAATCTCTGCATTGGTTTAGACGCCTCCAAGTCGACACATCACAATAATTATTTTTTAGGCGTCTGAACCAATCTCTGCATGTTGTTTCCGACAGAGCATGGTGGGGCAGGGTTGAAATTTCGAACTTTGAAGGCTCCGACGGTGTAAAATTCCGAATTTTAATGTCCCGAAATTCAAGATGGGGGCCGCGTTGAAATTCCGAACTTTAAATCATCGGAATACTCAAAACTCCGAAAGCATACTACCCCCGAAAGATCAAAACTCCGAAAGAATTTTGCACGAAAGACCAAAACTCCAAAAATCTGAACACCGTCAAAATAATTCGGGTATGGAAGTTTTTAAAGTTCCAAAATTTTGAATAAATCGACCCTACGATTTTACAGCAATTTTGAAATTTGTCTAGTGAAAGTTATTCGTTCTACATCATTTATCGTCAACTGTGTAGACGATGATAGTATGCTGGTATGATCTTGACATGGGGGCCGGGTTGAAATTCCGAATTTTGAATGCTCCAGCGGTTCAAAATTCCTAATTTCCGACATTACAAGTTTCGTCAAGATCTAGCCAGCGAAAGTCTACACAGTTGACTGTAAATGATGTAGAACGACGTATAACATTGCCTAGACAAATTAAAAAATTGACGTAAAATCCCTTCTTAATAAAAAAAATTCTTGAAATAATTGGTCGATTTATTGATAATTTGGTTACTTTTAAAACTTCCATAGCCGAATAATTTTGACGGTATTCAGATTTTCGGAGTTTTAGTCTTTCTTATAAAAGTCATTCGGAGTTTTAAGCGTTCTGATCATTCAAGGTTTATAATTTTAACCCGGCCCCAGCATGGTCGCCGTAAGTCCCAACAACAATTCAGTGTGCTTCACCAGCAGATTTTTTTCTGAATAAAGGGGGTTGGTAGGATACCCGGGGCGCAAAAGTTTTGACCGTTAATTCGTAATATTTGAATCAAAAAAATGAGAATTTCAAGAATAAAAAATTGTCTTTTTAGCTTCCTTAGGGAATTATGAGCGCTTTTAGCGGTAATATACAATACGCCGAAATTGACCGGCCGAACTTAAAAAAGTATTTCTTCGTTTGAGTTTGTTTAGTGGTATCATATAAATACCACTTAACGTAGTATTTACATGATTTTCAACATAAATTCCGAGATTATAATAACTTTATTTTCATATTCTCTATTTTTTTTACAACGATAAGAATTGTTCCCTATAATGACTACACCAAATTACTAAATTATATATTTTACATAAACTTAGAGCCTTACAAGTCGGAAGAGGGATGAACCGTATACTTTTTAATCCCTCTTCGAACTCCTAGCGATTAAAAGTACTACTTTACTCTCTGTCTAGTCTCACTTATAAGCGAGGAAAACATAGTACTGGTATTTAAAATACTTTTTTGGCTTCTGAGATACTGTTGTAACTATACATTTCCAAGTTACCTTGCCTGATGTTCCTTGAAATTTTCAAATTCGACCAAAATCGTCATTTTCGGTAACTATCGAAAAATTCTAATTTGAACGAAAAATAAGCTAAATATCAACTTTTACCACTCTTCATATTTTGTTTATTTTGACTCGATAACCCTAAATTTACTGTCAAAATTTAGCGCCCCTGATATCGTACTCTAGCCGAATAAAGTAGTGCAATCAAATAACCCGCAAATATTCCCTTTTGGCACAAAATTTGACGTATTTGACACTACGAAAAAAGAGTTGTTTTCACTTCGGCGGAATTACATACACTGAGTTTCAACCATCTTATACTACACGCAGTTCTGTCAACGCCATCTGTTGAAAATCAGCGAGAACTTATTCAACCTCCTAATATATTTGAAACCCATTACCACTATTGTAGAACTGACTGTATGCGAGTTAAAAGTTCTGAGAAAAAGGAAGGAGGAATATTGGCGTGGATAGTGGAAATAAATTTGGATTTTGTTTTAATATATGATCAGCCGCAAAGGGTTGTTCGTTGACCGATTATTTTCCATCGAAAATCTTCCGAGGGCTCGTCCGTTTGGCCGATACAAAACCGTAACGGCCGATGTAATTGGCTGGTTTCGACTAATTGGAGGACCTATCGTGGATTTATATGCTGGAAACAAGCGGTGCAGCATCTGCCGTGCTGCCGTTGAACGCAAAAGACCGACGTTAAAACGCGCAACCGTGTCGTCCCGCTCCCTGGTTCCTTCTTCTCCTTCTTCCCTCTTTCTTCTTCTTTTGTCCGGGCGGTGC
>OZ023318.1:20862985-20899465 GCA_964007375.1 Ophion obscuratus | reverse complement strand
CTTTGTCGTGATTTCTCAGTTTGTATAAAAAGTAGCTATTTGATTGTGTAACCTAAATAGACGTTCAAATTTCACAATTATGTCAACTGTGGGTAAAAGCAATACATTAGATTTGCCGGCTGATAGACAACCAGAAGAATACTGGAAGATCAACATTTACAATATCATTGTAAACCTAAAACATCGACTTGAGAAACAACCGTTAGCTTATACAGTTGACGCATTTTTTAAATTGGATATAAAAAAAACGGAGAGGATTCCATTTGAAATTATTTTAAACTCTTAAAATTGATACGTCAGCCTCAGAAGCCGAATCGATGGGCATGGAAACGATACATTAATTTAAAAATAATTAAATGAATGGTGAAAATTGAAGAAAGCATATCAATATGGAGGAATGCCATAGAAAAAAATAGAAAATTATCTATTTTTAAAACATTTTACTTTACTTTTATTTAACTTTAGTTTAAAAACTGGCAACTGGATTAAAGAGTAATGAAAAATTAGTTGTATGTTTTTAAAGGTATTCCAAGAGTTTGATATTTATCTTAACATGAACGTGTGATTTTCGCGAATTTGATGTTATATGCCTGTTATGTGATTATCGACTATTATGTACTTAACGACTTGCAATGAAACGATTCGATGATTTCGCAATAGGGAATAGGGGAAGTGAGTGAATACCCAAAGTGAGCACCCGGCCTGAAGCGGGCATCTTCCATATGACTAACGTTTTAAAACTTACCGCGGTTTCGCGACGTGGCGTTCTGCCCGACCTGCCGCAGTCGTGATGCTGAAGTGCGGCCGACCACGCGACTCGTGTGGGAAAAAAACAAAGTACCATGGGTTTTGAAAAAAAAGCATAGCATGTACGTCGTGTTTTGTCTATTTGTAAGTAAAATGGATCAATACTAAAATGTGACTATTGTTTTATGCCTATTCACTTCGTTTTATTCATATTTGCTTGAATGTATTTCAATCATTTTTTGGTCAGGTTTGATGAAAACGTCAAGTGGAGCGAAAGGGCAAAGCGGGCAGGGCAAAGCGAGCACGTGTCCACTATGTCCAGTATAAAATATACCTATGCGAAGTGAAGTTGATACTTTATTCAAGGCCTTATATACTCGAAAAATGTAAAAAAAAAATCTTTTTTAATTATTTTTTATTCCATTAGCCAAAAAATAAAAAAAAATAACATACCGACAGAAAATAGAGTAAAATTTTAAGTTTCGAATTTTTACTATAATAATTAATTTTTACTTAATATTGTTGGTTCACACTGAAGATACATTCATTATGCAATTTTAAATATGTTCATTTTTTTCAGACACCCACATCGATGCCGAGAACTTTCACCATCAACGCGCGCCAAACAAATATATTGCTTTATTGTGTTATATCTCCGCCATTTGTTAATATTTCTAATTTTTTTACATATACTTAACCATGTGCATAAACGGTCTGTGAAAACATGTTGTCAATATATATGCGTCATTTTTTTTAACAGCGTCTAGAAAAGTACCTTCGAAAATGGGCGAAATCGCGTATATAAGGCCTTTATTGCAGAAAATCGAGCTCGCTATGCTCTAATGACAGATGACTTCGTGAAATAAAAATGATAATTGAAGATAAAAGACGACCATGTAACTTTATTATAATAATTTTCCCATTTATTTATCTATGTAGGAACTCACCAAAATGCTATTATTTATTGCAACCATGTTTATTTACATGTTTGAAAGTGGTATTGTTACCTTCTTATAACGATATCCACTACTATTTTCAGATGGTAAATAAATATAAAAGAAAGACACAACAAGCTTTTTGGGTTGAGAGCCTTGAGAAGGATTTGAAAACTAAGAAAAAACCAAAACAAGTAAAAAAATAAACAAACTACTGACAAGGAAAATTACGTGTGCATTACATGTAACGAACGATACATAGATCCTGTAAACCGAAGGCTGGATTCAATGTAATGACCATCAAATGTGGGTTCATGCTGCTTGCACTGCTTACCCTGGTGTTGGATCATTTTACTGTGATGATTGACAAAGAAATTAAGTTTACTGACTGTTAAGAAGACACGTTAAGTTTATGTTCTTTTATTATAATAATAATGATTTGTCTGCAGTAAGATATGTGGATACATTCATAGTTTTGTTTCCCTCTATGATTGCCTATTTTCTTCTTATTTATGCCTAATCTCAAGAAAAAATACAGGGTGCTCACTTTACCCAGAAGCCGTGTCCGCTTTGCCCAGAAACCGTGCCCGCTTTAGGCCATCTCGGGCAAAGCAGGCATTTTTTTAAGTTTTAAAATTGGTTTCATTATTTGTATTAGGAGTACAACTTTGCAGTGACCGTTTTACTTAGAGAGCCACTGCGGCCGAAGTAGTGGCCCTAGCTCAATAAAAAAAGTGGCATTTTAAACTAGAGGCTCTGCCAATGTAAACAATTTAAAAAAGCTAACGGATACGTGTATGCATTATAAAGTTATTGGCACTCAAACATGGCAACCTACGAGCCGAATTCTCAGCATTTGCGGGAACTGCTCCAAAGACAACAAAGGAAGGGATTTTTGCACCGGATTGTGACTGGAGATGAAAAGTGGGTTTACTACGATAATCCTAAACGCCGAAAATCATGGGGACTGCCTGGTCATATTCCGTCATCGACGCCCAAACCGAATATTCACGGATCCAAAGTGATGCTGTGTATCTGGTGGGACCAGCTGGGCGTTGTGTACTATGAGCTGTTCAAACCATCCGAAACCATCACAGGGGAACTCTACCGACGTCAGTTGATGCGCTTGAGTAAGGCACTCAAAGAGAAACGGCCACAATTCAACGAAAGACATGACAAGGTGATACTGCAGCATGACAATGCCCGACCCCATGTTGCAAATGTCGTGAAAAAGTACTTAGAAACGCTGAAATGGGAAGTATTGTCCCACCCACCGTACTCTCCAGACATTGCCCCTTCCGACTATCACTTGTTCCGGTCAATGGCACACGATTTGGCTGACCAGCACTTCGGTACTTACGAAGAAGTCAAAAATTGGGTCGATTCCTGGATTGCCTCCAAGGACCAAGACTTTTATCGACGCGGGATTCGAATGCTACCTGAAAGATGGGCCGAGGTCGTAGCTAGCGACGGGCAGTACTTTGATTAAAAAATATGTAGCCACTTTTTTATAATAAAGCCTTAAACTTTTGAAAAAAACGGTCACTGCAAAGTTGTACTCCCAATATTTTGAAGATTTTTCTGGAAATGTGTGAATGTAATATTAAACTACGATAACTTTAGCAGCCGATAGCAAAAAAATTGTTTTAATATGACATTTTATAACTGCTTTTTTTAATGTCCTTTAGAGTGCTCGCTTTGGGCCCGCTCCCCTACGCGCCGATATTTATGGACCTGAGTTTGTTTACGTTTAGGGTCTGGGTCAATCACGGTTACGGAATAAACCGTGATTGTTCGGTCCGCGTCAATCACGGTCAATTTCGGTCACCGGGATAA
Source organism: Ophion obscuratus (assembly GCA_964007375.1). Lineage (NCBI taxonomy): Eukaryota > Metazoa > Arthropoda > Insecta > Hymenoptera > Ichneumonidae > Ophion > Ophion obscuratus. Next base: position 20,895,947 of record OZ023318.1, on the reverse strand, counting down.
TCCTGATCAGTACTGATAACATGGCTCGTGTTTCCAGTAGCATTTGATTAAGTTTCTTCCTTCAGCAAACGATCGTTCACGACGAGCTTGTAAGAATCCATTGACCTTTGTTTTCAAGACCCAACTAATGTAAACCCCATTCGATAGGATTTTTTTTGCACGGAGGTTATCGGGAACATTCCTCGGCGACACGGAAAGTATCCGGACGTGTATAATCTCAAGGCCTCGAAGGCCGTGGAGCACTCCGATCTCTCTCTCTCTCTCTCTCTCTCTCTCTCTCTCTCTCTCTCAGTGGTTAAACTCTCTCCGGGGTCTCTCTTTCTCTCTATACCAGAAGCCCGACATATATTTCTTATGGAGAGTTGAGATGCTGTGAGAATCGCGAGGATCCCGGAAGACACTCTCGGGCGAGCGAGCGAGTACCCAACCTCTGTTGCTATCCGTGTGGCGTTTGCAAGAGGGGCGCGCCGCACTTTATATACTTTATTGCTACCATCTTGTTCCAACTTTTCAATATGATATCACGCCATCCCGTGCATACTTACATATATTACGGGTTCGCGGCAACGTTTCGTACGTTATCCGCTGCATATATGTGCCCGACAAATGATTGCGAATGACAAACAGTTAATGCACGGTAGGTGCATAGATTTATCAGAAAATTGCGGTGATCTTGGGTCAGCAAAGCTGCGAGGAGGATTCTCCGATATCTTGTTTATCTCTGAAGTATGTTGCGTCGATCGAAGTATATTAGGGTTTATCTGCATATGCACCTTATGAATATATATGACAGAGAGACATAGACAGAGAGACAGCCTATGCTGTCGCTAGCACGTTCAGTGAAAAGTACTTTTACCAAGCAGGGCAACATATAAATTCCCCCCACTTCACACCAGCAAGGTCTTTCATATATACGTATATGGGATATTCCACGCCATTTCAGCTAGCCCGTGACGTCAACCATTTTTCGTTTTCCTGATTATTTTTTGTAAAATTGCACCCTTTGAAAGGAATATCCACCTGATTTTTTAGATTTTTATCTCTTTTCTTTTAGGAGTTATAATTTTCCAAAAATGTCTATTTCAGAAGGTTTGGAAACGTTTAAACGCTGATAACTCCTGAATTAATTGAGGTATAGACAAATGGCACTATATATATTTTTTTTTCATTTTGAAGCATACTTTTGATAAAAAATTTGATAAAAATTATGAATCATCACTGTCAACGTTTTTTTTGCTTCTAAAGTGAGAACTATTTTTTCAAAAGATAATCGCCTTTTCTTTGTTTTCTCGAAAAATTCTCTAAAATAGAGTGATCTTTTCTATAACTTTTAAGACTAGTCTCATCGTGGGCCTATTTTCCCTTCTATTTTTTTCGAATTAATCATATTTTTTAAAAGGATTTTTATCTTTTTTATGTCCAATAATGCGATTAATGATTTTGTGATTTCCAATTCGGCTTCGACAGGCCAGAAACGATTTATTTTTCATTTGTGCTGAATTTAACAAAAAAGTGATTTCGAAATTAAAAAAATAGTTCAATTGAGCACAAATAAACAATAAACCGTTTCAGGCCTGTCGAAGCCGAATTAGAAATCATAAAATCATTTATACCATTATTGGACTATTAAAATGATAAAAATCGTCTAAAAATATGATTAGTTAAAAAAAATAGAAGGAAAAATGGGCCGACGATGAGACTAGTCTCAAAAGTTATAGAATGGGTTACTGTATTTTAGAGATTTTTTTCGAGAAAATAAAAAAAGGCTATCATCTTTTGAAAAATAGTTGTCACTTTAGAAGCAAAAAAACACGTTGACATTGATGATTGATCATTTTTATCATATTTTTTAACGAAAGTATGCTTCAAAATGAAAAAAATATATATAGTGCCATTTGTCGATATCTCAATTAGTTCAGGAGTTATGAGTGTTTAAACGTTTCCAACACTTCTGAAATCGACATTTGTTTGGAAAATTATAAGTACTAAAAGATAACAGATAAAAATCGAAAAATTGGTGTGGATACTCCTTACATGGGGTACAATTTTACAAAAAAAATCAGGAAAACGAAAAATGGTCGGGGTCACGGGCCAGCTGAAATGGCGTGGAATATCCCATATATTAATGTATATATCGCGTTCGGTCGCTTCGGTCTGTGATCCTCGCGCAATTTATATGTAACCACTCGCGGGTGACTTGATGTATGGGGATATATACGCGAGAGAGTGCGTGACCGTGCGTGACCGAGCTGAGAAAATCTCGCGTGTGCACCACGTCCAAGCATCGTCCTTAGTCTTCGTCTTGTTCCTCAACTTTTGCGCCTTCTTCTTCTTCGTCATCATCTTCTTCTTATTTCGCCTAGTTGTTGTCGTCCTCGTCGACAACGCCGATCTCTCGCGAGTGAGTCGTTCCTCTCGTCCCTGTAACTACGAAATGCACGTGTATGCGGTAACAAGGTGCCATCGTCGTTCTCTTCAACATCATCGCTTCTTTTGGCATTCTCTTTTTAATATCGGATCGTTAACACTTGATTCTGTACGTTGTACAGATTGCTGAGTCCTCACCACTGCCATGGCAAAGACATCTCCATCACGTCTCACGCCTTGGTAAGTGGAGCCTTGTTCCTTGATGCTACCGTTAAATTAGTGTTCATGTGTTATACATTTTTATTATATAGAGCCTCCTGTTCAGTTGGTGGCCATTTTTTGTACTTTTTTAATTTATGGAATGCTTGGTATATATTGGTAGGCTATAGGGTGATTGCGGGGAAGTTGAATATAAGAGATGGATGGCCAATAGCAATATTTCAGAGAAACACTCACTAGATGTCACCTGTTACTGCTCAAGGGAGACTTTGTCCTTGGAGTGCCATATTTCAGGTGTTTACATTTTATTTTTTTTTAAAGGAAACAAGTAAAGCTTTTTGAGTGCGGTTTTTTCTTGCTTTTATTCATGATATACAGAACGTTAAAAAAATTTTGTTTTGAAAAAAAAAAACCAAAATGGCAGCCGTTGTAGCTCCGCGAAAACAGGTCCTCAAATCGCGGGAGGTAAACGGCTGATATCACTGTCACCCCCTCTTCGTTGATCTGAAACACAAATTCAAAGCATATTATCAATCTGTGACCCTTTGGTCATGGAATGACGGATAGGTTTTTCGTTTAGTACAAATTTCGGAAAATGGCGGCAATTAAAAAAAATCGAATTTTCGCGTTTTTTTTCGCATAAAAAGATAAATAATAAATGCAAAAATGTATCTATCGAAAAAATGATCCGTCATTCCGTGAAGACATATTTTTTGAGTATGCTCTCCAAATTTCAGGTCGATATGTTAATTACAGCGGTCAGGAGAATGTCAGCCATTTTTAAAAACGTGTTTTCGAGAAAAACGCGTTTAAAGTTTTGTAATGTGTTTACACAAATGTGTTTATAATTACCGCTAATCGGCAATGCCTGGTCCATAGAGGCATCCCTCCTCTTCTTCTAGCTGCTCATGTTGAGCCGCTAACATCTCCCGCTGCTCAATCCGGGACAAAGTCTCCCTTAATTCGCTTCGCGTCGTGCGCAGGTGTAAGTGTACGAGCTAAAGTTTAGAAAATAACTACCCGTGCAGAAATTTTGACCGGGATACCCTATGTCCGATCAAATCCCGATCAGGATTTGTCATGGATTCCCCAAAACCGGTATCCCGGTTAGAATCCAACTTGCATCAGTATCGGCATATGTACGACGACGATGGCATCATTTTGAAAATTTTGGCGTCACGTGTATTTTCTGTATTACTATGGAATTCCTATCTATAGATAGGAATTTCTGTCTATAGATTCCTATCTATAAAATTCCTATCTATAGATAGGAATTACATAGTAATACCGAAAATACACGTGATGCCAAAATTTTCAAAATTATGCCATCGTCGTCGTACATATTCCGATACTGATGCAAGTTGGATTCTAACCGGGATACCGGTTTTGGGGAATAAGTCTCTGTTTATACCCATCGACATGTCGGTGGGTATAAACATGTATTTAAGACAAATTCAAATCAAATTCACAATGATTAGATTAAAATTTACACCAACCGTGAGTTCTTACGTATTTCGAGAGAAAACATTTCGTCGAGGCGAAGAAATTTTTGCAAAAAAAGTTGTGAGTTTCAAATATTACATTATAAATATGGAAAAAATCACAAAATGAGTTGTGAATTTCCTCAAGTTGAAGAAAATAAAAATCGAATTCACGACAGTTATATTAAAATTTACACCACATGTGTAAACGTATTTTGAGAGAAAACATTGTGTTGAGGCAAAGAAATGTTCGCACAAAAAGTTATGTGCAAAAATTTCTTTGCCTCGAGTATGTTTGGGTTTTTGAATGAAATTTTGAATTTGATTTTAATTGGTCTTAAATACGAAAAAATTCACAACTAATTTTGTGAATTTTTTTGTATTTATAATTTCTTGTCAATACATTTGCATTCACAGATTTTGATGTGAATTTTTTTTTAATTCCCATCAAAATCTCGCGATGAGCGCGATCTGCCATTTGAATCTTTGGACAAATTTTTTTCACTGATAGTTTAATGCACCAAAACTTTATAAATGTTATTTATTTTTATAATGAATTTAACATGTCATAATTCCATTTTTGACATTTTATTTCAGCCTGTATTCACCCGTGATCCTTCCCAGATTCCTCAACGATTCCATGGGGAATCTATTTAGAGTCATTAAAGGATCCGGTTCTGGATCCCTAATGGAATGCAGTTTACGGATCTTACATTTAGTCTTCGAATCTGATCCGATAACGGACTAGATCCCAACTGGGAGCCCGGGATACAAGTCAGAATCCAGCTGCATCCCTGCTAAAATTTATGCACGGGTATGCATTTATATGTAAAAAAAAATTGTCCTAAACAAGCTTTTATTCAATGTACTAAAAGTAAAAAATATTTTTTTCGCCCAGTCACCTATATGTTACTATAGATAAAAGCATGTGGCGCTCATTTTTTAAAATGTTTAATAAATTTGATCAATTCAGTTCCATTAAGGGGAGATATACACCTAGGAGCCGGAAAAAACATCATTTTTGTGAATTTTTTCAAAGAAAACTATTTGAAATTTCGGCTTGCGGTTTTAATTATCTAAAAGTATATACATTCAAAAATATGTTTAACTTTCTTTATTTAAAAATATCAAAAATATACAAGGATATTGTATGATCCTTGGAGCGTTGTAAAAAAATCTGCGTATACGGTACCGACTGGCGTTTCACCAACAATCATCTGAAAAAAACCAAAAATATTATTAAATTGGATACTATAATCTAGTACTTGTCATAGCCGATTTCGAAAATATCGCCCCAAGCTTTTATTTTTAGAGACATATGGGTCAGTCGATAAAGAAACATATTTTCTACTTTTTAGTACATTCAATGAAAGCTTGTTAAAAAATAATGTCACATATAAGTTATTTTCTACTTTTTAGTCTTGACTTGAATTTATTAGTGCTCTGAAATTTTTGCAAAGAGGGATTATCCTTCTAAACGAACCGGTGTTATTATTGGTTGATTACCACGAGACATCCTGGAAAACTGTGATAGGTGGTATCTATCACAGATGTTGGGTCACCGCCTATTGGACCTAACCTTTTAACCTATTGGATCCTTTTAACGATTGTGCCATCCGAGATCACTTCAAGCCAATTCATGTGTTCTCATGCACTTTCCATGTATTGTCACCTCTTAGATGCATGTTTGCGAAATTTCAGATCTCTAAGTAGTCGGGAAGTGGGTGAAATATCGATTTTCCGTTTTGCATCTCATAGAAAGTCGAGTTATTTTATTTATTTGTTTTAAGTTGCATCATGTATTGTCACCTCTTCAATGCATGTTTGCAACATTTCCGAGCTCTAAGTAGTCGGGAAGTGGGTGAAATATCGATTTTCTATTTTACATCTCACACCAAGTCAAGTTAAATAAAAGCTTGTAAACAGTAAGTTAAATCCTTTGTTTCATTGTTTTATCTACTGCTACATTTGTTTGAAGAGTCCATGTTTTATATAGTGGTGATGATATTTTGTAAAGGTAATGGATATTTTTATATTTCTTGAATAGTTCACGAGCAGTGCTTTGTTATAATCACAAGATTTCGCATGTATTGTTCCTCGTTGTTTAGATTTTAGATGTGGCCATCTCTTCCAGAAGATTAGGAGAGATGGCTTGTGATGTATTTAAATGATTAATTTTTTCTAAATCTGTTTTTGATGCCTCATCAGTACAAGAGAAAAGCAATTGCTCTGCGAGGGAACTGGACTGAAGAATCTTTAAAAGTAACTATTAGTGCTGTGAAAAATGATGGATTGTCGGTTTGGGTAGCTGCTAGAACCTACGAATTACCAAAGAAGACCTTAGAAAGGTGATGGTGCAAGAACAATGACAAAAAAGATTGCGGAGAAATTTATTATGAAACAAGTCCTATCGATGACTGGCTTTAGTGCATAGTGTGACCACTTTGGGGACACGAAAATTGTACTAAATTCGATTATATGTGTTCTAGATGTGACCAGAAACAGTACCAAAAAATTAAGAATCAAAACATAAAACCCAACAAAATCATTGAATGTCCCCTCACGGGACAGATTGTAGCTATAAACCCAAGCTCGAAAGAAAAAAAACATAAAACCGAAGAGAGAACCAAGAGTAGATTGGTTTTTTGGCCATTTCTCTCTACTCGTATGGCCATCACAGCCGGGTACTCCGGGAGAGATGGCCAATCATGATTTTTTTTAAATGTTTATTTTAAGGTCTAATAAGAATGCGTTTTATTTTTGTAAATCATCTTAAAGCTAAATGTTCAAAGTTCGAATACAAATAGAGATAACTAAAAAAACGTCTGTATTTTTATTTTGATGGACCCTCGAAAAAATTGTGGCCAACTACCCCGGACTCACTCTAGATGTACCGTAGATGGCTCATGGCGAAATATAAAGTGAGTCAAGTTGCGAGAAAAATGATTTAAACCCCCAATTATGCAGGCTTTGCGTTAAGGAGTTAGGCCACTCTAGAGGCCGATCGCAGACAATTTTAGTTGGCCAACTATGTTTCCGGCCAACTTAAAAAATGCAATTTTGAGATTAACGCTTCACAGCCGCCATTTTAAAATTAATCGGTTCAAAAAAATTATTGTATACAGTCACTGATATGTACGATAAAATCCTTTTTTGTAATCTCGATTTATTTTGTAGTTTTTCTAAAAAAAAATCTCAAAAGCCTATTTTTTCGGCCACTAGAGTGGCCTAAGGCCTCAACGAAAATCTGGAGTAACAAAGCCTTTGCATATGTATTTAGGTTTCTTTACTTACAGAGGCCCGCTGCAATAACAAAAAAATGGCTTATGTGAGATTACTGAAAATTATTTATTCATTATCTAATATCTACACTTATTATACATTGTCTACACTCCGGCAACATTGAGATTTAAGAGGGAATGATACCTCATCGCGGTCGGTATGGTAGAACAATTATAGATTCCCAAAAATCTCGAAAACGGCTCTTCAGATCCCGTCGAAACTTTGCCAAATGACGTCAAATGGATAGACGAACAGCTGTCTTCCCCTCAAATTTTCTGAATTTGAGGGAAAAAATGTAGATTGGCTTATCATAAGCAAATCTAGTTTTTTTTCTCAAATTCAGAAAATTTGAGGGGAAGACAGCTGTTCGTCTATCTATTTGACGTCGTTTGGCAAAGTTTCGACCGGATCTGAAGAGCCGTTTTCGAGATTTTTGGGAATCTATAATTGTTCTGCCATACCGACCGCGATGAGGTATCATTCCCTCTTAGAAAAAGGTACTCTTTTCGTTGGGTGTCACAAGTTTTCTAAAGAGTTCAAGGAATCGAGGTTTTATTGTATATTCTTTCTTAAATACATTATATTTAGTTCAGAAAAGTATTATTGAATCTATTTTTGATGAATGTCTTTTGCTTCCTTATGGAGGCGGTTCTGTCATGGTGATATTATTTCTCGAGGCTATGAAAATGCATTCAGAATGTTCTAAACGTGGAGAAATCGCAGTTATACAAATATTGGTATAAGTGTGTGTGTGTGTGTGTGTGCGTGCGTGCGTGCGTGCGTGTGTGTGTGTGTGTGTGTGTGTGTGTATGTGTGTGTGTGTGTGTGTGTGTGTGTGTGTGTGTGTGTGTGTGTGTGTGTGTGCGTGCGTGCGTGCGTGCGTGCGTGCGTGCGTGCGTGTGTGTGTGTGTGTGTGTGTGTGTGTGTGTGTGTGTGTGTGTGTGTGTGTGTGCATTCGTTTGTTCATGCGATCACATCGACAATTTTTCAGACACTCGGCAAAATGTACGCGCAAAGGTAGAGTTTCGTAAAGAGTCTACACAATTAGTCTACATGTCTACATGAATTAGGTGAACATTAATGGAGCGGGTTCAGTATTAAGGCATTTGGAATTCTCCAAAAAATCTTTGAATTTGCGCCGTGATTTTCGCAATATATGAGATATCCGGCTAAATTTCTGCACGGGAATGGAGTATCGCACCAGGTATCTTCGGATAACGTTTTGAAAAAATCGGTAAAAGGCTTTAAATATTAAGAGAGCTATTTTTTTTTAGAAATCTGCTTCTTATACCTAATTATGCCGGAATTCAAGATGCCGGTATACATTTTTGTACTGAATGTTGTGAAAATTTCGAATTGTGAAATTTGTCGACTTTTCATAGAGTTTAGTGAACGTTTTAAAAATCGCAAATTTCTGGTTACTGTGCGATTAAAAAAATATATAAAACTAAATAAATATATAAATATAAATATAAGTAAATATATAAATATAAATATAAATAAATATAAATAATACATAAATGTGAAAAATAAATACAGACAGATTGTTTGAAACTAAAATCGTACAATTTCGAAACTTATACATTCGTTTCTCATTATTTTACTCCAATGGCAAAGCTTCCTTTGTAAGAAAAACTACTGTTGAAGAAAATACTCGCTCATAGAGAAAACTTCGCGACCGAAGTAGAATAACGATTAACCAATGTGCATATTTTTAATTTTTTTCTACATTACTCTCTATAAAGTACTACTTATTTTATATATTCAAAGTGTCTATTTTCTTTTTAAAAATTGGAGCGCAAAGTAGTGACAAAAAGCGAATATTTCCTCTCTACTTATAATCCGTTTCTCCATTTGGCCGCTCCTTTCGTTGAAGTCGATACTCACGAAATCGCTATATCCCACGTTGTATAAAATAGTCCTCGGGATAACGTATTATGGAAAATGGTATTACACTTGGAAATGACTAGGGCCTCTTTCTCCTCTTCGCAAAGCGTGAAGTTTGCGTGCAGAAATATAGAGGAGAGCGAGAGAAAGAGAAATTCACCGGAGTGACGGATGGGCCACCTGTCATATCGTTTACGCGACGAGTAGCCGAGGGTGCCCTGCGACCCTACGCGATAAATAATCGTTCTCCGCGCGGAGGAAGGAAGGGGGATAAAAAATAGTAGTAGAGCGGTTGGAGCACACGAAGAGAGCGATACTATAGCACTCTTAATGGCAGCGGAGTAACTCCTATATGCATAATATATAGATGCTTATACAGCGGTATCCTTCTATACAGGTCGTGTGTATTACGCTTTCTGCGTGTTGGAACGCATTCGTGCAATTACGAAGCTCGAGCGACCGCGCTCCGTTTTTTTTTATTCACTGCGTGTCAACGACGCGAATTTTCTTGCACGCGTGACGATACGCTGACAAGTAAATTGCCGTTTAAAACCTCGCGAAGAATCAACGAGCGCTTGAGAATTTTTTTTTTTCACGTATCCTCAACGAAACGTCAACGTCTATAATTTTCGGTACTAGATTGTAATGATCATCGTGGCCTTTCAATATTCGGTGAAAACCTTATAACCAAACAGGCAAGGTGAAATTGATCGAACTAATATATAACACAATTTAGTTTACTGAGTTGCATGGAATTTTGAGATTTTCAAATGCAAGCAATTTCTTGAGTTTGAAGAACCCCTCAAATTCAAGGATTTTCTTGAATTCGATAAGCCCCAAAACTCAAAGGATTTCTTAAACCTAAGATTTTTTTTTATTTCGAGAAATGTCTTACTTTCAATGAATTTTCTAAAATTAGTTTATAATCAATATCAACATGCAAACATTCGGTGATTTCCCGTACGACTGTTAGTAGGGATGTACCAGTCTAAAAAGATAAACTTATCTCACGTAGGTACATGAATTTGACTTTGTTGGCTGCTTCTATATATTTATTAATTTGTGTTGGTTATTCATGAACTCGCAGTGTGTTTGCGCCGATATGCAATGGGTAGGAAAAATATTTGCGCACAATGCTTTCTTAATTTACCGTTTAAAAAATATTTATGTTTTCAGGAATTATTTCAAGCAATGACCCATCTACAATATCAATATTGTGTGTTAAACATAATGTAAATAATATGAATGTTAATAGAAACTCCCAGAAGACGCACAGAGAAGGAACAAGGTGTTTAAATTCTTAAGGGGGGAGATACATTTAGGCGACGAAAAAATCAGCTGATCTTCATGTTTTTTTTAAGGAAAGAATTCTTTGCCACTTTTGAGATTAAGGGTATGTTTTATTTCTACTTTTGGCTGTTACATGGTATTTTTTGTTTATTAATCTTTAAAAATGTCGGAGGTATGGCGCGGTTTTCTAACCAGCATTTTCAAAAGTGACGTGACGTATACCTGAAAAACTAATCGACCGATTCTGATAAAATTTGGTATGAAACTTTCTACCCTTATTGTCTAAAACATGAACCTAAATGTTTTCGAATTTTTTTTTTAAGTATTTTTTTTATCGCAAAAATGATGAACAAATCTTTCCTAAAAAAAAATCAGCAATTTTCCCACGCCTAAAGGTATCTGCCTCCTTAACGGAAGGCAAGGGTGGCGAGGGAACGTGTGGGGGAGCAAAGAATTGTTTGGAAAGCTAAGGGCTAGCGAAAGAAGGCGAGGGTTAGCGAGAGATAGCGTGGAATGGCGAGGGCTAACAAGGGATGGCGAGGGATAGCGAGGGTCGGCGAGGGAAGGCGACGAAAGACTTTGGGAGGCGAACGGGGTCGAAAAAACAAAATGTTTTGTGTGTCCTTGATACTCACGCCTCGCAGTTTCGATTAGTAGGTTTTCGAGGTACTGTCTCTCATGGAAAGAATTGAGGTTTACTCATGAATTCAATGCTGTTCTCTAGATCTACCAAAATTTCTTTCGGAAATCTACTTAAAACCCTAAATCGTTTACTAGAGACTGACCTATGTCAAACCTAACAAATGCCAAAATGTAAAAAAAAATTGGATTTCTATTTAAGTATATATTTATATATACTTTATTATAGTGTATATTGATTTAAAAAAATTGAATTTCTATTTTAAATATATATTTATTTTATTATTATTCGTCGTTTCTATCCAGGTGCTATCTATCTCAGCAATAGGGTAAGTCCGGGGGAGCTGGCCTTACGGGAGAGCTGGCCAATAGATAAAAGCTCGACTCATCGTAGATAGATGGCATTAAGGAAAGGCATTAATGCCTTCCCGAGCAGAAATCTAATCAGGCTGCCTGAGGATCCATCAGGCCCGGATCAGGGATCAATAAGGAGCCCTGATCAGGCACGCCTGACTTGAGCCAGACAGGGGCCTGAGCAGGGATCAATAAGGCGCCCTGACCAGGCACGCCTGATTTGCGCCAGACAGGGGCCTAAGCAGTGATCAATAAGGCGCCCTGATCAGGCACGCCTGATTTGCGCCGGATAGGAGCCTGATCAGGCATTACTAAGGCGCCCTGATCAGGCACGCCTGATTTGCGCCAGATAGGAGCCTTATCAGGCATCGATAAGGCACCCTAGTCAGGCACGCCTGATTTGCGCCGGATAGAAGCCTTATCTCGCATGAAGCTCGTCACTCCGTAACCTCTCCTCTCTAGGACTAGACAGCGCCTCTGTCGGCGAAACCTCACGAAATATTTTGACAGCTGCACACGCAGGCACGCGAAATATATGAAAACAATGGTTATCAACCGAAAGTGCGTGTCGTCAAAATTTGTTTCAAAATCTTTTTTATCATAAATAAATATTTATGTTAATTTTTTTGTATTATTGTTATATGGAATAAAAACTTTTCTATATAATACGGGCAGCCAGTCCCGTATTATATACGTAGAAGAAAGCGCAACAGCCACGCCGTAGCTACATCGGCACATCTCGTTCGGTTCATCAATTTCTCCCGAAGAAAGGCAAGCCCTTCAATAAAGTGCAGTGCATACAAAATCTCAGGTAAAGTATATTTGCGATTATACTGTGGATTATCTACACATGAACAGTGATAATATATAAAATACGACTTGATGGACGAAGACTATGCGGCGTAGCTTAACCTCACTTTGTCACTGTCGCACCATTTGTATATATATAGTGTGATATATTTCGTATCAAGAAAAAATGTTCAACAGTACAAACATACGTATATGTACATAAATGTACTCATACATACGTGCAAGGACGAGATGACGAGAAATAATTGCGCAAATTGCATTTTGTACCGTCGAACATTTTTTTCACAATAATATATATATACAACACTATATATATACAGGGTGCGCCAGAGAAACTTACTTATTTGAAAGGTCAATAAAAACAAAAGTACTTCAATTATTGTTTTAAATTTTTTTTTATTTGAGAATACAATATCCCAATTTTTTTTTCATGCAGTCTTGAAAATGACATCGGATAAATGGCGACCCCCATTGCGCATACACTGATGAAGTCGACTTTTGAAATTCGTATCCACTCTTTGCAGCATATCAATCGGTATGTTGGCAATGGCGTCGCGAATGTTGTTCTTGAGGTGTGCTATGGTCCGTGGTCGATCGACATAAACCAGAGATTTCAAATAACCCCATAAAAAGAAATCGCATGGAGTCAAATCTGGAGAGCGTGCCGGCCATTAGAGATCGCCTCTGAGAGAGATGAGGCGGTCGGGGAAATGTCGCAACAAATTCATTGAGTCTCGTGCTGTGTGTGCTGTGGCTCCATCTTGCTGAAACCACACGTTCCTAACGTTCATTTCTTCGAGTCTTGGAAGAAAAAATTCCTCGATCATGTTCCTGTAACGAGCTCCATTCACGGTAACTGCGCGTTCGTTTTCTTCAAAAAAATAAGGACCAATTATTCCCATTACCGACATCGCACACCAGACAGTAACTCGCTCACAATTAAGTGGCTTCTGGTGAAGCTCACGTGGATTTACACCACACCAATAACGCATGTTTTGCTTGTTGACGCAGCCGGAAATGTGGAAGTGAGCCTCGTCACTGAAAAAAACGACCGCGTCTTCAGGCAGGTTGTCAACCAGCATTTCACATGCATTTTGACGGGCAACAAAATCGCGTTCAGTTAATTCTTGCACAACAGCCAATTTATAGGGATGAAATTGAAGGTCTTCATGGAGAATTCGTCGAACAGTGGTGTCAGAAATTCCCATAGCAGCTGCGTTCTTGCGAGCCGAACGCCGGGGAGAACGCACAACTGACTGCCTCACTCTTTCGACATTTTCCGGAGTTCTGATGGTCCGTTGAAGTCCATTTCTGGGTTTAGCGACACTTCCACACTCCCGAAATGAGTTAACCCACGGCAGAATCGAATTACGGCCAGGAACGAGTCTGTGAGGAGGAATTTCAAAGCGAACGCGGAAGGCACGTTGCGTAGCAACAAGTGAGCGACCGTTAGAAAATAAGCTCTCGACCTCGAAGGCCCGCTGCTCTCTAGACCAGAGCATGATGGCAACTGACTGGAGGGAGAAACAAACTTGGGAACTTCCCCCTCCAGATGCGCCCCCTCTCGCCCCTCTACCCGCCCAACTCACCGCGCGGGAATTTTTCCAAATAAGTAAGTTTCTCTGGCGCACCCTGTACAAATGATGCGAGAACGACGAAAAGAGATAGAGCTACGCCACTACGAGGTACACCATTTTTAAATAATTATTAATTATTTAATTATCTCAAGAGGATATATCAGTCGGAGCCTACATCGCTCACTTTTCCCTGGTCGAATATATCTATACTTATGATAAATATAGATATACCCGACGGGGGAGAGGTGACGCTCCCTAGGTCCGACTGATATATGCTCTTAATGTGAAGATGTGATTTTTCGATGTATATTTACTAATTTTTCTATGTATTCAAAATATTTCAGATGCAATCTTGACAAAGTATGATGGTACTCCCCACGCAGGTTCTATCAAAGAGAAACAAATTTCGGATGGGCTAGCGGCGGTCATAAACAGTGCGAAAGATTGGAACGGTCATCGCCAAAACCGGAACAAAAACTAAACGATCAAGTCAAATAAAATAAAAACTCAAACTTTAAAAAAATGTTTTCATATTTTTAATAACGTTAGTAAACTTGATAACGTGTAACTGCGATAATAATTTAACAAATGTTGATCTATTGTTAAACAAAAAATTAATCAAATGATTGAGCCAGATGACACGCATGTCACAGGCTGGATGAGGCACCTGATCCGAGCCAGATAAGTAGCTTGATCCGAGCCAGATATAGTGCCTAATCCGAGCCTGGTAAGGTGCCTGATCCGGGCCAGATATAGTGCCCGATCCGAGCCGGATACGGAGCCTGACCCGGGTCTGATAAGATGCCTGATCCGGGCTAGATAAGTTGCTTGATCCGGGCCTGATAAGGTGCCTGATCCGGACCTGAATATGCAAAAGCGTTACATCCCTGATCAGGGCCGGACTAAATTTGCCTGACCCGGCCCGGATTTGCTATTGTGGGAGCCTGATCCGGTCCGGATTTCACCCTGAACAAATTTCTGCTGGGGTTGTTGGGCCAAAAAATGTTCGATTTTTCACCACTTTTTTATGCGAAAAGTATTAAATATAGAATGTTGATATTTAGTATGTTTACTAAGCGGTCCTTATTAAACATGAAAATATTTTTTCAAGTTTCACAAAATATTACGGCGGAAGTGGGAGGAGCCACGTATGTCGGTGAGCGGGCGATGGCATTCTTCGCTTACGGAAGTCCTAAGTCCCGGACAGGTGATCTGAAGCAAAAAAATCAAACATATTTTTACTTTGTACAATATTGTGTATAAGTTGACCTAGAATCAAGAAAAATTGAAAAATAAAAAAATGGTGAGCGATCGGAAGGAAGTTTGTTTTTTTTCCAAAAAATGTTCGCAGTTTTTTGCTCACTATTTTTTTATTTTTCAAGTTTTCTTCTTGATTCTAGGCCAACTTATACACAATATTGTACAAAGTAAAAATATGTTTGATTTTTTTGCCTCAGATAACCTGTCCGGGACTTAGGGCTTCTGTAATCGAAAAATGTCATCGCCCGCAACCCAACATACGTGCCTCCTCCCACTCCCACTACCATGTTTTGTCAAACTTTGAAAAATATTTTGATGTTCAATAAAGACCGCTTAGTAAACATACAAAATTACAACATTCTATATTTTATACTTTTCGCATAAAAAATTGGTGAAAAATCGTACATTTTTTGGCCCAACAAGGCAGAACCTTCCCTTAATAACGATCTAATTCGTTCCGTGTCGTGGCTGGCAACAAATGACAGTAAGTTTTTTCTGTGAAAAAAGATTGAAAAGTATGTAAAACCTACTTTATTTTTTAATTACACGTCCAATATAAAACAACGGGTTGTCATATTAAGTGTTTGCAAAAAGGTTTTGAAAAATTTGCTTGTTTTTGTACATTTATTGTGAAGTAATTATCTTTTCACCTATTCTAACCTAAAAATGTAAACAAAAATGACGTGTTTCTTTCTATTAATTCATATGGAAGAGAAGTCTAAGTAACCAAAGATCATAAAACAAGAAAGAAAAACTGACAGACCTAAGGAAAACAAGACTGTTTGGAAACGTAAAGCCATTCGTAGGATCGCAGACAGCAGTGGCGAAGAAATTTCCATGGCCCTCTGCGATACACCTGAAACTGGTGAAGCGAAGACAATTGCAGAGGCTGCGGCGATAACTATTATAAAACACAACTCATTGAAGACTGGCTGCAATGTAACATTAGTAAGCTTTGGATGCATGAAAATTGTACGGAGTATGAAGACATGTGTTCCAACTGCGGCAGTAAAAAAATGAGTTGAAAGATCACAAAGGCAAAAGAAAAGGATAAAAGCGTACTGGTTAGCTCCCCCCAACCCCTATGGCCGCCATACCCGGACACTCTGGGAGGGATGGCCGAACGTAATTTTTTATAATGGTCTTGACTACATTGGTTGATTTTGAGAGTGGTTATTATTGAGGCCTTATGCCACTCTGGAGATCAAAAAGAGCACATTTTGTGATTTTTTTTCAGCGAAACCATAAAATAAATCGAAATTACAAAATCGGGGTTTTATTATACACGTAAATGACTATACAAAATTATTTTTTCACAGCGATACATGCCAAACTGGCGACTGCGCAGCATTTTTCCGATGACGCCATTATTTCTTGATGGTCAACGGCCGGATCAACAGCTCCTATAATTTTTGAGTTATGATGAGACACTAAAGTTTTTTAAAATTTAATATAAGAATAGCTATAGAACTACGTAGGATTTTTTGACAAATTGTTTGATGTTAAAATGACGCATTTATAAAACAAAAAGTATAAAATGCCATGGGAAAATCGCCAGAAAATTGTTCATAAACAAGGAACTATGCAATATAACAAAAAATCCTACGTAGTACCTTAGAAAATGTAATTCTAAATATACAGTTAACATTTCAAGTGAATCGGCTGAAATTCGCTTGAGTTATGAGTCCGGCTGACTTGAAAAATGTAGTTTTAAGATAAACCGCGTTTAAAGTTAGTAGACAGTCACGACATGAATAATGTTTCAATACTTTTAATCTGGGATGCCTGCAGATGAATTCGAAATTCGAGTACTTAAAGATGTTTTACACCCACAATCTTTTGGAATATAATTTTACAGGTATAGTATCGTCGTGCTGTCACTGAAAAAACCCGGAATCGGAGAAAATTACAAGAAGGCTAATTTTTTGACAAGTGATTTTGTAGGTGCCACGGGTGCTAAATCCAACTTTGCCTAAAAATCGGGGTGTAAGGTTCTTCTTTAGGGGATGAAAGGAGATGGGGGTGGATTAATGCCAAACTACAACCCCTACGAGGTCGGCGCCGTGAGACAAAATGTTCAGAAAAATCCGGGCTTTAGTTTTGTCCACAGCGCCGAAGTCGTGGAAGTTTATTTTGAGGGTGAAAAAGTGGGGTGAAATTATGGAAAATCAGTTTTAATTCAATAACTCTTTGAAAGAAATCGTACACTTTTTGTTCAAATGGGAACGTTGTAGCCCTTGAAAAGACGCGTCGATCGAGTATTCGATCATCACTCTCCAATAATACCTTCACCCCCAAAAAATGGTTAAAAAACAAACAAAAAAATAGTTTATTGAATAACGCGAAAACAATCGGTTTTTCGGGTATGGTTCAAATGTACGAAATGTAGAGAATAATTTTCTTCATATTTTCGTTCCTATGGACCACCCTTGAATTTTGATTTTCCAACCCCTCTCGGGGGTTGAACATTCACCATGAAGTTCTGGGAAAACTATTGACCGCACGAATTCGCCGCCGTGGAAGAATTTGTAGCTCGAACCCTCAGCTACATTTTTGTCCACAGTGCCAAACTCGTATCTCTTTAGTTTCGATCAATATTTTTCCCAGAATTTCATTTTGAATTTTCAACCCCTGAGCGGGGTTTGAAAAAGCAAACTTCAAGGGTTGTCCATTGGAACAAAAATATAGAGAAAATTATTCTCTACATTTCGTACATTTGAACCATCTCCGAAAAATCGATTGTTTTTGAGTTATTCAATAAGCAATTTTTTTGTTAATTCTTCAACAATTATTTTGGGGGTGAAGATATTATTGGAGAGGGTTGATCGAATACTTGATCGACGCATCTTTTCAACGACTACAACCTTTCCATTTAAACAAAAATTGTATGAATTTGTCCTAAAGAGTTATCGAATGAAAACTGGTTTTTCAAATTTCACCCCACTTTTTCACCCCCAAAATGAACTTCCGCAACTTCGGCGCTAGAGACAAAAATAAAATCCGAATTTTTTTGAACATTTCGTCTCCCGGCGCCGACCACGTGGAGGTTGTAGTTTGGCATTAATTCACCCCCATCCCCTAAAAAAACCCTACCCCCCGATTTTTAGGCAAACTTGGTTTTAGCACCCGTGGCACATACAAAATCACCAGTCAAAAAACTAGCCGTCTTCTATTTTTTTCCGATTCCAATATACAGCACGACTGTACTAGTACTAAGGTACCTTTAAAAAAATCGATTTTTTTTAAATCCTAGAGTGGCCTAAGGCCTTGAGAGGTCTCACTGTAAACGCTGTTTATATTATAGAAATTGTTTATATTATAGAAATTGACATAAAAGTTGTTACACTTCATAAATACACTTTCGAAATACATACAACAATTTTTTAAAATGTATTGATGTAACCCAAACAAACTTTAAACGCGTTTTTCTCGAAACAACATTTTTCCACGGCTTGTTGATGAAATCTCCGAAAGTACTGGATCAATCCTTATGAAATTTTAACCACATATTTTTTACAACCATAGCTATTAGTACAGTCGTGCTGTATATTGGAATCGAAAAAAGAATAGAAGAAGCCTGGTTTTTTGACAGGTCATTTTGTAGATGCCGCAGGTGCTAAATCCAAGTCGATCGAGTATTTGATCAAAAATTGTTTAATGAAAAACTCAAAAACGATCGAACTTTCGGGTATGTTTTACATGTACGAAATGTAGAGAATAATTTTCTCTATATTTTTGTTGCTATGGACCACCCTTGATTTTTGCTATTTGCAACCCCTCTAGGGGGTTGGAAATTCAAAATGAAATTCGGGGAAAACTATTGACGCAGCGCAGACAGCGCAGACCTACAATTTTTTCGGACATTTTTTTAACCAGCATTTCCGTCTATAAATAGTGACTTAAATAAGTTAAGAAAATTTAATGTACATGGAAAGTTTAATTTAATGTTCATTTAGTGTAACAACTTTTATATCAATATCTATAATATAAACCTATAAAAAAACATGAAAATAGCCTTTTTAGCGTCTAAAGTGAGAAGATCCCTTAAGCTCTGATAACCACTATAATTAGAGTTTCGTTTGCGAGTAAAATGGTTGTTTCATTCGACATGGTTTCTCGACGATAGGTCCCCAAACCTCCGGACTTACCCTGATTCACAAAATAGATGACCCTAATGATGGTCCTGGTATTAATGTATTCATAAATAATGCCGGACCAGTACTGAACCCATCTACACAACGAATGAAAAATTATGCATAGTAACTTTCTTTGTGACAT
Organism: Ophion obscuratus; assembly: GCA_964007375.1. Taxonomy (NCBI): domain Eukaryota; kingdom Metazoa; phylum Arthropoda; class Insecta; order Hymenoptera; family Ichneumonidae; genus Ophion; species Ophion obscuratus. The sequence goes on along the minus strand of OZ023318.1, from coordinate 20,876,503 downwards.
ACGTAGCGATGTAATTACCAATGCGTACATTAATTTACCAATGTAAATCGATGCATATGTTTTCCCTGCCATGTTTACTCGGACACGATATGTACCGATTCATAAACATATATATGTATATATATACGTATCTGTGGAAACGGCAATATGGTGGCAACGGGGCAACGTGATATCCATTTCATAACACCCACAAAGAGTCACCGTGTGAACGCAATCACGGGTCTCCTGCTCCAAGCTTACGTAATGTCTAGGCGACTTGTAGAGAGCCCTGTGAGCGCTCGGCGTGAGGTCGGCTCTCTCGGTGTGCGCAATGGAATTCGCGGTTCGCGAGTGAGTCGCGACGAAGCTCTCGTAAATCCTAGACTTGGCTAGTAAAATCGGGTCTCATCATTTTTTTACACATCTATACGTGAAAACTAGAGCGTTCGCATTTGCTTTTTGTTTCTATTTATGAAACTACGGATAAAAAATCGTGGACTTCAATAAAGTAGAATTTAGTAGAGTTATGAATTTATTTTCAGTGAACCTCGCAAGAGTGCATACGAGGTATACATTTATTCTGTAGTTGCTAAGTTTTCATGAAGTGTAAAAGTAAAGGGAAAAATTATGCATTTTTATATTTTTATTTCGTGAATAAGAACTTTTGTGTTACTACGAACTTGAAAAAGTATAACATTATTGATGACTATTATGCAAAACTGCGTCAGCGAATGTTTTATACAGGTAAAATGGAATTTTAAATAATTTATAAGTATGCCTATTTGGATTCATGTTACGAGATTATTTATTAGTACCATTAATTGAATAAAAGTGTTGTCGAAATACGGCGACTTCGCAGACATTGAGGTTGGCAGCAATGCTCGTTATTTCCCAGCCAAGATTCGTAATCTTTTATCAAACCTTAATGGTTTAATATTGAAAATGTATGATTTATAATAGGTAAGATGGGTTTTTTTCTCTACATGTCTACAGAATTCTGCGCGAGAAAAATTTGAAAAAGTTTTTGGATCTGATTTTTCCAAGTGCCTCAGAAGCACACGAAACAGTCAAGACGGTGAAAGTAGCAATTTGAAGTCGTTCAGTCGTTGTTCAAAAAATACACAACGACCTAACAACTGAAGAGCTACCATCAAAATGTCTCCGTGGGTACATGCAGAATTCAAATGAGAATTCCAATTTCATTATCGGTGATAGCTCCTAAATAAATTTTGAAACTTTAAACCCCTTTTTGTCGAAGCCACGTCTTTAAAATTGGGAGGGCGCATAATTCGGGCAGTTTTTATCCGATCGATTTGAAATTTTTACTGTAGCTTCTTGGATGCGTTTTCTGAAGAAGTACACATGGTTTTTACGATCCATCAATAATTCTTGCTTTTTTAAACACGTTAAGGTCCATTCTTAGCGAAAAAAAGAAAAAAATTATTCAAAATTATGCCATTTTGCGGAAAAAACTATAACTCTTAATAATTTTGTGTACTTTGCTAGAAAAACTAATGTAAATGACTCCCGTAGAGCGCCTAAAAATCGCTCTTATTGTAGCTATGACTGTGCCGCCATTTTTCATTTTTTTTCATGTTTTTTTTGTTTTTGTCAACTCATTTCGTAAAAGCCGTCCAAACCTCATTTTAATTTCTTTTCTAGCATTGTCAAAAAAATATCCCAAAAAAGTCTCATTTTTCGGTGAGCCGCATATACATATAACGCCTTAATTCACCGCTTTATTCTTTACACTTAAAGTGTAATTTAATTCCTTCAAAAAGTGATTTAAAGATCGATTAATCATTTTTAGGAATCATTAGTCATACCTGTGGGACAAGGATTTAGCAGTGCCATTATTACAATCGTTCCTACATTGCGATCGTTCCCGCACTCTTCTCTACATAGAGCTGTACATGTGCATAGCACGTAAACGCGAAGAGCTCTCAAGGCGTACCGAGAGATCAGCATGCCCGATTTTTGTTCACTCGCCGAACACAGAGAAATATATTATTGCTGACCTCGAGAGTCTGAGAAAATTTGTTCTTATCGCGGAGCTCGGATCGCGGTTGACATTTCTCCGCGGTGAGGCTCTCGAGGCCGAGATCGCGGATGATTTTATTATTATTAGAAAATCTCGGAAGAACTCCCGTTGCGAATTCTTACGAGCATTGGGTATATCTGGTGTTCTGTCGTAATGGTTACAGAAGCCAGTGAAATATTCTAATATATATTTGTGTGCGCGTTGGTATATATGTTAACGAGAGAAGGAAACACTTCTAGCGTTTCCCGCAGAGCTCGGGGAATTTCGCGAGCTCGTTATATCGTTGCGTTCGAATCGCGGTTGACCATAGGCCTGGGATAACGATCGAACGATCGCTGCTGGTATCGCGTCGCACGGCTCGCATGGGCAACTGCAGACGAAGAATGTTACATATTTGTACCCAAATTAACGAAGACGACTTCGCAAAAGTCGTAAATAAGACGAAGGCATTTGCCTAGAGCATTTTTTTTATCACTATAGCGTATGGCGCCGAATAAAAATTCATTAAGGGGTTACACCTAGTTGGACTTTTTTTTTAATCGATTTTTCGTTTTCGACGGATTATTATGATTTAACCTTTCACAAATATTCTCTGAAAATTTCAAGTCTGCCCGTTGAAAATTGGGGGAGTTATGAGCCTTTTTATCTACGTATATACCTGACGTAAAACTTTAAGGGGAGATATACACCTCGAAGCCGGAAAAAAGTCATTTTTGTGAATTTTATCAAGGAAAACTATTTAAAATTCCGGATTGGGGTTTTAATTATCTAAAAGTATGTACAGGGTGTCCCATCTTAATCTTACACCTGAATTTTCTCGAAAAATATTGCTCGGACGAAATATTGTGTGGAACAAAACTTCTAGGGATTGAAGGGGGACGTTTGAAAAAAATTTATTTGAGGAGCCAAAATTCAAAATGGCGGCGTTACAAAGACTGACATGTTTTTTTCAAACGGAAACATAACTTTTTTTATTGCCAAAAAAATGGTCAGCTGAAAACTAAAAACTTTTGTTGAAAAAATTTTTTGATAAAGTTCATAGTTTTGAAGTGAGAACATCATTTTCAATTATTTCAGATGTAAGTAGTAGAACTAGGGCCGTTTTGGCTCAAATTGTGGAGTGGGACGCCGTTAGATGGAGAGACGGGGGGGGGGGGAGGTGTCTGGCTGTCTCGCGAAGGTCTAGGGCCCCGTTTGGTGAATTGGGGGAGGGGGATTTGCGGCTCGCGGAGAGAGGTGGGGAGAGGTCGGCGAGTGACGTCACGCGGGGAAGAGGATGCCCAAAATCATGGGTCAATGCCCAAAAGCACGAGAGGATAACAGTTGTAGGCGCGGGGCAAGGGGACGCCGGCAGCCAGGGACAGCGTAGATGATGCGTTGCTTTTCTAAGTGGCGTTATTGATACAGGTGAATCGTTTCCAGACAATGGAGGAAAATTTCTCTCAAACATGTGGATATGCATGTGAAAGTCAGCGTCTATGATACACTCTCGGCAACTTAATGCAATTGCTAGATGTCAAATGAGACTTTACCGATAAACTTTTTATGCAGCTGTAGTAACGGAGGCCCTTATAAAATTACATTGCATTCGGTTTTGTATTCATTCCGAAAGATAACGTCGAGATGTTTGCATGTGCGAGTATGTATGCAGTGCACCCAGCCAAGAACCCGTGGGACTTGACGAAGAATGAGCTCGAACACGTTCCAAAGACCTTGCTCATAAAATATTGGAGTCGATACATTGGTATGCTGTGGGATCGTTTGCCGGAACATCATCGAAATGACAGTGAAATATTATCATATCTTCCATGCATGAAGCATTACAATACACCTGAGATGTTGGATCATATTGATGGCCCCCCACCTCCGCAGCGAAATTGTGAAAAGTGTTGTGAGGGAGACAATGCTATTCGTGAGAAGAAATAAACGTTCCTCGACACATTTGAAGTTGTTTCGTCGATGAAAAATGGATTTCTCATTGTCAGCAAAACGGTGGAATTCTTCCCAACGAAGAAGCAGTCTCAAGGTTCCATCGTATTATCCAGTCTCCGACATGAGGGCTGCCCACACCAAATTAGCAGAGCGTTACGTAGCGGACATCATGGACAAGTTCGCCGTCTTGTTACCAGCACGGCTCATGAAGGCCTTCAATCAGGGTCCAAAGATGTTCGAGAATATATTGGAAATAGCTCGCAATGACGAACATGAACTATTATGGCGGATAATACAGCAGCATCGCATTCAATAAACAGTGAGCACACCATTGTGCTGGTCGGAAATGATGAGTTCAACGGTATCATCGGTTGCTACCATCGTTGAGTTTTCAACATGCTCACCACAATGTATAAAGGATAGCTTTCATCGAGTATAAAAAAATGTTCCAAGTTGTTGTTGGATGTAAAAAATAAATACAACTGAAAATATATATATATATATATATATCAAAATGTTTTTTATTTAAAAATCCTCCGCTCACGCAGCGCTTCATATACGCTCAACCAGCTTTTCAGTGATTCTACATTCGCATTGGCGCAATTGTATTTCATATTGAAAGAATGATGGGGACATTCGAATTCGGAGATTTTTGGCAACTTCTGCAGCGAGGGACAGTCCAGGGTCTCCAAGTCAACAAGTTTGGTTGATGGATCCGTGAATCTTGATATCCATGAACACTTTTCGAATCCCTTCACGTAGATGGTAGGAGCTCCTTGCAAGATGGTCCGAATTATCGTTCTAGCTGCCTCGTATGGTATACCACCGTGATCCCATCGTAATCCGTGAAAATTACGTTCCAACCATTTGTTTGTCTTTTTGTATTTGTCTGGTAACGAGTTCCATGCAGATGGTGCGTTGAAGACAAACGTCAGCGGTTCAGCCGTCTTGTCGTGAAGTTTGACGATGGAAATCTCCTTCAGGACAAAATCGTTGATAGGTCTCTTGAACCCCTGCACATCGACGACTAGCTCCATATTGACTGAAGAGTCCGCAGACAGTTAACAAGATTTATACCAATTTTTTAACCGCGCCACTAATCGGATTGTATTCGACAATACGATCATGGAGGATTAAACAGAATGCAGCAGTTTTCGGCGGAATATTCGTTTTCAATTCAAATTCGAGACGCACATCCACGGGGCCGGCCTTAAGAGAATCATTTTGCTTTGAGCAGTCAATGATGGCGAGGGGGGCTTTTTCTAAGAATTCCGTCTTATTTAGCCATGGTTCAGCTTCTTTGTTGTGATAGGTGAATTGGAAGTTTGTATACATCTCGTAGAGTAAAGCATACTGATTTTGATTGATATTTAGGTTTAGATTTCCATATGGATAGCATTGGGAGTTTAGGTATAGCTTGACATCGCTGATGTTGCAATGATCAAAGTTGCTCGCATTCCTCTCTTTCATATTTTTTCGCCCCGTCTGCAGCGCGAGAATGACATATCGTGGTTTCTCCAACTGATTGGAAGTCTTGACAGACCACACATGCTTAGAGGTGATGGGGAGTAGTGGATATTCATACAATTCCCACGTTCGAAAACTCATGGAAATTGGTGCATCTTTGGCGAGAAACTTCAATAGCTGAATTTTTCGTTGATCTGAGACTGTTACATACGGTACAAGCCATTCGATTTTATGCAATACGAGTTTGTAGTCTTCAGGAGCTGTTTGCATGATGGCATTATCATCAGTTTTCGATCTCGTAAGAATTAGCTCATGCTTGGCATTTACCACAATTTTCCGATAATCTTCGGCGAATCCGAGCAGCATGCTCAGTGGTATACACACATCAAAATTTCCCGATACATCAACAATCTGCTTCGTCTCTTCAACATCGAGCCATCCCGTGTTCTCGAGCATAGAGCTCTTAGCTGGACTGAGAGACGAATATCCTTTAATTACACTCGTAATACCGACATTCTTATTACGATCGATTTCTATGGCATTCAACTCATATCGCACTTCTTCAAACAAATGGCAGATGGCATTGTTGACGAGACTTGTGGCAACGGTTGGCATCCCATCACGCTTAGATAATTTTCCACAGATGTGCAAGGAACTTTTGCTTGGCAGGATGGATAGATCTTGATTTTGAATGGCAATACGTATTTCATCGCTGTTATTAAAGGTCGAAGATGCATATGGTTGATGAGCGTGAATTTCACAATGTATGATGGATTCGTCGAAGACTACGGGCTCCTGAATGTTTACGATTTCTTCTTCCATTGAACGCAGCAGATGCACAAAGCATAAAATAAATAATGTTTTACACGCTGTCCCCACGCACTTTCAGACCCAAATTCTTCAAGAGTAGCACGTTTTGAGGTGTGAGCACTTTGGGTGCAGGCTGACGACTGATTGTTTTTACCCATGGTTGTTTAGTGTTATTAGTGACTCTATTAAAAACTATACCCATTATGATTTTATATGCAGCCGTATTGTGAGTACTTCACCGCGGAAATTCACCAAGTCACCGTCCTGATCCACTATTCGAAGTTGTATTGTGTCTATCGTTCGGCTTGTGATTGGTAGATAAATGACGTGTGATGGAACCTCAATGATTTTATATCCTGGAGGGACCGATGGGAAAAATTCATGAATGATGTGCACTTTTTGTCCGTTAATATAGGCACCAGCGGTTATATTGCACTCAACCCGTAGGGCGTTCACTTTGAGAATGGCTACTGGAAGATCAGATTCGTGTCTTTTATTCGCTTCCAATTTACGTGCTGTGAAGCCCAGTAGATGTCCAATCGAATCTTCAGGCTCAAAATTTACACCATGATCACACTCGATTTCACTGCGCAAAGTATTATTATTAGGTTTAATGTTGATTTTGATGTTTTTCTGTGACAGCTCGGCTTGCGCAAATGTATCAATATCCTCTATTTCATAGCTACCCGTAGGTATTGTCAACACCTCATCTCCCACGTAAAGTTTGTTGTGGTTAATGTCTATATTGGGAATAGAGTTGAATGTTAATAGTTCCACGAGACCGAGAGTATAATTTTTGTTTGGTGAGAGTTCTATAGGGGGAAAGTATTGCGCCTCGAGTATAGATGACGATCCAGATATGGTCAATGTTAAACTATCTTCCATGACGCTGGTACTTTGACAACTAAACTCTCAGCCTTATTCTCCACGTATATATAGCATGTATTTGTCTTTGTATCGTAATTGTTGACAAAGAAACTTGAGACATAGATGTCCGCATTCAATCGTATCATATTCTTGATATCTCTTATAATTATAGTTCACGCTACCTACACCAAAATATCTCATGAGTTCAGATGGTGGTGGAAGATCGCCGAAACTATCAAAGTACATGACTTTCCATCCAGTCTTTTTGTAGGCAACCCAGTGTGTGCCAGGGCCTACATTTTCATCCAAGTTCACAATCGCTGATTCATATTTGAGTGGCCCGCTCATTGGCAATGTATCCCGCATGTACACGCCACGGAAATGTGGAACCTTCACGACTCTTGCATATTTGAGTAGGTCGATGTCGGTCAACGGTCGGTGTGGTAGCGTTACTTGACGTTTTTTGGCTTGATATGAAGACCCAATCCTTGCTTATACGGTTTCAGATGTAAACCCCTACCCAAAGCAATCGCTTCAATTGTTCGATTATGTCGTTTACTTTCATTCAATTCACGTTTAGCTGCTTGAGCAGCATTTACAGCTTTGGCTATACCAGCCGCACCACCCGACAAAGCCCCAGCAGCGCTGAGACCTGCAAATATAGGTATCAGAAACGGCAATAAACCACCAATTTTATGAGGTATAGGTAGAACCCGCGGTGCGCGCACTTTGCCACCTTCAGTCTTTACCGCTACACGAGCACCCTTTAGAGCCGATTTAATAACCGTATGCGGATCATTACTTTGAATCATCGTCTTCTTCGCAGCATGAATAATTTTTTTCAAACATACGCCGCCTTTACGTGCTGTTTTCATCCCCATGCCAAATTTTCTCTTTGTCTGCATAATATTTGACACACTCCAAGCACTTGCTTTCTCGCCGATGCTAGCGTCTTTAGCGGTAACGCGGTGCCAAGCTTGTTCGGCCAACACTTTATCTGCTGAATGTCTCGCTTCAAGGTTATCTGGATTTTTTGAATATGCAATGTCGTGTTGTTTGCAAGCCGTGTCTAACGGATTAATTCCCGGATCACCACGAGCAAGGCGCTTAGCCAGCTTTGTACCCGGCCCACAATACTGGTATCCAGGCAAATGTAATTCAACAGGGAGTTTGTTGATTAGTTGGTTGACAAAACCTTTACCGCTCTTGCCATGAACGATCATGACTACGGACAATACTCGACTGATAGACAATCCCTATAAAATGCCTTTTTATATTGATTTTCCATTAGTCGTGTGTGAGATGGCGTCCAAGAAACAAACTTTCGGAGGCGGGCTTCCTGTCATAAATTTTGATAAATTTGTCGGCGATGGAAGAATGAAGAGACAAAAACGTCATGGAAATATATTGCCGGATAGCATACGCGCCGTTTTTTGTGGTCCATCGAATTGTGGGAAAACGAATGCACTGCTCACTCTCATAATACACCCCAATGGTTTGAGATTTGAGAATATTTATCTGTATTCCAAGTCGCTGAAACAGCCAAAATATAAGTTGCTCGAACGATTACTCGAACCTGTGAGTGGCGTTGAGTATTATCCATTCAATGAGCATGAACAAGTTATAGCGCCAAGTGACGCACAACCCAACTCTATATTCATTTTTGATGATATAGCGTGTGAAAAACAGGATAATGTGAGAGCCTTCTTTTCCATGGGAAGACATGAGATTGTTGACAGTTTCTATCTTTGTCAGACATACACTCGTATCCCCAAACATCTCGTGAGAGATAATGCGAATTTTGTGGTGCTTTTCAAGCAGGATGATACGAATCTCAAGCACGTGTACAATGATCATGTTAATACGGATATGTCTTATACATGCTTTAAAAACATGTGCACGAAATGTTGGAATTCCGACAAGTATGCATTCATCACAATCGATAAGGATACCAATATTAACGAGGGTCGATATAGGCAGGGTTTTGATTATTTTCTGACGCTCGATAAATGACCAGTCATTGATTGCGAAAAAACAGTATCATGTACACACCGATAGCGACAACATGAAGAGCGAACAGCTGTTGAGGGAAAAAAATGTATTGCGTGAAATCTCCAAGGCGAGCGATGCAATCAGACGAAAGCATCGAATACTCAAGATCGGAAGAGACATCGATGAGCAGAGAATGCAAAAGGTTTTTAAACCTATAGTGAGACCATTGGAACAATTAGTGTCAAACAAAAACAATGAGGTGGTAAAGATGGAAGTTAAAGATGAAAAAGTAATGGATAATGATGTGGAATATTTGATGAATGGTGTCGAGCCCCAATTCGAGAATGAAACACAAGATTCTTTCAAGAGTGAAACACAAGACTCTTTTAAGCTGGTATATGACGATGATGACTCACCAACCCAAAATGTTGATGATTTAATCAGTGAATATCTTCTTTTATTACGCACAAATAGAAAGACAAGCTTAGATGTCTCATATGGTGTACGGAACCTCGCGAACAACAAATTAATGATTGGTGATTCTCCTATATTCTTCGATTCTCAAAATATTCGTGTGCGAGATTCAACCTATCCGAAAACTGTTGGATTAGCAGAGCTATTGTTTCAAAAAGTTCCCAACGTCGAAGCTCTGACACCGGATGACTTGAAAAACTATGAAAAAATCATTATCTCCACGAATGCTCACAAAAAATATTACAAGCCTGGTGAAGCTATACGACATAGTGTCGGTCACAAATTCGATACTTATATCGCAAATATAGTTGATCATCACAAGCACATGGGAAAGGGTATGCCAAAGTATAAGGTGGCGAGAAAAAATACCCATTTGGATTACATTTATTGGGATAGTCCCAATGAGCTAGTAGATCGTCTTCGCTTACTTCTAGCATCACAAGCAGCTGGAAATTCGTCACATTCAAATGAAATTGTATCGATTGTTGAGGAATTGCGTGAAGCCAAAATTATTTATTAACCCAACATTTGAAATTTCACGCATTATCAACATGAGTGTCGATGTGTTCGGACGCCAACTGAAAAAGAATATCGTCCCCAATAAGCAAGGTCCTCCAGGAAGACCGGGGATTGGGTTTAGAACTACCGCAGATGGTCATTATGACTTGGGGCAAAAACGATTGTGTAATATCGCCAATCCAGAAGAACAAGATGATGCTATCAATCTAAGTGCTTTACATAAAAGATCTCGAGCAATCATTAAGAACATACGCAAATAAATAAATGAGAGTAACCTGTTGTTGGTTAATGGACTAGAAGCTACGATGAGAGATATTGCGAGGACGCTCGATGCAGATCTCAAAACTCTACAAGACTTGGTGATTCGTAATTCACACATCATTGCTGAACTGGATGCACGACTGAAACGACTGGAAAATGAACGAGAAAAAGAACACTCTCGTGCGGGAGCTGCACACACCTGCTCGCCGAAACTATCCGCGCCGGCATGTGGACATCCGTGGTTTGGATGAGACCTGGCAGGCTGATCTCGTCGATATGTCATCGTATGCACATAAAAACTCCAAACATAAATTCCTCCTAACCGTCATCGATACTTTCTCAAAATTCGCCTGGGCCGTACCGATGCGGAGTAAGAATGGTAAAGATGCAGCAACCGCACTGAAGTCGATACTCTTAAAAGGACGCATACCGCAGAAGTTACATGTTGATCAGGGAAAAGAGTTTTATAATTGTGACTTTAAAACCCTAATGAAAAAGTATAATATCCACATGTATTCAACATATAGCAACTTAAAAGCTTCCATTTGCGAACGTTTTAATCGTACATTGAAAAATAAGATGTGGATGCAATTTAGCCTTCGTGGTAATTATACATGGATCGATATAGTTGACAACCTAGTAGCCGAGTATAATGATTCCGTGCACCGTACGATTAAGATGAAACCGAGAAATGTCAACGCTGGAAATGAGAAACAGCTACTACAACATGTTTATCGTAAGACTTCATTGAAAAAGTCATCAGCATCAAAATTTAAAATTGGCGATAGAGTAAGAATCAGTAAATTCAAGAGTGTTTTCGAAAAGGGTTACACACCGAACTGGACAACGGAAATATTTACCATATATAGAGTGAAAAACACGAAACCTGTAACATTTCATCTCAAGGACTATGACGACGAGCCCATTGCAGGTGGTTTCTACGATCAGGAGCTACTTAAAGTTCAACATCCTGATATTTATCTAATCGAAAAAGTATTAAAGAAGCGTGGCAATCGAATGTTTGTAAAATGGTTGGGTTTCGATAGTACCCACAATAGTTGGATAAGCAAATCTGATTTATAGCGGACAATAAAAATGTTTTAAATTTGATGATTCTTCTCTCTCAACTTATCCCAGATGACGAGGCCTTTGTCTCACAAAGGGTCGACAATTCTCTTCAGCGTAGCATGTGTGTTCTCCTACTTAGCCAGCTTTCTCCTTCTGGCTCTTTCAAACCTGTCTTTCTCACAAACGCGTGTCGGGAAGGTGTAGGGAAAAATGTGATATAGCAAATTACAATGGGTTTTTCTCTATTTCTTCAGTTGAAAATTGACAAACCAGTTCATTATTTACAACACAATTATTTACAGAGTCGATTATTCATAAAACATTTGAAAAATACATGCTACGATTGTATCCTAAAATGCCCCCATGGTAGCGTTTTCGTGGTTCCGGGTATGATATACCGTTTATCATCGTGCGGGCTTAGAGCAATTTTTGTCTCGTTGATGGTGTACACTTCATGCAATTTTGATCTTATACATGATTGTTGTCGAGTTATTTCGATTTCTTCATTTAAACATTTCGTGTAATCCTCGAACGAGATCGTTCTGGCCACGATGTTACTCTTAACACCCTTTACTTTATTTGTATCGTCTTTGCCATCGACTCGCACTGCGTACATTTTTGCTCTAAGCCCAACGAATTCCGTCATTATCCGACCATTATTTTCGTCTTTCATTAGTCCAGGGACTTTTTTGTTGACAAGTGGTATATCATACCTATTATCCGCGGGATAGTCGCTTGTATCGAAACGATGAATGTTGCGCTTTATGTCATCATACACATCCTCACACTCAATGCTGTATATGAGGCTATCTGTATCGGTGTACAACACCGTACATTTGTCTTTATACAGCGGTACCATATACTCATGATGAAATTCATATAAACATGTCTTCGATATGTCGAGTATGCACATACCCACATATATTGGCTTATTAAATTTCACCTCCAGTTTGCGTAATTCGACAGCAATAAGGTTTTCTGAAAAAACGCTCCGACTATGAAAATTTGGTTTTGCAATCATTGCCTCTACACCGTACCTGCCCTCCCATCGTGTCAAAAGCTTAACGTCTACATGATTGCGCACATTTTCCATAGTTTTCCCAAACACTGCATTATTCATCAATTTATAGAGATTTCTTTCGAATTCATTCTTCGCTTGGGTTCGGAACTGTGTATTAAGCTCAATATATGTTTGTAGCCAGGGTGATTGGGAGAATTGAAGTATTCTGTGAATTTTGTTGATTTTGAGACCATGGCGTACACTCTGCTGCAGATTTCGATAATGAATAACATATCGTTCCTTGTTGTGCACGGTTGCAAGCAGTTTTTCGTGTTGCTTACCAGGTGGTTTACCATGTGTTGAACAAAACGGCAAGTCCATGTGCGCATCGTGTAGACATTCCGGGTACTCTAAGTCAACCTCAAGAATGTAGCCTGTCGGGGAATCTAGCGCGATCGATGATAAATCGAATGTTGACAAGTCATCGATCCATCGGAAATGAGCATAGGGCAATGCTTGACACATTGCCCATCCATACAAATTATTTACATCGAAATACATTAAGTATGATGAAGACTTCGATGGATCGAACGACTCCATGTACTTGTTATTGGCATGCGCGTACCTGTTTGAGCACTGACTCAGGCCACCGCGTATACCCCGTTCAACAAATAGCACCATGTCAACGTCGGTGAGCAATTCGAAGTTAATGTTTGTATGCTTCAACATTGCATCCCAGGTGTATCCGGGGAGAGTATAGTAATACGCGGGGTCGAGCCTGTAACTTTCGATGCAGGTATTACGAAAGTTCTCAAAAACGTCTGCCAGTAACAAAACATCGGTCTTCAGATACAAGTCGCTATATTCACCTAACGTTTGAATTGAAAACCGATCCCATATATTCTCGGCATGAGCGTATTCGTTCTCACTTACAGTGTCACCGGTCAAATTGCTGTAAAATGCATCTCGTGGTGGTAGGTGGCAGTCATCCAATCTACTTACGCTATCGATATATTCATAGGGGAAGATACCCTTTCGAGTTAATAGGATAAAATTGTCTGCCGTTATGCCATGAAATTGTGACCGCGAAATTTTGAGTTTATCCGTT
>OZ023318.1:20562985-20857985 GCA_964007375.1 Ophion obscuratus | reverse complement strand
TTAATATAATTTATTTTTTAGATGTCATTAGTGCACATATTGATTAAGGTATCTGGAATTCGTTTGCGAAAACGTCTTAACAATAAGTCAAGCTCTTCAGCATTATGCGGGAGATCCCTTTACTCCAATGGTCGGATAGTGGACGTCACTGTAAAAAATAAGTGTGTGTCGGCGTGTTGGACCAACATATAACACGCATACAAGGTGTGTAGTACGTGCTGGACAAATTGAAACAATACTTGTTGATTTCAACCATCTTTAGGGTTGTCCATTTTACGTATTACAAAACAATATACTGCCTTTTATAGGTTCGCCATAACTCGGTAACTGAGTTATGTTAGACCTAATAACCGATTCAGGGTTTAAAATAGGTTGCCGAGAAGGATTCAGATCTACGGTGACGGCGAAGGCAAGGGTTGGCGAAGGGATGCGAGAGAAGGCGAGGGAAGACGAGGGAGTACGGCTCGCCTGCCCTCGCCATCTCTCGGATCCCTTCGCCATCCCTTGCCTTCCTTTGCCCTCCATTGCCTTCTCGCGCCTTCCCTCGCGAACCCGCACTCTCCCTCGCGCTCCCTCACCTTCTCACGGATCTCTTTACCATCCCTTGTCCACCGTTTCCTTCTCTCGCCCTCCCTCGCGACTCCCCACTTTCCCTCGCCATTCTTCGCTATCCGTCACCTCCCCTCACCATCTCTCGGGTCCCTTTGCCATCCCTTGCCCACCATTTCCTTCTCTCGCCCTTCCTCGCGATCCCTCGCCCTCAGTCACCATCTCTCGCCATCCCTCGCTATCCCTCGCCTCCCCTCGCCATCCGGAGATAGTACGTGACGGATAGCAATGGAAGGCGAGGGTTAGCGAGGGATAGCGAGGGATGGCGAGGGAAAGTGAGGAGTCACGAGAGAGGGCGAGAGAAAAGAAAGGGTGGGCAAGGGATGGCGAAGGGACCTGAGAAAAGACGAGGGACGCGAGAAGAGAGAACGCGATGGAGGGCAAGGAGAGGTAAGGGATGGCGAAGGGACCCGAGAGAAGGCGAGGGCGCGCGACGGAGAGTGCAGGGTCGCGAGGAAGGGCGAGAGAGGGTGAGGAAAGTCAAGGGATGGCAAAGGGACCCGAGAGATAAGATGGCGAGGGCAGGCAAGCCGTACTCCCTCGCCTTCCCTCGCTATCTCTCGGGTCCCATCACCATCCCTTGCCTTCCCTTGCCCTCCATCACCGCCATTCTCGTGCTCCATCGAGGAAACAACGTAAGGCGAGGGAAGGCATTTATCTTTCAGTCTATATCCAGCTTTCTTATAGTACATTTTAATTTTGCGTTAAAACAACTGTCTTTCAGAAATTATCGGTTTATTAATGATTGCATTGCGCATGATATTGCGTACTCAGCCTCCATGCAGGGATTTGAGACCACATTTGTCGTGACCTGCACAATTTCAAGAGTATTATTTTCGTTTAATTTTTAATTGTCCTTTGTATGTCTCTGTGAAAATCTTACCTCACTAAGTGTTGCCCACAGCTACTTTTTCCTAATACACTGGTGTATCGAATTTCCACTGCAGGCACAGATTACTCAGATTCCGCTGTGTTCGCTATTGGAAGCACGGTAAAACCGCCGCCGGCTGAGTGGTCGACGCGCAAGTCAGTACGCGGCTAAGTGCGCACCTACCCAAGTACTAGCCTAGATCACCGTTGTTTACCGCGGAAGATCTTCGAACCCACACACCAATCGCGCGTGCCCTATCGCCAATCCTTCGAAACTCATTTAAATATTTACCCAGGATGGAGATCACTTTTCAGTGTTACGACTACTTTTTAAGGGGGGAGATACCTTTAGACGAAGAAAAAATGCATTGTTTTTCATGATTGTTTCTTAAAGACAATATTTCTTCACCATTTTTTAGACGTAGGGTATGTTTTATTACTACTTTTGGCTGTTACGTGGTATTTTTATTTTTATTCATCTTAAAACATGGCACATTGCACGGTCACCTAAACTGCATTTTCAAAACTGGCTTGACGGATAGCTAGACAACTAATCGATCGATTCCGATGAACTTTGGTATAATTCTTTCTAACCTTATTATCTAAAACATGAACCTAAATATTAAATAAAAGTACTTGTTAATTGCAAAGTGTAGCAATTTTTTCGGCAAATTCTATCTTTTTTTTCTAAATGTACTATTTCATCGATTTTCAACATTTCTCACTTTTTCTTGCTTTATATTCTGCGTATGAGTGTTTATGAAATAAAAATCTTCATTCGTTTTTTTTTTTCAGATTAATCCCGCCGACGCTACGTGTCACGGCATCTGATACATCCGCCACGGCCCGTTTAGAAGACCATGCCATACCTCTGCCATTTTTAAGGTTCCGCACCCAAAGGGCAAAACGGAACCCTATTGCTGACACTGCTGTCTGTTCGTCCGTATGTGACGGGTTTGTAACTCGTAAATGGAACGAGTTACAGACCTGAAATTTGGATGTTTTGTAGAGAATGTTGAAAACCGAATATTGAATTAAAAATTAAATTAAATTATTTTTCACGAGGGTCCCATACATAAAAACGGAGCAGAAAAAAAGTCTTACTCTGGCATGTGGGGTGTCATTGTTTAAAGCTCATTGAGTAAAGTACAAATATATATATTTTTTGTTTATCTTTAAATATAAAGAAATGGCGGACCATCAAAGTTGTCAGTTTTATACTATTTTTGTTACGGGGCCTATCTTAAAAACTAAACTGGTTAGGAATTTGGCATTTCTGTATATTATGTACCATATACTGTATTTAAACAACAAATACTGAAAATGCCTATTCCTAATGTAGTGTATATTATCATTTATTGTATACATAACAGAATAAATTTATGATGAAAAGATATAAAATTATTGTTATTTAAATATTTACAATACCAACTGACAAACAAAACAAAACAGTTCGTGTATTTCATTAATTTTTCTTCGCCTCCTCTTTTTCTGCAAAAAATGTGACAATATTGGCAATTGGCTGGTACCGACTTTAAAAACAAGTCATTCCGTATTACAAATATTTAACTAACAATAATTTTATATATATTTTCATAACCCGCTTACAGTAGGAGTATACAAAGCTTTCTTTAGCTATCATCACCCCTTATTGTTTCAGTTTAGTACTACCTAAGAACTAAGACAGAAAAAAGCATTACCCCGTACGGAAAATTGACAGGGCAGCCTTCATAAAAATAAGGGCCTTTAAAGGGCTTATTAGAGGTTTTCCTTATCAGAAGAGCCTCAAATAAGCCCTTGACGGCCCTTATATGGCAATCCCGACAGGGGTTGGCATAATAAGGGCCTTTGCGGGTCCTATTATGGCAATCCCGACAGGGATTACCACAGTAGGGCCAGGTTTGGGCATTATAGGAAACGGACCAGTATACATAGCTTGGACTAAATCGTTTGTGGTATTTTAATTATTACACTCAATTATTCGATAATAGGTAAAAATAGGATAAAAACGTGAGGGCATTAAAAATTATAAATTTTACATTTACAAATCCTTAAAAAAATTACATATTATTCTTATTGCCTTATTCACTGATGCCAGCGCGTATGTTTGAACAATCCCATTCGGTTTTTAAAAACATTTTTATAATGACTATTTTTCGCCGAATATTTTCCATATGAAAAATTATTTCTTCCGAAGATTTTGACGATATTTTCCACTAATGAACGTTACCCTATTGTGGAGGATAAGTCAATAGATTGGTTTTCGTTTTCCAGATATTACCTTCCAACAACAAAAAAATTCTAGACATTGATTAGATTCGAATATTTTTCTAATTTCTACTATACGGACAGCGGGTGTAGCTATGAGTAGGTAAGTACTAGGTTCAATACCCATATCGGTGAAATATTTTCTTCGAAAAAAATCATTCCGAAAGGCCAGGGCATGACGAATTACGATACAAAATCGTTGTGGTAAACTCTCAATGAAGTGCTCAATTTCATTTTGGATTGATGACATATTTTATGCACATAGTACACTTAGATTTACAGTGTACATTGTAAGCAAATAAAAATTTATTTGAATCGAATCGAATTTATTGAATCGAATTTATTGAAAACAAATAAGATTGTAGTAGGCCATGAGACAGGGAAAAACCTATCTCATTTAAATAGATCCTATTTGAATTTTAAAAAATGGCAGTGTATCGTGACCTTATATAAACGTACACATATACGCAGAAACACATGCATTTACACACACGTGAGCCATTGACAGGGATAACTTATGGGCACACCATGGTTTACATGAGGCGTCGATCAGGCCTCCTTGAAGGCCCTCATTATTCTTGCCGTTAATGGCCCTCAGTAGCAAAGTGCTACCGGCCACTAAGGGCCCATGTGAGGCTACCCGATTAGGGCCCTATTAAAGTTAGGGAAATTCTATATGGGCCCGACCAAAGCCCTAGTTCAATTTCCGCACGGGACCTAATTAAATATCTAATTAAAAAAAAAAGTTAATTGGTCATATGTATGGAACGCTAATAGAGCAAGGCCCGACTCGCACATGTTGACGCTTATTACAGATTAATAAATAAATAAATACCCTGCAACAGCCAAACGCACTAATCAAATATGCCCAAGTCTCAATAATGGTGAAGAATTCTTTCCTTTAACAAAGATCACGAAAATTAGCAATTTTTTCCTCGCTTAAAGATATCCCTCAAAGGTAATTGTGGGTTAAAAACGTTTTATTGCTGCAGTGTACCCTCGCAAGAGTTTTCCGCATACGAGAGAAAATTTAGCCTTCAATGTCAGGTGGTCAATTCAGTATGAAACTTAAGGGGTTACGTGGGTTTTGAAAACACAAAAAGCATATTTTCTCTGTTAAAAAAAATATAATAACTAAATGATTTTATTCAAAATGTTAAGCACACAAAAGAGCAACATTTCAACAATATTTACAAAAAAATTCATCCAAAAAGTTGGGAAATTCAGTCGGTGGGACCTGGTTTTCGGAAACCCCTAAGAAAAAGTATCCTCGTGGTAGTCAGGATAACTCATGATAGGTTTATCTGAAATTAGAAAACCAATTTCTTTCTGTTAGTAGATAAGTTTAGCTCGTGATTGGGTGAAGGGTTTAAAAAAAAATGGAAAATTTACTTTTTGACAGAGTTATATGCAAAATAGTTCAATTTTTTCGTACCATTTACACCTTGTAAATTTAGTTGTAATCGAAAAAAAAAACTTCGTTCACTCACTAGTCAATGTCAATGCTATTTTGACAATAGTCAATGCTATTTTGAAGAAGTGTGCGAAATTTCAATAAGATCGGTGCATTCGTTTTCGAGAAATCGTATCCACCGACTTCAAAAATAGTGTTTTGCGAAAAATGCGATTACCTGACTTTTACTCCGATTGACTTAAAACTTTCGGGGAATATTCAAGACATATTGTACTATTAGATGATGAAATAATAAAAAAATGAATTATTTGAAATTTTCAAACCCACGTAACCCCTTAAGCGCGATACCTCGCCCGGTGACTCCAATGGCGGATGTGAATCTCGCATTGGAGCACACGTATCCGTGTGTGAATCGGCGAAGCACAGGTGTCCGTTGTGTACGGCGTTTAAGATTTGGAATCCGGTGAGGATCTCCGCGCGCGGAAAGATGTTTTCGTGCGAAAGAAGCAGCCGCGCGGTCGTGAACCATAGAGAAAAGCTGCATATAGTGCAAGAAGCATGCGTGTTCGCCCGCAGACCGGTGGGAGCTCGCGCAGCTACCAATTGCGGATTTAAACACCTATTCGGATCACATATGAAAGAGAGAAAGGGAGAGAGAAAGAGAAGCTGATCTGATCTTGGTGTGTCCGGCACCAGTTACGTTTTACCGAAGGAATAGTGCCTCTACAAAGTGGTGCAAGACACGGAGTGAGTACACACACACGCATACACTTGCAGAATTTCGCGAGGGTGCTCTTCGGATTCCGCCGATGGTGTTAACCCGTAGCCAACTCTTTCTTTCGCCTCTTTTTGCTCTATTTCGAGACCCTTTTATCCTTTTTCTTTTTAATCCTCTTTTCCTTCTTCTTCTTCCTCTTCTCCAATAGCGCCTTCCAGTGTGCTCTGGTATTCTGAACTTCTATCACTTTTTACCATTTTTTGTAATGCCCCCCCCCCCCCCCTTGTCCCGACCGCTTCTCGGCTTCCAGCACTTTTATATTGCTCACCTATTTATCCCTGTTTTCCTTGCACGGTCTTGCACCTCACGACGCCATGTTCAGCGGCACTTCTTCCTCGCCTTTTTTCGTTCTCATTTCCTTCGCTGATTACGCGAGAAGTCCAGCACGGCTTGCACTCACCTTACCTTTACACCTCCGCTCCACTGTCCTGTCAGGATTCTTTCCACCGTACGTGCTACAACTGCATGCACCCGCGATGGCAGGATTTCGCCGCTTCTACCCTTTACTGGCGACAACGCGCTGTGACCAACATAAATTTACGTCTGTTGCCGCAGGCTTCCATTCACGCGTATATGCGGCTGGTGTGCATTTTTAATAGCTCACCGATCGCGTTACTCAATATCGGATTGCTCGATATTCCGTACACGGTGCCGGTGAAGTTCGTGCTGCTGAAAGACCATGAAGTTTTTTTGTAGTCTTTTTTTATGTTTTACGACATTTTTCTTCAGAGGTTTTGGTCTTAGATCTTTGACGATGATTCTGAATAACGTTTGAATTGATTTGGTATCCTTGGTGTGCTGGGAAATTTGGGAATTTGAAAAAGTAATTTCATGCGTAGCGTTGAAGGTAACATTTTGGACAAGAGATGAAACTTCGACGATGAAGTTTGCATCGGTGCAAAACAATGATATTTTTCTTCACTGTTCGTTTCCTTATTTTTATCACACTAACAGAAATATTCTATTTATATTAACTAACCGCGTCTATTTGATTTTTTAAAATTTGAATTAACTAGATATTTCGTGGAAGCAAATTTTTCCTATTGCATTCTATTATTGGAATTATTCATTTTAAATATATTGATTTATTCAAATCAACATCTATTTAATATCGTCCAATAACTAAATATTTTATTTAATCGTGATAAATCTGTCATTCGGTTTCATCTGTTCAAAAAACAATTTAGTTGAATCCACAAAATGGATCTATTTGACTGAATTTAAAAAAAAATTGAATAGAATTTTCGTAGAGTCAACCATTTTTCTATTTGATTGAACTAATGTCCTGTCTTTGGGGGTAGTGTGGGGGTAGAGAGGGTGGAAAGAGAGGAATTATATATATATATCACTCGGAAGCATAGGGGGTAGCATTAAGTAGGTAGGTTCTAGGTTCGATTTCATATAGGTGAAATATTTTCTTCGAAGAAAATAATTTCAGAAGGCCAGAGAATGACGAATTACGATACAAAATCGTTGTAGTAAAACTCAATTAAGTGTTTCATTTCATTTTGGATCTATGAAATACAGGTATTTTATGCATATAGTACTTATATAGTGCACTTCGATTTACAGTGTACATTGTAAGCAAATAAATATTTATTTCAATAACCGGTGCGATGGTCTAGTGGTTAGCGTGCTCGCCACTAAACCAGCGGACCGGGAGGTCCCGAGTTCGAATCCCGGTCGCGTATATTTCGTCGTGAAATGTTTTTCTTCGGCATTTCGCGGCGAAATAAGACTAGTTCCACGACCGGGGGGCGAATTCGATGACCGGCGGTATTGGTATAGGTTTTCCGCAGTTTCCCTATACTCATGACAGAAAATGTCATGATGAATATAATACGGAGGGGGAAGTCGGCTGCGGCCGCAAGAGGGGGGAACAGAGAGGAAGATGGAGAAAAAAGGAAGTAAAACAGTAGAGGAAAGAACGGTCATAATGTGGGGAAGAATAGGTAACAAACGCGAAAAGCGTTTTGTACCTAAGGAAAAAAAATATTTATTTCAATAGAATCTTTATTTATTTAATTTGAATATATTTAATATTTAAAAAGAATAGCTGAAAGGAATAAGATCGTAGTAGGCCGCGAGACAAGGAAAAAACCTATTTGATTTAAAGAGATCCTATTTAAATTAAATATTTTTGTTTTGACAGTGGTTTTGAAAAACATTGTTTGAAAAACATTATTCAAAGGTTTTTTTTGTAAATGAGGTCTTAAATCTCTAATAAGAATACATGAAAACGTTTGAGTAATGTCTACAACCTAAATCGGCCGAAGGAAATTAGTACAATTTAAAAAAAAAATCGTTTCATTCCCACGATGCAAACTTCATTGTCGTGGCTTTTTTTTATTATGACGTAAGATCTTTTTTGAAGATTTAATTTGCGTATATCGATAAAAGATTCTAAAAAAAAATTTAACGATTTTTGCAGTCAGTATCAGGCAAGAAAAAGTAGTCGATTAAAAAAATTCATTTTCATCGTTGTCCAATGATGTAAATGTCAGCATGATGGTGTTACAGACATTTCTTGTGATTTTTAGTGTCATCTTCATGTTGGACATAATTTATTATTATTATGGAATTTTTTTAATTGATTATTATTTTGCTCAGTATCATTATGTATTAATATTTTGTTAACGTCTTCAGTTATAATAGATACTTAGCTATCATATTGCTCAGTATTATTTTTGTATTATCATTTTATTAACTGCTTCAGCGTTTTTTAATTTATTTGGTTTATCGTCAGCCCCGTTGAAAATTTAAAAAATTATAACAAGTTATCAAAGAGCCTGGGTGAAAATTCTTTTCAGTTATTTTCTTCAGTGTATGAAATTTGATGTGTAAAAAATTCTCCCTGGTCCATGACATTTCATTGACTTGGATTCATTTGCTTCATCACCGATTTTTTTCCATTGTGTTGTATGCGTACGGTATGTGGGCTTTGGCGCCAGTATCGTAAATTTTGTTCCGAACCTTCGATTTTAACGTATTTAAACGTTCCATGCCTTTCTTAAGGAGTGTCGAGATAAAAATCGAAAGGTTTGAAGACGATTGAAATTTATGTCGCCGACAGATTACATTAGGATGCATTGAGGTGGGAGCCTGAATTAGAAGGTCCAAAAAGCGTTTTTTTCGGGATTGTTTTTAGAAGGGAAAAAACAAGTGCGCCCAGTTAACATTGAGGTATATTTTCATGCATATTTAAAATGTATAAAAAAACAATTTTAACATGAAACAATAAATTACTGCAGATTTATCAGCCTAATCCGTTCAGTGGCGTCTTGCTACTGCAGTCCCCAATCGGCGGGAAAGATGCAGCTCGTTATTCTTGACTGAACCAAATAAACCAATAAAATTTTCAATCGTCATATATTTTTCTTCTGGGTGAATAAGGAAAAGCTGAAAAATCGTGAAATTATACCTTTTTTCAGGTTTGAAAAAAAATGGGTAAAAAAACATTTTAAGTGCCACAAGAATTATTTAGAAAGATCTTTCAACGACTTTTTTAATTCACTTAGAAGAGATTTTCATACTGAAGAAAATAAACTTTGGTTTGATTTAATAGGTCGGTTAGATTATTTTTGCTATTACGCCTTCAAATTTGGAAAAATCGTGAAAATAAAAACGAGAAAACGCGCTTCAAAGTTTTCAATAAGAGGGAATATCAATATCAAATATCAATCGCTTATCTGCTTTTGGCCTTGTATCTTCGAAAATAATTACAATTGGCCTCTGTAACTTTGTAAATTTATTCTTGGATAGTTTATCCATCGATTTAAGAAAAAAAAACGATTTTTCGGACCTTCTAACTCAGGCTCCCGCCTTAACTGTCCAAAAATTAATCCGTTTCGCAACATAGTTTTGAAGATTTTCAATATTCAAGTTGAACCTTTGTCCGTTCGGTAATACATAGGGCTGTAGGAGCTAAAATAATAATTCGATAACTGAAAAACTAATCAAACTTTGATTATAGTGTTGGGAATGTCGTGTCAAAAAATTAAGCGATTTCTTTACTTTGATCATTAAGAATACTCGAGAAAATATATGAATTTTGAGCTCGAACTGTTTGTTTTCGGACATTAACGACACTTGTAGGTTAAACGTGACAACACCGTAATAACTGGCTCTTTCACGTGAGCCACTCACAGTGAAGCATTAACTGACGGACATTTCAAAATCGGCGAATGTTTAAAACGGACATAGCATTACAGCATTTAAACTTTATAACAAAATGTATTTATTCATCCGCTCGGCATTTTTAGTTTTCTCATCTCTGTCGAATTAAAAACTATAAAACGTTGAGCGTAGAACATTTTTCACGGTGGAAATAACCTGGAGCCGACGACGCTTTCGCGCTAGTCAATCGTGCTTATGGCAGAAACGGCCGCTACTGCAAAGTATCGTTTATTGTTTCTTAAATAAAATTGCAACATATGTCATTTTAATTGCGAAAATGATAACTATTAATATAATTCACGGCTTGAGGGGCGAGATACGTCTAGGCGAGGAAAAAAATGGCTGATTTTTATTAATTTTTTTTAAAGGAAATATATCTCTACCATTCTTGAGACGTAGGGTATTTTTTATTACTACTTTTGGCTGTTACATGGTATTTGTTATTAATCTTTGAAAATGGCGGAGGTATGGCACGGTCTCCTAATCTGCACTTTCAAAACTGGCGTGACGTACCGTAAAATGGGGTTACTTTGAACAGGTTGTGAAAGTTTTTTGCAGGTAACTTTTTTTAACATCCTAAATATCAACTTTTTTGCTCCAATAGAACAATGTGTCTTTTAGCTACTAAATGTATAAGGAAGTCAAGCCTCACCAAACCCAACAATTTTATATTGAAAGAAAGTGTCAAAGTAACCTCGAGTGTGGTTTTTTTACGAGGCCTGGAAATGCAACTTATGTCAAAAATTAAAGGTTATTCTGACATCATTTGATACAAAATTTAATTTTTTATGTATTATACGTGGATTTTAATGAAAAACCACAATTTTTTACAATTAGATTGTCATCTTTATTAAGGAAACATTTTACATCAAAATATCAAGTACCTAGGGTACCATTATAGGCGCTTAATCAGTCTTATAATTGTCATTGAGATCGAAACATTACAATCAACTTTAGCAACATTATAATGAACTTAAACAACACATTTGAGCAACAATATAAAAAAAAATATTTTTACGCTATATTAGCGTATTTTTGCGCTCTGTTAAAGTAGCCCCAAAAACTGTCAAAGTTAACATAAATCTCAATTTAACCCTGTTTTACGGTATAGGAGCCGTCCATATATTACGTCATCGACTTTTGCTGCTCCCCCCCCCCCCTTTAAATCATCCTATCGTTCCTATCGTTATAATCCAAATATCGTTACCGTTAGCCAACGACCAGACCCCCGTACCCCGCCCCCTATTCTAAAATGACGTAATTGATGGACGATCACATGACTAAAAAACCAATCGACCGATTCAGATGAAATTTGGTGTAAATCTTTCTAACCTTATTAACTAAAACATGACCTCGAATGTTTTTGAAAATGAAACAAAGAAACGTATTTTTCTATTGCAAAATATAGCTACTTTTTTCGGAAAATTCAATCTTGTTTCAAAGTGTACCATTTTATCGGTTTTTAACATTTCTCATTTTTCCTTAGTTCATATTCTGCGTATGAATGTCAATGAAAGAAAAATCTTCGTTATTTTTTTTTTTTTTTTTTTTTTCAATTTAATCCCGCCGACGCAACGTGTCACACCGTCTAACAACATCCGCCGCAACCCGTTGAGAAGACCGGGCCATACCTACGCCATTTGTAAGATTAATTTTAAAAAATACCATGTTATAGCCAAAAGTAGGAATAAAACATATCCTAAGTCTCAAAAATGGCTAGGAAATCTTTCTTTTAAGGGGTTACACCTAGTTGGAATTTCTGAAAAAAAAAAACATTTTTTCGCATTCGACGTATTCTTATAATATAACCTTTCAAAAACGTTCTCTGAAAATTTCAAGTCGGTCCGTTGAAAGTTGGGGGAGTTCCGAGCGTTTACAAGTAGGTCCGGCGGTCTACGTATATATACCTGACGTAAATTTTTAAACGCGTTTTTCTCGGAATTACTTTTTCAGAATCGGTGACCAAAATATGTCAAAAACAACGAAACCGATCAGCTTCAAATTACACAGACATTTTTTATATATCAAAAGGCAGTCCTTAATCAAAGGATTTTTTTTCCAATGCATACTTCTTTCATATCGAGGAAAATAGTGTTTTTTTTCACTGAAATTTCGACGATAACTTTCTATAGGCGACCATTTTTTCAACCATATAATTTTAATGAATCCTTCAATTAAAGACTAGATAATACGGTACAAAAACTACAGTCATTCGGTTTTTTTTTTTATTTCAGATGACTTGTTCCCGAGCAGGAGTGGTCACGAAGGACCTTTTTGCACAGCGGTCTGTGCAATTTACCGTATCTCCGTCGTTTATAAATATTGCCAATAAAAAAATTCACAAAAAAATACTCTCAATGATACCCCTCGCTATGAAAAAAAAAGTTAAAAACCTGCACCCATTTACCAAAAAAAATCACGAAAACACCTCTTCATTTCAGCCGCGAACTAGGTGTAACCCGTAAACAAAAATCTATAAAATCAACTATTTTTCCTGGCCTAAAGGTATCCCCCCCTCAAAAATATTTTTCAACATCATGAGTTGGATATTGCCCAAAAATAATAAATGTATACGTGAAATTTTATTCGCATCATAATTTTATCCCCACTGTGGCAGCCGAGGAACGGTATCGAAACTCCACGAGTGCGCAAGGAGCTTTAATCAGGTGATGAGCAAATTATACATCAGCGGATAAGGCACAATGCATTGCCATAGGACAAATTCGATTTTCTTTTAAATCCATGTATTCCAGCACGATGCGATGAAGCTGTATACGTATAGAGTGGATTGAGCGTTGATAAAAACGACCAAAGTATGATTGCATGTTGTAACAATTGTAAGTGTGAAAACATGCGATCTCCCGCACAAGCTAGGACGTAAGGTGAAAGCTACATGCTCGAGCACGTGGAGTTTAACACGCTCCCAGCATTATTACACACATATTCGTTCGGAGCGTATACAAGATGTGTGAGCGCGGATGAAAAAGACAATGGTTCGTTTCTCGATGTCCTCGTTGGACAATGGTACAACACTGGACCGCGGCGCATGAAATCCGAGGGAAACGTGCGCGCGAGGGAATGAGTCGCGGAGATCGAAAAGCCGCGAGAGACCCATTCGCTTAACTCTCTTATATGGATAATATCGTTATCGTTCGATATTTATCGCTCGTTCTCACTCGAGAGTCTATACTATGTATTCGTGAAATCGTGAGGGATAAATATCATGGCCAATTCCCCGGCGAAACTCTACAGTCGTTCAAGACCCGCATTTACCTACGAGCACGGTTCTTTTGCCAGCGTTTCTTTTTTTTTTATTCCTTCTAATTCCTTCATTCACGATGATATAATTCACGTGATTTATCGTCGTATTGTAACATCGAACAGTGTATCTAATGATTATTAAGTGCTATCATTTTCTCCGGATATCTCAGTCGATCGGGTTGGCGAATTTCCCCAGCTCCGCTGGAAACTTCTACTTATCGCTGGGTTGTCGGTAATTTCGTTGGTCTGCAGTGCTAAATCACATGCGAAATATCTCACGCGAAGGAGGTCAAGAGACACCCCGAGGTTAGGAAAGAACTAGGGTCCGAACTTTGTGACCTATGACAAGAGATCCGTGACGGTCTTCGACAAATCAATGTTGAGATATTTTATTTGATTTTAGGTTTGAGATTTATTTTTATTTTATTATTTTTACTCAACAGGTTACGTCTACCTACTGTCGTCGAATATCCATAAGTTAAATATCCATAAGTACGAATATCTATAAGTATAAGTTTCCGTAAGTCGAATATCTATTAGTGAATATCCATAAGTCGTATATCCATAATTCGTATCTACATAAGTCGAATTTTCATAAGTCGAATATCCATAAGTATGAATATCCATAAGTCGAATATCCATAACTGAGTATTGAGTAGAAATAAGTGCCGGAAATGGCGAGAAGTAGAGATAAGTGAGTTTGTTTGAGTTTGTTTGGGTTCCCTCTATACTCACTTTCCTCTACCTAACGCCATTTGTGGCACTTATTTCTACTCTATACTCACTTATGGGTATTCGTGCTTATGGATATTCGCTTATGGATATTCACTTATGGATCTTCACTTATGGATATTGGCACTTATGGATATTCTACCCCAATCCATCTACCTAGGTGGGGCAACAAATTGCATTTTTAAAATATTTTTTATTCGATGGTATCACCTTTTAGCTATATTCCCTGAATATGACATTGGAATATCCTGAAAATCGAACGAGGTACAGCTTCTAGTAGTCGCCCAGGCGAGCAGTAGCAGCACCATACTTCAAACTTTGAACACGTTTTTCTCGAAGCACTGGTTTCAAAGTCGCTGGACATGATATCTCGAGAACTGTTTTCGATTGTTTTCAAATTTACGGGAGATATGATGAGAAACATTTAAACATATTTGACGATCTCACTTTTTAAAATCGATCTTCATTTCTTAATAGTTACCTCAAAATTACGACTTTTTTCATTGATTTTGAATGCGCGAGTTTCAATTCGACGCACAGTGGTTCAATTTCGCTAATAGGTGGACATGGCGTCGTAAGGCGGAATTTCGATCTGATTTTTTTTCACAATAGGTCTCCGCTATCCTGACAACATTCATTCTATGAATGAATTCTATGAATGAATAATAGAAAATAATCAATTGTTTTTTGTGTGGAAAAAAACGTACTTTATTCTTTCTCTCAAATTGGATCACCTTGTCGCGTGTTTCGTTGGTACTATGTGATAGCCCTAGTGATATTATACCCAAAAAATAATAAAACACGCGCGTTCACTTGCGGTCGCGTAAGAAATTTGACGACATTAAACAAAAAAAATGTTTGTTTGTTCCGCGCAGAGTTCTTATTTCTCCATATCTATTCATGCATTTTCGTGTACTGCAGTATATTTTAATCGACTTTGTGAAGACCAAAGTAATGAAAATTTACGATTTCATTATTTTTTTTCTGCCATATTAAAGATTTTTGCTAAGGTAAAAGGTAACATTTTTAGATGTGATAAGTTTTGAGATGGTGTTGTTTGTTGACAACAGGGGCCGAGTGCGCAAAATGACTTATTCATGCGTGCAGGTAACAATGAATTTGCAGGTGGTTAAGTGATTATCGTGGTAAAGGGATTATATTATCTACTTACGTAGATCATAACATCAATCTTATGAAGGCGGCTCACTAAAAATTAGCCATTTATTTACCCGAGCAGAAATCTAATCAGGCTGCCTGAGGATCCATCAGGCCCGGATCAGAGATCAATAAGGCGCCCTGATCAGGCACGCCTGATTTGAGCCAGGCAGGCGCCTGAGCAGGGATCAATAAGGCGCCCTGATCAGGCACGCCTGATTTGCGCCAGACAGGGGCCTTATCAGGCATCGATAAGGCACCCTAGTCAGGCACGCCTGATTTGCGCCGGATAGAAGCCTTATCTCGCATGAAGCTCGTCACTCCGTAACCTCTCCTCTCTAGGACTAGACAGCGCCTCTGTCGGCGAAGCCTCACGAAATATTTTGATAGCTGCACACGCAGGCACGCGAAATATATAAAAACAATGGTTATCAACCGAAAGTGCGTGTCGTCAAAATTTGTTTCAAAATCTTTTTTATCATAAATAAATATTTATGTTAATCTTTTTGTATTATTGTTATATGGAATCAAAACTTTTGTATATAATACGGGCAGCCAGTCCCGTATTATATACGTAGAAGAAAGCGCAACAGCCACGCCGTAGCTACATCGACATATCTCGTTCGGTTCATCAATTTCTCCCAAAGAAAG
This sequence comes from Ophion obscuratus, assembly GCA_964007375.1. Lineage (NCBI taxonomy): Eukaryota > Metazoa > Arthropoda > Insecta > Hymenoptera > Ichneumonidae > Ophion > Ophion obscuratus. The sequence continues at coordinate 20,842,071 of OZ023318.1, read as the reverse complement.
GCAAGCCCTTCAATAAAGTGCAGTGCATACAAAATCTCAGGGAAAGTATATTTGCGATTATACTGTGGATTATCTACACATGAACAGTGATTATATAAAAAATACGACTTGATGGGCGAAGACTATGCGGCGTAGCTTAACCTCACTTTGTCACTTTCGCACCATTTGTATATATAGTGTAATATATTTCGTATCAAGAAAAAATGTTCAACAGTATAAATATACGTATATGTACATAAATGTACTCATACATACGTGCAAGGACCAGATGACGAGAAATATTTGCGCAAATTGCATTTTGAACCGTCGAACATTTTTTTCTCAATAATATATATACAACACTATATATATACCAATGATGCGAGAACGACAAAGTGAGATTGAGCTACGCCACTACGAGGTACACCATTTTTAAACAATTATTAATTATTTAATTATCTCAAGAGGATATATCAGTCGGAGCCTATATCGCTCACTTTTCTCTGGTCGAATATATATATCTATACTTATGATAAATATAGATATACTCGACAAGAAAGCAGTGGGGGTCCGACCGATCTAGGTCCGACTGATATATGCGCTTAATGTAAAGATGTGATTTTTCTATGTATATTCACTAATTTTTCTATGTATTCAAAATATATCAGATGCAATCTTGACAGAGTATGATGGTACTCCCCACGCAGGTTCCATCAAAGAGAAACAAATTTCGGATGGGCTAGCGGCGGTCATAAACAGTGCGAAAGATTGGGACGGTCGTCGCCAAAACCGGACCAAAAACTAAACGATCAAGACAAATAAAATAAAAACTTAAACTTAAAAAAAATGTTTTCATATTTTTAATAACGTTAGTAAACTTGATAACGTGTAACTGCGATAATAATTTAATAAATGTTGATCTATTTTTAAACAAAAAATTGATCAAATGATTGAGCTAGATGACACGCATGTCTCAGGCTGGATGAGGCACCTGATCCGAGCCAGATAAGTTGCTTGATCCGAGCCAGATATAGTTCCTAATCCGAGCCTGGTAAGGTGCCTGGTCCGGGCCAGATAAAGTGCCTGATCCGAGCCGGATACGGAGCCTGACCCGGGTCTGATAAGATGCCTGATCCGGGCCAGATAAGTTGCTTGATCCGGGCCTGATGAAGCGCCTGCTCAGAGCCTGATAAGGTGCCTGATCCGGACCTGAATATGCAAAAGCGTTACATCCCTGATCAGGGCCGGACTAAATTTGCCTGACCCGGCCCGGATTTGCTATTGTGGCAGCCTGATCCAGTCCGGATTTCACCCTGAATAAATTTCTGCTCGGGTATCTCGTGTTTTGAAAATGAAGGAATAAGATTTACCCGTAATAGTTTTATTTTGCAATGTAATTTTAGATTTTCATTTGAAATTAAATACGTACAGTGCCTTTTGCGTTAGCATCTTTACAATAGCAGAAAAAAATAAATAAAACTCGATTTTTCATTACTTTGATCTTCACAAAGTCGATTAAAATAGACTGCAGTACACGAAAATGCATGAATAGATATTGAGAAATGAGAACTTTTCGCTAAAGAAGCAAAACCATTTGTTTAATGTTAAATTTGTTGCGCTGGCGCAAGTGACCGCGCGTGCTGTATTTTTTTTTGTATAATATCACTGGGGCTATCACATAGTATCAACGAAACACGCGACAAGTTTATCCAATTTGAGAACAAATATGAAGTACTTGTTTTTTCATACAAAAAATAATTGATTGTTTTTTCCTCAAAAACTACGCATCCTACAGATTTCATTCATGAAATAACAGCTGTCAGGATAGTTGAGACCTATTTTGTAAAAAAAAATCAGATCGAAATTCCGATATACGACCCTATGTCCATCTTTTTCCGAAATGTGCAATGCTAGGTTGTTTAAAAAAAAATTATATCGACGATCGTCAACGACTCGTATTTTTTGTTAACTTGATTAACCCTTTTGGTTTTGAGACTTCAGATGGACCGTTTAAGCAGTACAGTAACCACCGCCAAAAGTCACGAAAAAAATTTCATCATCTGTCGGCCGCCATGTTTTTATTATTTCTCTGTATTTTTTGGTGACGTTTTTTAAAAAGGCTCTCTATATGTGTACCTTTGCGTTGAAAAAAAAAACGTTTCGCCTTCACCAACCGTCTCCCAGAAAAAAAATCGGAATTCGGCCATTTTTTCGGGACCCCTAGGTAGATGTAGTCCCTTAAGAGGCCAATCCACTTTGGAGCCACGAAAAAGTCTATTTTCGCGATTTTTTTTAGGATTTTATAAAAGATATGAATATAAAAGTTGTTGGGCTTGATAAATAAAGTCTTGAAATACACTTAATAAAATTGTTTAATTCATTTTTATTCATTTTTAAGTAGAAAAACTATAGTTTCACGTAACGCCTCAAAAATAGGTGGGCTAGGTAGCTCCATCACAACTCGGCAACGGCTTGTCTGAAACAAAAAAATCAAAGTCCATTAGATTCAGTATGACATCAGCTACAAAATGACCCTCCGATATAAAGTTTGATAAAAGAATTTAAAAAGGAGCAGATGAAAAACGAAAAAAAGTAAAGAAACGCGTTTTTTGCAGTTTTTCGCAACAAAAAAAAGAATAAAAATCAAAATTTAAAAACCATCGCGGGTCATCTTGTTGCGAATCACGTGCACAATATGTGGTTCAAAATTCAAGAGAATCGGTTCATTAGTTTTAGAGATACGATGGAGCTAGATTTTGAAAACGTTGTTTCGAGAAAAACGCGTTTGAAGTTTATACTATGAAAAACTCTTACTTAAACTCAATCGGCAATTCCTGCACCGTACAAAATCCCTTCTGATTGCTCATCATCGTCGATTTCTTCAAGTCTAGCTTGCTTTCGATTTTTTGAAATAATCAAAGTGGACTGGCCCCTTAACAGTAGGTACAGTACGGATTATGTGGCGAAAATTTTTCAAAATGATCCCATGGACTGCCTTCGTAAAACATATTAAAAGAGTCTAGTCGCAAAATTGAATATTATCAGACTGGCATATCTATTCAAACAAACGACGAGAAAAATGACGTAAAACTATCAATAGCTATACTCTGCGGCAGATAAATTTTCAAGATTATAATCTGGTTACTCACATACTTGCGCAGGACTTTTGTCCCAACGCAGGCCCCTCTATCTTTGTTATCCTTGTCTCACAACTTCTGTCCGGGGACCAGTATAAAATCAGCGATGCTGGCAGGTCTCAGAAGGGGTTGACAGCACTCGCTTTGTCTACGCTGCTCGGGCTTCTTTGTCTCGCTTCAGGGTAGAGATGGAAATTCTCCCCTCTCTCTCTCTCTCTCTCGCCCTTCCTTTCCGTCCCTCTCGGTTTCTTGCCCTTTCTCTCTTTCGCCTGGATCCAGGACATTGATTCATCCTCGCGCCAGAGGACTTCCACCAACGTTCCACGAGATCGAGCCAAGTCCGTATCATCGCACGGACACAGAAAGATCCGCGAAGTTGCATGTATATATACCTGCACCGATCTCTCTCGTCTGCGCACGACCGATCGCAATCGCCAGCAGCAGTGAAGAAAACGTCTTTCATTCGTTTTGATGCCGCTGCACCAAACACACCATACACAGGACATTCGATGCCAACTCTGCCAAAAATTAACCCTCAACCCCGACCAACTATAACCTAAACTCGTTTACTTGTCAAGACGAGAAATCGATGTCATGCGTATCGGTTCATTTAGACGGGTGCTTTAGCGCTCCGAAAAATGCAATTTATCAGCGCATGGACCATCTAAGGCATCTCCGTTAGCTTGAAATCAACCAAAAATACGATGTTTTATAGCATAGGGGATGGATGGCCAACCTGCGGCCCGCGAGCCGCATGCGCCCTGCCGTGGGTCGTGTTGTGACCCTCGGAGCTGGGTCAAATGATAAATGTTAACTTTGATTGTACATGTCACCAAAAGAACGCCAAAGGCAAACTTGCTTGTTTGCTATTAGCGAAAAAAAGGATATTAGGTTGGAAAAAAGGTGGCCACCCATGGCCTAGGATTTTAAGTTTAATTTGCAACAAAGATTGTGGAAAGATTTCAACCATTGACCGAGTTGTGACGATTTTCGGGATGGGTCATATCGCCCACTGCTCTACAGCGAACTGTCCCGCTGCAATTTACCCTTTTTTCTTTAGCGTTTTTCTCGAAACAATGTTTTACTAAACGGTGTAAGTCGTTTCGCAAAATCCATTCGTCCGACTCACTTTAAATTCGGACGGTTTGTAACATTTTCTATCCTATGATCAGATGATTTTTGGATATGTTCATCCGTTTGTCAGTAACATGTGATTATAGCTGTTTTTTTCGTGGAAAATGGAACCTTGTTATTCTACAGCTTGCCATTTATGTGACTTTTAATGTTTTCAAAAAGTATCCGGTTTAACGAAAATTGTATTATTCTACTAAAAGTAATTTTTTATTCTTCATTTCACATCACCGTAGTGGCCCGAAGCACCCATTGAATATGCAGCAATAACACTGTGTTCAAAAAATAATAGTTGTACTTTTCGTCGATATTTTTCAATAAAAAACTCAAACTTGGCAAGACTGTCTATTAAATGGGTGTAAAATCCCGACCTCGACTTTTCGATATTCTCACGAGAAAAAAAGATTGAAAATCGACCTGCTTTTGGGCCCCCAGCTCATGAAGACCCGTTGGATGATCGTATGATTCCATGTGAAACTGATAAGTTTTCCGACCATAGCATTACGTACACGTTTGGAAGTAAAGAAAACCACTAGAATATGAGTCCTTGAAACACTGATTATAGGCTACACTTATGTTATAAATATGTATTTCGCCGATCCGGTTCGTATTGATACACAAAAGGTATAAAACTTATAAGGCGCATGTCCATCGGTTATTAATTATTATACAAAATGTTTGTCTATCAAACTTAATATCAAGAAAAGCAGCTTATATTAGCATAGAATGCATTACATGTATATACACAGCCGGCCTAACACTTTTGGACACTTTAGATAATTGCAAAACTTTCGATCACTGTATAATTGCCAAACAACATTAGAATAATATAATTCATTCAATTTATCATCCTGCGAAGATACTATATACCAGGTGTACAAGTATGAAATGCGGATTTTTTTCTAAAAAAAAAAAACACCTTAAGTTCAGAAGAATGATAAAAAGTGCTTTATTCAAAGTATGGTCCATCGCTTGTTATACATTTTTCCCATCTTTCGGGCAATTTGTGAATACCATGGAGGAAAAAATCTCCCCTTTTTGCTGCGAACCATTCATCGAGCGATTTTTTCACACCTTCGTACGAACCAAAGCGCTGCTCAACAAGTGCGCGACCCATCGATGCAAACAAGTGGTAATCGGAAGGAGCCAAGTCTGGTGAGTAAGCCGCATGGGGTAGAACTTCCCAGCTGAGTGCTTCCAACTCGTCGCGAACCGGTTTTGCCGTATGTGATGGAGCATTGTCATGAAGAAAAATGACTTTGTGTTGCCGCTTGCGGTATTCTGGTCTTTTTCAAGCAGCGAACGGTTTAAATCGGTCAATTGTTGTTGGTAACGTTTAGTATTAACCGTTTCCCCAGGTTATTTTTGTGTTGGCGAATCATCTTTGTCCAACAATGCTTGCAATTCCGCATGTTCGTATTTTTTGCCGGTTTTCCATGTTCCTTGTCTGCAACATCGAAGTTACCACTTTTGAAACGCCAAAACCATCGTTAACACGTATCTTGCGATGGAGCTAGATGGAGATTACAAGTTTTTTTTTAAGAATATATCAGAATCGATATTTGACAGAAAGAGAGATGTGTCCAGTGTTGACAGAAGTTGCTTCCGTTTCTACTTAGTCTTAGCGGTACTTCCAAGACGTCATGTTCACCATAAGCTTCTCGAAGTAATCGGTATGATTCAGCAGCAGTTTTCCTTAAATGAGAACAAAAAACTAATGCTGTCCGCGAATGCTCTTTGTTCGGTATAAATTTCGCCATATTGAACACAACAACACAACATAATGCATACCTTTTCCAATGTATCACTCGTGCGCGTCTGACACTTGTTGATGACACAACAAAATGGCTCAGTGTCAAATCTTCATAGCACAAACTGCATTGGTGCACCATCTGTTGTCTGGAGTCCGCATTTCATACTTGTACACCTGGTAGCTCTATATAATGAATTATATACTTCTAATATAATTTAGCAATTATCCAAAGTGATCAAAAGTTTTGAATTATCTGCAGTGTCTGAAAACTTTTGACTGGTAATGTATTTATACGTGCGTGTGTGTATATATAAACTCACCGGCACAATTAACCGGCCACCTACATTTAGTGCCACTGTATGTGCTAACGTTATGTAAAGCTTATCGAGGTAAGTGTTATTCGTCAAGAAAGTATTGTAACCAGTATTGGGCAGCACTAATTACTTTGAGTAATTAATTACATTGAAATTACTAATTACACCTATAATTTGTAATTAAAAAGATAAAACATTACTAATTACATTGTAACTTGAAATAATACAAATTTTAATTACAAATTCCAAATGTAATTAGAATATTTTTTTCTTTCTAATTACAAATTACAAATGTAATTAGAATTTTTTTCTTTCTAATTACAAATTACAAATGTAATTAGAATATGTTTTTTTTCTAATTACAAATTATAAATGTAATTAGAATATGTTTTTTTTCTAATTACAAATTACAAATGTAATTAGAATATGTTTTTTTTGTAATTACAAATTACAAATGTAATTAGAATCGATTTTCTTTTAAATTACAAATTGCAAATGTAATTAGAATATGTTTTTTTTTCTAATTACAAATTAAAAATGTAATTAGAATATGTTTTTTTTGTAATTACAAATTACAAATGTAATTAGAATCGATTTTCTTTTAAATTACAAATTGCAAATGTAATTAGAATTTTTTTCTTTCTAATTACAAATTACAAATGTAATTAGAATATGTTTTTTTTCTAATTACAAATTATAAATGTAATTAGAATATGTTTTTTTTTCTAATTACAAATTACAAATGTAATTAGAATATGTTTTTTTTTGTAATTACAAATTACAAACGTAATTAGAATCGATTTTCTTTTAAATTACAAATTCCAAGTGTAATTCGAATCGATTTTTCTGCTAACTACAATTTACAAATATTAATAATATAGATTTTTCTTACGATTACAAATTACGGATGTCATTAAAATGAGACTTCGATCTGGCTCAAACAAAAATTTGAAACGAAACCAAGTCGACTGATTGTGAGTCTCGAAAAAAATTCGAGCCCAATCTATGGTCTCGGTCGCTTCCCGGTCTATAATAGTCTTATCAGTTTTGTTGGTGTTGGCTGAATTTGAGGATTTTTATTATCCAGGCGCCTTTCTTCTTGACCCCTTCAGCGGCAAGAGGATTTCACTATTTGTGTATGTGTTATATGCTCGACAAAAAATTCAATTTAAATGAAACCTGGCGCTTATGAGGTTTTTTGGTCGCTAATTACGAATTCAAGGTCAAAATTTAGAAATTCAAAATAGTGGGGCAAATATAGAGGATCGAAAATGAAAGTTCATTTAATTTTATTAAAAATCGGCTCTCGGGGGTTATCATAGTCATTGATTACGAATCTGTCTTTCAAATTCAGAATAAAAAAACGGCGGATCTAATGTGGCAGACCTCAATACAACAATTTACATGATTCGCAAAATAATTGGTATTAAGGGGTTTTCAAGGTCGCTTATTACGCATCTGCCCTACAAATTAAGAAATTCAAAATGGTGGATCCGATATGGCGTCACGAAATGCAAAAATTGAATACAATCGGATAAAACTCAATACTAAGGGGTTTTTGAGGCCGCTGATTACTAGTCCAAACTCACGATACATACATTCAAAACAGTGTCTCCAATATGGCAGACCATGATATAATAATGTATTCGATTCCCATGGGAATTGGTATTACAGGGTTTTGGAGGTCACTGAATACGAATCTGCCTTCAAAATACTCAAATAAAATAGTGGGTCCAGCATTACGCATGAATTACCAGTATTTACTTGGTTCGAATGATAATTAGTAGTAAGGGATTTTTGAGGTCGATAATTATGAGTCTGCCTGTAGAATTCGAAAATTCAAAATGGCGGATCCAGAGTACCAAGTTTCCACGGATTCCACTCAATGTTTGCATTTTGATACGCGATGGTAGATCTGCTATTTTTTAATTCTGTATTTCGAGAGCACATTCATAACCAGTGACCTCGAAAACCCCTTGACACCAAATATCGAGCGAATCGCGTAAATTACGGTATTTTAGTCCGCCATATTGAATCCACCATTTCGAATTTCTGAATTTGAAGAGCAGATTTGTAGTTAGCAACTTTGAAAACCCCTTCATAGCAACTATCATGCAAATAGAGTAAATGATTGTACTTTGGTCCATCATATTGGATCCACTATTTTGAATGTATATAGTTTGAGTTGGGACTCGTAATTAGCGACCTCAAAAACGCTCGAGTACCGACCGTCGTGCGAATCTATTAAATTATTGTAATTCAGTTCTCCATATTGGATCCGCCATTTTGAATTTGGAAAATCCAAGGCTAGATTCGCACTCAGCTACCCCAAGAACCCCTAGGTACAGAGTTTTAGGAAAATTGATATGTTTTTTAGAATTTAACGTCCACCCCGTTGGATTTGCCATTTTGAATTCCTGAATTTTGAGGAATGTGAATTTTGTTAATTATGAAAAATAATTAATTCAAATTACATTTTTCATTTGTAATAATAAGAAAAATCGATGCTGATTAGATTTGTAATTAGAAGAAAAATTAATTATAATTACGCTTGTCATTTGTGATTAGGAAAAAAATCGACTCTAATTACACTTGTGATTTGTAATTAGAAAAAAAACCGTTCCCAATTACATTTGTAATTTGTATTTCACAGTTTTTACAATTATGAATTATAATAGTAATTCGTAACAAAATTATTTCTAATTACAAAATGCCATTGTTATTAGCCTTTTTTTTTACTAATTACAAAATACCGTTGTAATTAGCAATTTTTTTTTTTACTTATTACAAATTACAGTTGTAATTTGTAATTAGAGTATCATCAATTAAAAAAACGCCCAACACTGATTGTAACAGTAAAGCAAACACTTGGTACCGTTGTTTTATTTCTTATCTGTATTCCCGATACATTTTTATGGTTAAGTGATCAGTTGACATTCTTAGCGAATTCGCTACTGTGATTATTAATCTTGTTCTCTTTGTTTTTGGATATTCACAGCTGTTCTCGACTCTCTCGGAGTCTTCAAAAATTACGAAAAATGCCAATAGATGCAACTGGAGCGGCTAGAGCTGTGGATTTTGCTGATGCTGGATACAGCAGTGGAAGAACGTAATGTTCTCAGATGAAAGTAGAATAGGTTTGAGAGTTCCAGATGGGCATCAGCGTGTGTACAGGCGACCAAAGGAGAGGTTTGCTTCGTGCGCCATAGTTGAAACATAGTCGGTTAACAGGGAGGCGCGATAATGATATGGGGCGGTATAAATTATGAGGCTCGTACCGAACTTGTCGCCTTCGATAGAGGCAGTGTGAATGCTCAATGATACGTGGAAGAAGTTCTCCAAGATCACGTGGTACCATTTGGCCCTTTTATTGGGGACCGTTTCATCTTTTTGCACCATAACGCTCCTTGCCACGTCGCCAAATCGGTCACTCAGTATCTCAATGACGTGGGGATTCAAACTTTATCATGGCCGCCACGCAGTCCTGACCTAAATCCCATAGAACACGCGTGGGACAATCTAAAGCGACGCGTTCGGGCTAGGGTACCAGTGCCAACAACCCTCGGAGCGCTCCGGATAGCCGTTTTAGAGGAATGGCACAATATCCCTCAATTGGCCATCAAACACATCCTGAATGGACTCCCAAACAGGCTCCCGGAAGTCATTAGAGCAAGAGGGGGTAACACCCGTTATTAAACTTTAAACAGTTGTATCAAATATGGTTATTTAAAGAACAACTGAAAATATTACTTTTTATCAAAGGTTGTAATAAACATATTTTAATGATTCAAGATCAATAAAGCAATTTTTCAAAAACTTTCACATTTTGTTTTTCATTGCCTAAGCATTGCTGAAAATAAAATTTGCGTTAAATTTGCGTATTATTACAGGATATCGACAAAAATGAAGAAAAACTGGGTGGCCGGTCAATTGTGCCGGTGAGTGTATATTAACGCGGAAAGTATTTTTCTAACCTATATCTATATGTAATGTTGGCTTTATGCACACTCGTTTGTTCAAACGGAGTTCTTAAAAATTTGTGTAGAACAATCTTTGATATAGTAATCTTTGATATAATAATCTGCACGGTCCTCGAAATAGTTTTTATATGAATTTGCTGATATTTATCGATAAGTGACTTTGAAGTAATTGGAGTTTAGATAATGTTAAGCGAGGGGACAATTTATTACAATGTGGGTGGTCCTCGAAGGCTTGAGAATCACCTTTCTGCACAGACACACGCACACACACACACGCACAAAACCATTCGCGTGCGCGCATGTGTGTGTGTGTGTGTGTGTGTGTGTGTTTATTGTATAAACGACGAGAAGATTATGTGCAAAAACACAGAGGCCACGGTGCGCGATCCCACGCACTCTCTTTCTCGTCGCGTCATTAATCCAGCTCCGGGACTGACTCGCGAGCGTTCCGCGGTATATATATATATATATACATGTATACATATCTGTAATATAAATCCAGGTGAGCGCAAAAGATATTAACGCAAAGGTTAAGCCAACGATTTTCACGCTTGGCCACCCGCGTGCCCCGAAGCGGGCGACACTCTCGCGCGCCAGCATGATCCACCTCTCGCGTATCCTCCGCGGTGAGTGCGTAAGTTTCAATTGACTTTCATCGCGAGTCCGGAAATTTTGCCTCCTTTTTTGCCGCAGCGTTTTAAAGGGCCTTTAGGCGAGGAAAAAATGTTGATTTTAATGATTTTTGTGAGGTAAGATTTCTTCACCCTTTTTGAGACTTAGGGTATGCTTATTACTATATTTGGCTGTTAGGTGGTATTTTTTTTATTAAACTTTCAAAATGGCGGAAGTATGGCACGGTCTTTTAAATGGGTTGCGGCGACCGTTGGCAGACGACGTGACGCCTAGCGTCGGCGGGATTAAAATGAAAAAAAAGTATCGAAGATTTTTCATTAACACTCATACGGAGAATATGAACCAAGAAAACGTAAGAAATTTCGTAAATTGATGAAATGGTACGTTTTGAAAGAAAAAGATTGAATTTTCCGAAAAAATGCGACATTTTGCAATAAAAAATACTCTTTTTTTATTTTCAAATAATTTAGAGTCATGTTTTACGCAATAATGTTAGAAAGATTTATACCGAATTTCATTAGAGTCGGTCGATTAGTTTTTCAGCTATACGTCCCGCCATTTTTGAAAATGCAGTTTCGAAGACCGGGCCATACCTCCGCCATTTTTGAAGATTAATCAAATAAAAAAATGCCACGTCATAGCCAAAAGTAGTAATAAAACGTACGCTGAGTCTAAGAAATGGTGAAGAAATCTTTCCTTCAAAAGAAAAATCATGAAAATCATTAAAAAAAATTACTCGCCTAAAGCTATCTCCCCCCTTGATAATTCACCCTGCTCCCGGAGGTTTTCACGCTCACTCCCCATGCTTGATCGGCCGTTCTGTCTTTTTGTCGAATTTCAGTCAAGGACACGAGCGGTAATTTTATCATTACTACTTGTTAATCGACGCGTGATATTCTTTTTTCTTTATTTTCTCCCGAATGTATTGGAAAATATTTGCTATGCTCCGGAAAGCGTAGCGGGGTTATTGCGGAAAGTTGAGAATTCTTTACGGCACATTTCTCATTGCTTTTATACCTCGATGTGATTTAATTAACGAGCGGTATTTTTCTTTTTTACCTGTGTATACACCGCGCGCTCGAGCTCGAAAGTAAGCGTTGCGCAGCAGTTAGCCAGGAATCTTTCCTACTTGCAGGACATACGGGAGTTTGTAACAAATTTGAGATTAGAGAAGGCCGAGGAACGGGACTGAGAGTGAGAAGGGGAAAAGTATGAGTTACGGGTGAGTTATGAGGGTTTAATGAACGGGTCAGCTTGATTGGCCACGCTTAACATATGTATGGATAAAAAAATATTGCCTGTGGGATATCTGTATACGTATACAGGGTGTACCAGAACTGAATGCGTTCCCTGAAATGGGGGGTTGGGGGTGAAATTCTGAGTCAATTGATATAAGCATGTGTGGGTCTCAGATCAACCCCTGAATTATTATTCATTTTTAAAGGCGGGTCCCACTACACGCGCGTAACGCTCACCGCCGTACGCCGGCTCATCGGGCGCACCTGATTGGCCCGCCTTTAAAAATTAATAATAATTCACGGGTTGATCTGCGACCCACACATGCTTATATCAATCGATTCAGAATTTCACCACCAGCCCCCCCATTTCAGGGAACGCATTCAGTTCGGAGACACCCTGTATACCTTTTGTCGATATCAATATATGCGGTATTTCACGCAATTCGGTCTCCCAATTCTTGAGATATATGTAAAAAATTTTTTTAAGTATATATCAGAAGCGATATTTTACAGAAAGAGAATTGTGTCCAGTGGTGACAGAAGTTGCTTCCGTTTCTACTTAGCCTTAGCGGTACTTCCAATACGTCAAGTCGTTCCGAAATTGGCGAAATATTTAAATTTCTAAAGCCTTTATCTTTTTCTGTAATTAGAACAGGTTTTGGCCATTTCGTTCGCGAATTGTGATTTTATTTTTTTCATTTTCAATATCGAAGGTTGACTTGAAAGGCCTTGGGCTTCCGTAAGAATGTTACGCTGATGCAAATCTTCTCCATGAAAACGCATTCATTTGACGAAGGACGCGGACTAATCCCGAAAAATTAAGGGGCTACATCTACCTCGAGGCCCGAAAAAAAATGCCAATTTCCGATTTTTTTTCTGGAAAACGGTTAGTGACCAAGAAATGCATTTTTTAACACTAATGTACATATATTGAGCGACGTTAAAAAAATCTCTAGAAAATACAGAAAAACAACAAGTACACGGCCGCCGGCATGATGAAATATTTTTTGCGACGTTTGGCGGTGGTTACTCTCCAGCTTAAACGGTCCATCCGAAATCTAAAAACCAAACGGGTTATTCAAGTTAACAGTAGATACGAGTCGTTGATGATCATCGATTTTTTAAATATTTGTTTTGATCAATGTGGCGACGAATTGAAACTCGTGCATACAAAATATATGAAAAAAGATGTCATTTTTTCCGTAATCATTAAAAAATGGAGATCGTTTTAAAAAAACGTGAGTTCGTCAACGACCTTTAAGTGTTTCTCATCGTATTTCCTGTAAATTTGGAAACAATCCATCGAGTGGTTCTCGAGATATCATGTCCACCGACTTTGAAAACAGTGTTTCGAAAAAAACACGTCTTAAGTTTGGTGCTGCTCGTCCGGCCGACTGTAAAAAGCTGTAATTCATTGAATTTTAGAATCATTTCAATGAAATTTCTAAGGCTAAAATTTTATTTTAGCTATATTTCCACATGGCTAAAAAGTGATAAAATCGAACAAAAATATTTTTGGTAGATGCAATTTTTTTACCCACCTATTTAGATGTAGCCTGTAATTGACTACATTACATTGGCATCACCGTTCAGCTATATTTCCATATAGCTACAAGGTGATGAAATCGAATGAAAATATTTTTGGAAAATGCAATTATTTTACCCACCTAGGTAGATGTAGCCTGTAATTGGCTGAAGTAGCATGGAATGCCTTGTGTATGCGATACAGACATTTTTTTCCGTCTCGGTTTGCATATGCCCTGGAGAAGGCGTCGAAGGCCGCCTAGAGTCTGATCGGTCGAGAGCGTTGAAAAATTAATGCCCGACGGAATTTCCGCGTGTTAGGAGTGGTTATATGCATACTGTAAAATGCACGCTGCCAAACGAAGTGAAAATTTATCGTTTCTCGCACATAGGAAGCTCGCTGACTTCTATGAAAAAAAAAGAAGTTTCTCCATTTTTCTTGTGGTCACGGTTTGAAATGTTTGGCGTTGTTGGGACACCTATACGAGAGTTCCTTAATTTTTATGAAATTATAATATTATGTTAATCGAAGCACGCGAGAGGGAATAGTCTCCTCGGATAAAATCCGTGACAAGCTTTGGCTACGGTTCGACCATTGACATTAAGCTTTGTCGCGGTCGTCGTATACGGGAAGGGATTTATTATGACTCGGTGAATCTCGACCACCCATTGAGTTAACACGTATGCTTACACACGTATTGAGTTAACACATATGCTTGACAGCGCTATGTTAAAAGGGGACATCTTTCACAAGAAAAAAAAATTGTATATGAATTTATCATAAACTTCACATTTAATTTCCTTTGCCTATATAACTCTATATACTTTTGAGTAACCATCATTTTGAAGACGTTTGACTTCGAGGATCGTTCTCATAACAGCCCAGTCTCTCCGTACATAACATTATTATTGTTATGCAAACCTAATTCCACCATAATAACCTTCAGATCGTTAAATGCATATTTATATAAAATTATTATTTGTACGAAAATTATTATATTTGTATAAAAGTTGTTGCAAAGAAGATGTGGAGCCTGTCTTCAAAAACGCCAGCCGGCCTGGTAGCCATCCATATATAAATATATTTGGATTAAAATATCGGTAATTATGCAGTATGAGGACTTTTCCGAGAAAGGGTAGAGCCCCCCCCCCCTCCAAGGCACTAAACGTGGTTTTTAAATATATTTAAATGAACTATAATTGTACTACGTTGATAATTTTTGGGGCCCTGATGAGGGCCGAAGAAAATCTTGAAAAAGACTGATGTTAAAAAAGATAAAAGACTTGTCGAAAAGTGTCGAAATCTCTATTCTTCCTCCACGGCTCCGGTGACTTTGAAAAACACTGTAACTTATGGAATTGATAGAAAATGTCAGCCTCTCCCGACGGAATATCAATAGTGGTAACCAATAAAAGCCGCTCATGGCAAAAAAAATCCGTCGTTATTCGGAAAAGTCCTCAAACTGCATAATTACCGATATATATATATATATATATATATATATATATATGTACAGGGCTATTGGTTATTGGTCGGCATCACGTGAAAGGGTTGTGGGACAAGTTTTCCGCTATCAAATTACCCAGTAATACTTTATGCCAAAATTAACCGTTTTCGAAATATTATTATCCTTATTATTTTATTAAAGTGAGGAGTGCAACTTTGAAAATGAATAAAAGAAACCTGTTGTATGGAATTGAATTTTTTTATTATTTGTACTTTGAGGACACAGTAACAAAGTATTATCAATAATGAAATAAGAATTATTCTTAGACTTGCAGATTTTTTGATCCCCAATACAAAAATGTTCGCAGATTATTCTTACTTTATTGTTGATAATTTTTTGTTACTCTGTCCGAAAACTACAAATAATTAACATTTTGATTCCATACAACAGTTTTTCAAAATTAATTTTTAAACTCGCGGATCCCTCGGCTCAAAAAATAAAAATAATAATACCTCGAAAATGGTTCACTTTTGCATAAAGCATTACCGTGTTATCCGACAGCGAGAACATGTCGTACAACTCTTTCATGGAATGGTGACCGATTACCGATATGGTCAAAAGTTTTGATCACTTTGGGTACACTCAGAAAAAAGATTTATTAAGGACAAAGAAGTTTATCTCCCGGCGAATAAGTTTTCTTATTCGTATGTCGGCCTACTACGATTTTATTAACAGCTAAGACATTTGTTTATTTAAGTTTATGTTTAAGATTTACTAAGAATTTTTCTTAACATCTAATAGGATATATAAGTCAGGAGAAATAGGTGTTTTATATCCGACAAATAGAGTTTTTCTTAACATCTAATAGGATTCTTCATAATCCCCCAGCTGGTTTTTTTCGAGGAATTGTGTCATTTCGTCCGTCATTATTTTCTCATTTGAACGTTTTTTTTCACTTTATATTCTTACTTACACTTAAATCATTCCTCACTTTCGAGTTTCTCACTTCCGAAACGCAACACTGACACTTGTGCCAAAAGCATTGGCATAGGAAGAAGCTACATGGTAAGCGTATGCGTGAGCTACAGCTGACGAGCGGCCTGCTGTCGGGCCCGTCGTGTTGAAGGGCAAAGTGCGCATGCGCGCATTAGTATCATAGCCGCGAAATAAGAGATTTTCGTGATTGGAAAGTAGTATTTATTTGATTTGAGGCAATATTTATTCAAATGTTCTATTTTAAATATGCTTTTTAATAGATGTGAAAAATCGGCACGTAAAAAAACATATTTAGTGACGCCGAATAAGTGCTGTAGTTACAATCACATAAATACTGTCTCTATACGATTCAACATTTATTCATTTCTAATAAATTATGTTCCAATGAGCCAATATATTAGAACAACAGAAATCGTTCATAGAGCTATCTATGTAGTATCTCCGTAAAATAAGAAATAAAATAAATTATATTAGAATAATAAAATTTTGCAATTATCCAAAGTGAACAAAATTTTTTTACCGGTACTGAATATATATATATATATATATTTAAATACACACGCACACACGCACACACGCACACACACACACACACACACACACACACACACACACACAAAGAGAGACTAGTAATTAGATATTTACTGGAGACTATAATTCTCAATTAATGAAGATCAATTAGAATAAATCAAGGTGGTACGCGTTGTGAAGAAAAGGAAAAGAGCTCCTGAAGAACGATAACAGAGCAGCCCCACCATTCTTGCGATGCCATACGTGTCGTAAATGGTCTTGTCTTATTCTGCACTTTGGTTATTTTCCCCTCTTTTCGCAAAAATCCTCTCGCACGATTATTGTATATTTTACCTGCGATTCCGTGACAAGTGATCGTTCTGCCCTCGTTTCATTTATATTTTAATTCACCTGCGGTCGACGAGTGAGCCCTGTAGATATTAATTAACGAGCGCACAAATCGACGTCTTAATGCATGCTCTCTCGCGATATATATCCGTCCGCATAACCAAGCGACGTGTATTACAGGATCGCACGTTAATCTTCCATGTCTCATTTCTGCCAATTCATTCCATCGTATTATGCATTACATTGTTTCACTTCCGTTGAAAAAGAAAATTCAAAGCGCGTACAGGTACGCGGTGAAGCCAAAAAATTGTAACTTTTTTCACTACAAAATAGAAACTTCAGTTTCCAATATTGGAAACTAGATAAGAAATGTGCTTAAGATTGTTTGACCCTCCAGGGAACCGGAATTTGCAATGGAATTGCTCAAAAAAAAGCGGAACTGGCCTTTTTTCTCATTTTTTTTCCAAAGTTCCTTGATGTTAATATTTTCGCGACGAAAAAAAACACTAGACTGGGAAGGTTTTTAACTAAAAAAAATATTTAAAAAAATCTCTCAATATTTTCACCAAGAACGATTTTTATAATACTTTTCATATTTTTTTCCCCACAGAGTTAAGAAAAAGGAATCTTGCTGAAAAAAGGAATCGTTCCCGCGCGACGTTTATCATGCTCAATATAACGATTTTTCTTGCTGGGAGGATGTTAATCTCGCGATGGAACCCAAGTCGCAAAATGGATTTCTGAAACGTGAAACCGCGTGCGGTGGTCATTGCAGCGGGAGCGCAACGGTTACAGGCTGCACTTACGAGGACCCCGCGCTGTATCTACGAAGGCGCGGGGGTCGCGAGAGGTCGTACGCAAAGTGGAGAACAAGGATATATAGTTTTCGCGAAACAGGAACGAGGCCGAAGAATGGGAGAAAACATGGCGACGAAAGAAAGCTCGGAGGATTTCTGCGTCCGGAGATCTCCGGGAGGAAGAGAGCCCGGCACTTAAGGGGGGAACGTCCTCCAGAAAAAAGGTTTTTCAATATTTTTCTACAAAAAATGGAGAGCATTTATTGCAGTGAATTAAATTACGTAATAATATTGACGTTCAAATGAATATAAAAAAAAATTCACGAGTGAAAAAAAAACAAAATGGCGGCGCTCGAGGTGCTCGAACCAGAGTTGCCAGATTGGGCTATAAACAGCGATTTGGGCTATCTTGGGAGGCCATTTCGTGGCCCAAATTTTCGCAATGCGCTAAAGCGCGATTTCGGCTATATGCGAAAATAGAATGGCTTTCTTTGGGCTCTTAGACCATGTAACTACAGGACGGGCCTTGCATAGTTCGCTTCGAACAAAACCATCCGCACATTTTTACAGGGAGTGAGGAAATACACACATACACACAATTTACTACGGTCACCAATTATCATCACGTATTTACTCACGCACATAAGAAACATATCATCACACAACATAATACAACACGCTAACAAAACGATTATACAAAAATCGTGTTCTTTTTTACACACTATACGTATGTGTGCGCCAGTATAGAAGAATATAGGAGCACCCAAGTCGATAACGCAATCGTTAACAACTATTTTATGAAGGTAACTTTCATTATGGGTTTTAGAGTAATATATTTTATACCTATAAATAATTGAACGTAGTGAATTCATATTTATTAAAATCTTAAATAAAAATATACAATTATACAGCCATCGAGTCATTGTTATGTGATTCCCATGGTGTGATTTAAAGTTTGTATGAAATTGCGTCATGGGTACAAAAAGCCTATTATTGTCCCGCTTGAATCCATGGTCAAAGACAACACGAATTTGAAATTAATGATTATGAATTGGAGGAAAAGTAAACTTCAAATGTAAAAAAGAAAAACTGTTTATTAATTACGTATCATAAAATAAAAAAACATAACGAACGACCAACATAAAAAAGCATTTTCCTTCAGCCCGATATCTCAGCCGACAAGGGAAGCTAAGTTCAACTTGAATCCGGATGATCCGGACTCCGGCCCTGTCCCTGTCCAAGAGAATGTGCCAAAGAATATTGATGTACCAGAGATTCAAATTTCGAATGCAGAGGATCTGCTAAACGAATTTTAGGTTTCTCTGATGGACATAGTTTATTTAGATTTCTAGAGAGAGTAAAGATATTTACTTTAATATTCTTATTCATATATCATATATGAGACTCTGATTGAAACTGGGTGATTTTTGTACTAGTGTAATCTCGAGGAATAAGTATTAGTTTATTTATGTGATTGTTTTAGCCTGCTACAAAATACAGATATTTGATTATGTTTGATTTTTAAATAATTAAAGAAATAATTCAATTTCTAACTTATATCGGTGCTTTTCCTTCATGACCTACCAAAACCACGAATTTGGGCTATATGCGAGCTTTTACCGCGCTATTTGAGCTTCGTAAAGTCCCGCGGTTTTTGGGCTACACAAGCGGCGTCTGACGGCGGTTTCGTTCACTACACGTCTGGCAACTCTGTCTCGAACTTGACTCCTAGAGTTTGTGTCGTAGAACGCCCAGGTCCCTGTAATTAACTAAAATAAACGAAACCATTTTTTTTTTTCATTAAAAAAGTGATTCCGCTTTGTATGAACCTAAATTTAGCAAAAAATTAAAAACCCGAGGACGAAATGAAAAAAAAAACACTTTTTTAAAATAAACGAATCGTTAAAAACAATATTTATTATAACAATTTATACTAGACTTTAGGTTTGTGCAAATGCTGATAAGTAAAAGAATATCAGTACAAAATTGCAAGTTGATTAGTTCATTACTTTTTGAGTTACATTCCATGGCACGAAAAAAGCACGTTTCGAGAAAAACTCGATTGAAGTTTTCGTTCTTGAAAAGTAAAGATTAGAGTGATTTATAATTACCCAAGCTTAATCTGCGTTGCCAGGGCCATAACGCAAGCCTTCTTCTAAGAAATCACTAATCAGGGCTGCACTTTTCTCTTTTTGTGTAAACTGTTTGTGTGAAAATGAAAAACGACGGTTACACAGCCCGAATTTCTATTTACCATCGACGGAAGTGCCCCTATTATTCAAAAAGTAAACTAGCAAATTTGAATGGCTAAAAAGTTAAAAGGTAGAGGCCGCAAAGCGCGCGTGATCGTTTTCTCACTCTCGGTAGTTTGGGAGGGCATCACTTCGGTGACTTCCTAGGGACCTTTACGACTTTCTGTTGAGCTTCAAACTTTGTGCATTCTTCAGATACTAAATTAATTTTTAAAGCAATATAAGAATTGGTATGTGGAGGAGGTTCTCCCCTTAAGGGATTTTGAGCGGTCGTCTAGTGGAGTCAAATGACGGTTTAAGAATTTTTTTTTCAACGAACCTAAAAAACACTAGATTATTATAAATTGATTTTGTAGATGATATTTTTTCATAAAATATATAATTAAAGGGCAAAATTATGATTTCCTGTATTTTTATTACGCAAATAAAAAAAGCTTTTGTGTTACTACCAATCTAAAAAAGTTAGTAGTAAAACAACTGCGTGAGCGATTGTTTTATAAAATATATTTTTTTATGAAACATTCATTGACGCAGTTTTTCATCATAATCATCGACAATTGTACACTTTTTTTAAGCAGGTAGTAACACAAAAGTGTCGTATTGTAAAAAATAACACAAAAGTATTGTATAATAAAAAAAAATTGTAAAATATTTTTTTAAATTTAGAATGAAATTTTGCCTCATTTATAATTATGCCTATTTATATTTATGTCACGAGATTATTTATTATTACCATTAATTAATATCAAGTGTTGCCAAAACACGGCAACTTCGCGGACATTGAGGTTGGCAGCAATGTTCTTCATTCGCCAGCCAAGATTCGTAATCTTCCATCAAACCTTGATGGTTCAATATTGAATATAAATGGTTTACGATGGGCAAGATAGGATTGTTTTCCCAAATAATTACAAAGGTTGCGTTTGCTTTAATCCGTTGTGAGAAATGGTTTATCTTGGTGCTAATCAGCCAAAAAAAAAAAATACATCACCCGTAGTGTGAACGTCTTGCCCATCTAACCGCACGTAAAATTACATACATTAAAGTATTTTGTGATGAAAAAATTTTGTGGTGAAAAAATTTCGAAAAATTCATAGACTCAGCACAGTCTAGACAATAACGAATATTGTTTTTTTCAAATTTAATCTTGGATTGTGGCTAACGCTCCAACCTCCTTAACCGGGTAGGATTCAGCACTCGCGCATCGCGTGTACGCTTCTTCGGGATGCGGCTCGGTGTGTGTGTTGTAAGAAGAACTCTTGCCTTATCATTCTGAGCTACGTGAATGTCCTGGGCGTGGGTGTGGCGAAAGGAGCGCGCCCGACCAGGACAACGACGCATCGCTCTTCCCGTGTGTGAAACATGGTCATCCTTTTGCCATATACTTACATATATATATATATATATATATATATACACGTACATATACGTACACACGTGTGTTGTGAGTACGGAGATTTTACCGTAAGCTCTCGCGTTACATCATCGCGTATGTGTGGCTGTGCTATTACACGCGATGAAATATATTTCCTGAGGTTTTTATTTTTTTTTTATTTTCTCTTTCTCTCTATTTCTTTCCTTGCTTGAGGAATGATAATGAAAATCTCTGTACAACGATTGCATACATTGTGATTTATCGATCAACATGTACAGTAACGAGGAGGGACAAGTCATTCGTTCAATGTTGCACTTACATGTGTTGTTTGTGATGTATAATCGACACGCCGAAAGTTCATGTTTCGAACGCCTATCGTCGATTTTGTGTGGGGTATTGAGTCACGAATTGTACAGGTGCTATGCTGCACTTACATATTGGCTTATTGAGGCGTTGCATCTGTGCGGCTCGACGAAAGATGAGACTTTGTTGGAATTTGTTTCAGTAGGACAGAGCGGGGTCGCTTGATCATGATTTTGTTCTAAGCAGTATAGCTCCGAATTAAGGGGTCTTTTCTCTTTAGACGCTAAAAAGGCTATTTTCATGAATTTTTTTTTTGATTGGTTTATATTATAGATATTGGTCTAAAAATTGTTACACTTACATATACTTTCGAAATACATTTTTTTTAAATTTGTATGTCTTTATGTAACCCAAACAAACTTTAAACGCGTCTTTTTCGAAACAACGTTTTTCGACGGCTTGTTGATAAAATCTTCGAAACTACTGAACCAATCCTTATGAAATTGTCTTTACAACTATATCTATAGCGGATATGAGGGATTTTAAAAAATGTTGATATATCCTATTGTTTTTGTTGCCAAAAACGGTGAAAAAACACGTTTTTTTCGAAAATGTCCGTCATGTTTATTTTTGCACATAAAAAATCAGCAGGCCTAGAATTTTTTTTGGGACATTTATTTAACTACCATTTTCGTCTATAAATAGTAACTTGAATAAATATTTTTTTAAATGTATTTCGAAAGTGTATTTGTTAAGTGTAACAACTTTCATATCAATATGTATGATGTACGCCTATCAAAAAAATGCATGAAAATAGCATTTTTTAGCGTCTAAAGTGAGAAGACCCTTTAATGAAGTGATAAATAATGATATCGTTTAAAGCAGATAGGTTGTTTATTTGGCTATGTAACACTATGAAAAAACTGTAGTAAAAAAGTTGCTTACTAGTCTAAACTTACATGAATAACACAAAAGTCAGATGGCGCAGTTGACCCACCCAGTCAACCGAACCACCCCACGGAGCTAGTTGAGCCCGTGGGATAATAATGGGTTTTTTTCCCAACAGAAACATGAAAAATATAATGATTCGTTTGGTTACAGTTCATTTTACGAATTATAATTTATTTACGATTATTATTCGTTTTTCGATCAAATGCTCTCTTGTTATTTTTTGTTTATTATTATTCGTTTTTCGATCAAATGGTCTCTTGACTTAATAATAGCCGAAATGTTCAATAGAAGCGAATACAATTTAAAATTTACATATAAAGACGTTTCAATATCACTTTCGTCTTTTTACATGCTATTGCCGTGGATATTTAATACAACGAGTACAATTAATGTTTAAATCTCAAGAGAGCGAGAGGGAGAGACAGAGAGAGAGAGAGAGAGAGAGAGAGAGCCGTTGACGATACAAACAAATACGATTAATCTGACTCGTCACTTTTTTCTTTCATCACCAACAACGTCAATATGGAATGAACCTTATTGTTATTCGATTGAGTTACAATGACGACATAGAGTGAGTTATCTGGGCAGTGCTGTGTTTCGAAGCAACCGTTACAAGTCCCCAGTTTCCGTAAGTTGTATGTACGGTACTTTTGATCGTGAAGAGCTCCTCATACGGAAATACAATAAAATGAGACGGAACATGCGTGTCCTTTCTATGGTCTACTCGTTATGACGTTCCGAAGAAGTGATGGTCCCAATCGTAATCATTCTCTCTCTCTCTCTCTCTCCCTCTCAGCTCTCCCCACTCCTTGTCAAACTCTCCACGCGCACACATAACATTGCCTTCCTCATATTCGTATCCTTACAAAAAGAAGAAGAAAGCGTAGATCAGTCTAATTTGTTATCATTAGCCGCTTGTCGGGTATTTTTGCCGTTGATGAATTCTTCTGCGGCAGGATTCATCAGATCTTTGGAGACTGTAGGTCCTTCAGTTTTTCTTTAGTACTTTCGCATCATAAAAAAAAAGAAATCGTTTTTGTAGAAAGATTCATATGTACTTGGGGTAGGGTTTGAACACCTGTTTTCTAATGCAAATCTCATGAGCCGTGCTCAAGAGACGCCGCTTGTTGTGGCTCAAATAATCCCTTCCCCATTTTTTCACTAATTCAACCGAGCCACCTTAAGACTATTAATATTAGATTATTTTTAATTCTGTCATCGTATAAATACACTATTATGAAATTAAAATACACTTACTTGATTCCCGTAACATTACAAGCATGGGCTGGAGACCAAAAGATACGACGAACTGTTTTTTTTTTACTTTTGGCGCGAAAATAGTAGCAACGTACGTGACACTCAAACCGAACACCGGCCGGAGATGACGCGAAAGCGGCCGAGCGGCCTTCTGCATCCTACACTTGTATCTAGCATTTACAGTCTGTGTGCTAGTGTGGGTAGCGCAGGAGACCGCGGCTCATGAGACCGCTCTGCCCTATACTAAAAAAACCAATCGAAATAAGGTTCGAAGGGTGTATTCTACACGTGTCAGGATATACAGGAAAAAAAAACTTTATGAAGAAAAAGATAGAAAATCCTCCAAATTGCTACTTTCACCGCCTAGGCCGTTTCGTGCGTTTCGGAGCGCTCGGAGACGCTACGGAAAATGAGCTGTAACAATTTTTTAAAGATTTTTTTCGCTTATAATTTTCTTTTGTGTATATAATTTTCTGATGTTTATACATAATTTAAGTCAATAAAAGGGTCGACATTTGTTTCCTACTCAAATGTAACGCCTCAGGACGTTTCCGTGATATTACGTGATTAATATTAAATATATCACGTGAGTAAAAATTATTGTCTATTCTGATAGTTGAGTGAGCAGCAATGACAAATGGTTGATCATTATTGTAATAGTAGTTTTTCGCAGCAAATCAAAATTATGTTGTGTGGTCATATTAATGACAGCAGCTATGGAAGATTATTGCTTATAGTTCTACTAATGAAAGCAGTGACAAATCACAATTTTGTTGTTGTAGATTAACGTAAGCTATAAGCAATTATGATCGATTTAGTTAATGTGTCGAGTTAAGCGGGAATTATTTTCGAAAATTGAAGATATCTGTTCTCTCACAGAGAAAGCTTCATCTTAACCCATTAACGCCCAAGAATCGCGATTTTTTCCTTCAATTTCAAGCCAGATTTTTATTATATAAAAAAAATCATAAAAAATCAAGAGATACGTTCTCTAGTATTTTCGGGGGTGCTCTTTCAGAATCTGGGGTCAAAATCGGGTTTTGTCCATTAGGAAAAAAAATATGGCGGCTTTTAAACAAAAAAAACAGGAAAAATCGATGACACTTTTTTTTCAAAATTTTTTTTCACCTCGAAGCCGTTGAAAAGTCCGGTTTTTTTTTCAACCATGGGTGCATAGAATAGTGACGATTGAATAATCAATTTTTTAAATTCGTCGTTGTCAACATTTTCACCCCCAAAATGGCGCTTTTCACCCCCTGAGTGACTCGAAAAATTTCACGCTCGGTGCCCCAAATGAAAAGTAGTTGGATTTGGACGAAAATTGGTACTCGGAGGTTTTTGAGGTCGCTGATTACGGTTCTGTTCTCAAAATTCCGAAATTCAAAATGGCCGATCCAATATGGCGGACACAAATGCAAAAGTTCATTTGGATTGGATAAAACATGGCACTCGGGGGTTTTCGAGGTCGCTGATTATGAATCTGCTTTCAAAATTCCGAAATTAAAAATGGCGGACACAAATGCAAAAGTTCATTTGAATTGGATAAAACGTGGCACTCGGGGGTTTTCGAGGTCGCTGATTATGATTCTGCTCTCAAAATTCCGAAATTCAAAATGGCGGATGCAATGTGGCGGACACAAATGCAAAAGTTCATTTGAATTGGATAAAACGTGGCACTCGGGGGTTTTCGAGGTCGCTGATTATGATTCTGCTCTCAAAATTTGAAAGCCTTTGGGTATTCAAATACCTGAAAATACCAGGTATTTAAATACCCAAAGGCTTTCGAATTTTGAGAGCAGAAATATAATGAGCGACCTAGAAAACCCTTGAGTGCCACGTTTTATCCAATTCAAATGAACTTTTGCATTTGTGTCCGCCACATTGGATCCGCCATTTTTAATTTCGGAATTTTGAGAGCAGAATCATAATCAGCGACCTCGAAAACCCCCGAGTGTCACGTTTTATCCAATTCAAATGAACTTTTGCATTTGTGTCCGCCATATTGGATCCGCCACTTTGAATTTCGGAATTTTGAGAGCAAAATCATAATCAGCGACCTCCAAAACCCCCGAGTGCCACGTTGTATCCAATTCAAATGAACTTTTGCATTTGTGTTCGCCACATTGGATCCGCCATTTTGAATTTCGGAATTTTGAGAGCAGAATCATAATCAGCGACCTCGTAAACCCCCGAGTGCCATGTTTTATCCAATTCAAATGAACTTTTGCATATGTGTCCGCCATATTGGATCGGCCATTTTGAATTTCGGAATTTTGAGAACAGAACCGTAATCAGCGACCTCAAAAACCTCCGAGTACCAATTTTCGTCCAAATCCAACTACTTTTCATTTGGGGCACCGAGCGTGAAATTTTTCGAGTCACTCAGGGGGTGAAAAGCGCCATTTTGGGGGTGAAAATGTTGACAACGACGAATTTAAAAAATTGATTGTTCAATCGTCACTATTCTATGCACCCATGGTTGAAAAAAAAACCGGACTTCTCAACGGCTTCGAGGTGAAAAAAAATTTTGAAAAAAAAGTGTCAACGATTTTTCCTGTTTTTTTTTTGTTTAAAAGCCGCCATATTTTTTTTCCTAATGGACAAAACCCGATTTTGACCCCAGATTCTGAAAGAGCACCCTCGAAAATACTAAGGAACGTATCTCTTCATTTTTTATGATTTTTTTTATATAATAAAAATCTGGCTTGAAAATGAAGGAAAAAATCGCGATTCTTGGGCGTTAATGGGTTAATGTAGAGTACCTGCGGGTAATAAAGCATGTCGGCTAAGAAGGCATAAATAACAAAAATCGTATTTAACATAACCGCTCACGCTCAAGGCCCCACTCAGAGACGTCTATTGCATGAAAATGTCGCCACAAGTTTGCGGAGGCGCGATACCCAGCTCCCCACCACCAGTGTTGTATCATCCATTATAAGACGCGGCCGCGCAGCACCAATAATAAAAAGTGGTCCGAATAAATCGTAGGTATTTTTTGTAATATTACACTTATTTATATAAAACCACAATCTTTATCTTTATTAATTCAAGCTTGGATGATCATAAATATTTGAATAACGTATCGTGGTCCAAATATTTTGTTTTTCTTACATACGTGGTCGACGGTCATTGAAGCGTACTAAATTTAAGGCGTTACCCCCACTTGTAGCGCAAAAAAGGCCTTTTTCATGAATTTTTGTAAAGAAAACTACAAAACTTTTTTAATCGATCAATATACCATCTTAAAGAACACATCTTGAAGAACTTTCAGTAGTTTTTTTATTGAAAAATATTACATTGTTTAGTGGGAAATGGCCGTCAATGAAATAATGTTTTTATATACACGGTTTGTGGTGACCAACATTGCGGCGAAGTGGATCATCTGAAAAAAACAATGCGGATGGATTTAGTCAAATATAAGTATAAACTAGTCTTTAATCGAAGGATTTTAAAAAATATTCATTTTTCACAAAATTGCGGACAGTCAAATTTAATGGTTCGATTTTAAAGAAAAAAATCGAACGATTAAAGACTACATTTTTATGTATTAAATAAGCCTGCAAAATTTCAAGAAGATCGGTTCATTAGTGTTCGAGTAATCTTGGTCGCTAACTTCAGAAATGCCATTTTGAGAAAAACGCGTTTAAAGTTTCAATTTCCGGTCGTTTACACAACGGATTCTTCTCTTTCAACGCTCATATCTCAGTCAATTTGGTTTGGATCGACTTGAAATTTTCAGGACATATTCTCAGATACTTATACTTCAAAAAAATGCAATAAAAAAAATCAATTTTTTCAAAATCGCAAGTGGGGGTAACCCCTTAACCATTATCCTCCTACTTCTTGTAGCAAAGTTTGTTCGTTTTATAATGTATTTTACATTACTTTTAAGATGTTATGAATGTAAATAAGTAGTACGGATATTTATTACTAATGATTTGACCGTTATTTTTAGTGTCTCGATTTTGGTGCCTCCAAAACGAGTGTTGTGGTCAGAAACTGACCTGGTGTCAGCTGTCCGAGCAGTGCAAAGAGGAACTTTGGGTTCATACAAAGCTGCAGATGATTATTGATTTCAAATACCACATATATGACGTATAGTTTGATTATTTAAGTACGTTGAAGCCTTGGTCTAGGTTAAAGGTTTTGTAGTAGGTCTACCTTAATTAGTTAGTCTACCATAGTAAAATAAGGCCTACTATAAAAGTTTTTAAAAATGATTAATTTTGTTTTCGTTTGTGGTACAAGTTACCATTTTCCTTCCATATTTCATAGAAACAGAACTTAAATAATGATTATATTCAAAATATATTGATTAAATTGGAGATTTTTCATTTCATTACAAATATCCCCTAGCTAGGCCTTATTATCCGCAGGTACGTTATTCCTTTATAGATTTCTATCGAAATATGTTCAGATTATATTGAAATGTCGAAAAATATTTCAAATACGGGTTTATGTATCTGTATGTTTATTCTTTGCATGTTTCACCTTCAACAAATGTTTGGATATCAGGACGAATTTTGTTACACACCGATACCATTAATCGACTATTGGAATTAAATTTGCCGAGAATCACTAAAAAGATGGAAATTTCACAACAGTCTGATTTTTTAACATAAATCGATAGGTCGATAGCTCCCACCTGTATAAAAGTTGCGACATTGGGCCAAAGATTATCACGAAAACGGAGTACTATC
This sequence comes from Ophion obscuratus, assembly GCA_964007375.1. Classification (NCBI taxonomy): domain Eukaryota; kingdom Metazoa; phylum Arthropoda; class Insecta; order Hymenoptera; family Ichneumonidae; genus Ophion; species Ophion obscuratus. Next base: position 20,813,448 of record OZ023318.1, on the reverse strand, counting down.
AACGGCTGGCTGGTTACGACTTCGATTACAATCGCCTGAATGGCACGGTTTATAAAATATTTTGAACTAACAGAACATGCAGTAATTACTTTCCCAAATTTCATCATAACTGTCAACGTTTCAATTATATTCAAACATAACGCATCGTCGCGGGACGTTTCAGGTTAAAAAATCTTATAAAATGGAAACACGGGCCTTCATCGTCCTCCTTTTATCCCGCTCACAAAGCCGTCTCTATAAGGAAGCCTCCACCGACAGAACGCCTTGTTCATTCCGGAAAGCTTCGCGAGTGGAGTAAAAAGGTAAGGAAGCAGCGCGCAAGTTTCTAATTTGCACAATTTTTAACTCTATCTCTGCTACGTGATAAATTTAAGCGCTGTTCCAAGCTTCCTTATATCCGTATATAAGGTTGCGTCGCAAAGCGACTATTCCCGTATAAGTGGGTATCTCCGGCTCCGGGAAAACGGTTAGACGGCCCGAGAGTGTCACCCGTGCAGGTGCAACCAGCTGTTGCGTTCGCCGGTGTAGGTACCATACACCGTTGAGCCTGAAAGCGCGCAGAAAAGACGGAGGACACCTTAAAAAGGCTGCGGTATAGAAAAGGCCAGTTCTTTTCTCTCTCTCTCTCTCTCTCTCTCTCTCTCTCTCTCTCTCTCTCTCTCTCTCTCCCTCTCTTTCTCCCTCTCTCTCTCTCTCCCGTACGAGCTCGCTTTATAATTAGTCGGTGAGATGCGCGCACCGGCTCGCGTATCGCGGTTTGCCGGGTCGCCCTGTGAGACGTACACATTCCTGCATATGGCGAGAGCATAGGAGCGCTCGGGAGAGAACGGTCCCCGGGCACGGGCACCTATCGTTGCATCGGACCCGTTAAGTGACATCGCTCCTGAGAGTCGGGGACGCGCGGCTCGATGTAACACACCGAGAATCGTGAAGCCCTCTACGGAAAAACGTCACGACGACACGATACTCCTCTACCTCGACTATCCAATTATCTCTTGATAATTAAGCCTGACTTCGCAATGCAAACTTGACGACTGTACGCCCGTATACAGAGTGCCTCGAATGACAATATTGGCACTGAAACGTGTAGGACCCGAATCGATTTTAAGGGGGGTGTTGTTTCACTTGGTAATTATGAAGGATACTGATTTGTTATTAGGCAGGGACTGGTTCGATGGAAATTCAACTTCGGAGTTCCGTACGGTTCATTGCATTGTTTGGGGCGGTAAAATTATTTGAGTTTGGACTATTTTGCAATGTTTTCTTATGGAAAGTAGTGAATTTAGCCGCAGTCGTTATCCATTACTGACGTATTGGACTGCGTTCATTGACAATGAAATTTCACTTCATATGTCACAATTTTTCATAGAAATTGTCCTACGTTGTCTATATTTTAATTTTTTTTTTTTTCACGACATAGTTGATCCGACGAAAACTTCGAAGCTCAACTTCCATTGGGCATATCCACGCTTACAGAAAATCGGCATCCTTTAACATTCACCAGGGAGATGTTCGAACCTCCGTGAAGAAAAAGTAATCTTTCGAGCTTCTCTTCGGAAACTGCGGCGGATTTTGGATACCGGCAGGGTTGCAAATAATGCATTACTTTTTGTAATGCATTAGCGGTGTCATTACTCATTACTTTACATGTAGTAATATAACAAATTGCTATTAGTCATTACATTACATTTTGTAATGTAAACAATTGCCATTGCTGATTACGTTGGATTTTGAAATGTAAAAAAATTTCGTTACTCATTCAATAAAAATATGTAATGTAAACAATCTCCATTGCTCATTACATTGGAATTTGTAATGTTTAAAATTTCCATTCCCCATTACATTAGATTTGGGAATGTGAAACATTTTCATTACCCATTACAATGTAATGGGTAATGGAAATTTTTTACATTACAAAATAGAATGTGATGAGTAGTAGAATTTTTTTGGCATTACAAAATCTAATGTAACGTAATGAGTAATGGAAATTGTTTACAATACAAAATGTAATTTAACGAGTAATTAACATTTTTGACATTATGAAATTCAATATAACGTAATGAGTAATAGAAATTGTTTACATACAAAATATAATGTCATGAGTAATGGATTTTTTACATTACTGAATGTAATGTAATGGGTAATGAAATATTTTTTTATTATCCATTAAAAAATTAATGTATAGTGCATTAGTTTTTACTACAAATTTTGCAACCCTGGATACCAGTACGAAAATTGTTGTGGGGATCCAAGTGGATTTCAATATTCTCCCCTCCTTCCTGATAGGGAACCAATGGGTCATCGCATTAGATCTCTATACTAAAACGTCACGCTCGTACATTGTATTCTAATCGGGATTCCCTATTGGAATCCAATTTGAATCCTAAAGGATTCCCACATTATCGAATGGAATCCGATACCATTCTTGATGGATCCCATCGCACATTCTGTACATTGAATTTACTAAGCACAATATATAGATATACAAAATGAGTATACGTGAAGAAGTATAAATATTGTCTTCAAAGAGTATAAATCGCTTAAAAAGTGTATCTTAAGAAACGATTTGAATCACATTACTGAAACTTCACTGTAATTATCGTTTGTTATTTACTTTACTGCATTTTGCCATAATATTACAACTTACGTACACACTTACGAAGTGCAGGTTATGTTTCAACAGGCCGACTTTTTTCTCGTGATGTGCCCCCCCCCCCCATTGGATCCTGATGAGGCCTCCTTATGTGCTGTGTCCCAAATAAATCTATAGAGACATGTGGATGCATCTGGGCACTATTCAACAAATGTATGGACAAAATCACGAACGGATATTTTTGGAGGGCGATCCAATCAATTCTGGTTGAGAATTTCAAATTTAAAAAAATGGAAAAAAAATGTTTAACACCGTTGATCGAATGATAGCGCGGAATGCTCTTGGATTTTAATGTGGACTCCCCACGTGCGACGTCCCGACCAAATCCCCATGGGGATGTGGTAGGACCTGGGAACTCCTAAACAAATTTCAGCTCGGGTATTGGAATGATCAATATGTTCAGGTTTATGGCAAAATCGCGGAGGGATTGTCGGATTTACAGATGGAATTATGTATATCAATTACCAATAGTCTTATCGTTTTTAGTGTGAATAAAAAAAATACGTGGAAGTATCAAAGATAAAGCGATAACATATAAAAGAGGTATTAGGCTGATAATATATATATATACAAATACACACACAAATATACATGGATGTATATATGTATAGGGGTGCATGTAAAACATTCGTGCTTGCCCCAAGGCAAGTTTTGCTTTTCTTAGTTCTCCTTTACGTCCGTACCAACGTAGCATTATAATACTTGCCAGCATGCGGGCTCTTGAACACTCTTGAACATTACTATAACACGTCTCGGATACGAGGCGTGACGCAATTTTCGTTCACACTGATTCACCGGAGTGCGAACCGCACGCGACTCGTTTCTCGACACACCGCTGAAGATCGATTCTTTAATTACTGAAGGTGTCAAGATGAAGGCAGTTCCGTTACCAAAGAGAAAAAAAATCACCTGGGCTACCTCCACATTCGAGTTTGACACTTGAATGTGGAGGTAACCCGGGCGATTTTTTCCCTCCTCTAGGTCAGCCAATAAACTGCAGGGTGTTGTTCCGAAAAGGACATACCCCGAGTAATTTGGAATTTCGTGTATCCGTGCATTTTGACTCGCTGATTAGGAATATGATATCGAAAATACCAGTAAATTTCATTTTCGAGGTGAAAACTCACAAAAACCGGTTTTTTCAAAGTTTTTTTACTTTATTTCAATAAATATTGATCTTAGAGAAAAATATTTCCTGAAAAAGTTGTAGCCTATAAAAATATTGATCTTTTATGTTCCATACAGTTTTTGAATAAAACCATTCTGTTTCGGGAATAAATGGGATAATGCTCGAATAAGTATTTGTCGTTAAACTCTATTAGTTTGAATATTATCTACTTACGCACTTTACCGAGAGAAGGTTGGAGTTTGTTTGGGTTTGTTTAATGTGTGTTGTACGTTGTTTGGGTTTATTTGTTGTGTTGTGTGTTGTTTGGGTCTGTTTGTTGTGTTGTGTGTTGGGTGTTGCTTAGATATGCGTATAGTGTTGAAGATCAAACTGCAACCTTTCCGCGGTAAAGTGCGTAAATAGATAATATACAAACTAATGGAGTTTAGGAAAATGTATTTTTTTGGAGCATTATCCTATTTTTCTCGAAACAGATTGGGTTTGGACAAAACTTGTATAGAACATGAAAAATCAATCTTTTCATAGGCTACAACTTTTGTAGGAAATATTTTTCTCTAAGATCAACATTTATTGCAATAAAATAGAAAAACTGAAAAAAAATCAGTTTCTGTGAGTTTTGACCTTGAAAATAAAATTTTCGGGTCTTATCACTATCGTATTCGTGAACGACGAGTAAAAGTACATGGTTGTACAAAATTCTAAACTCATCGGAGGTTCTTTTCGAAACTTTATCCCTGCATCGGAATAAGGATCCCATTGAATTTGTATCCAGTTGTTCGGTATTTACACAGAAGAATTTGGTCAGAAGATGAAATTATACATTTTTTTTTGTTCCTCCGCATAATTTTTTAGTAACATCGTGCGCTATTGCCTACATTTTTGCATAATATTAATAAGCACGATTAGGGAAAAAGAGGCTCTTGTGATCACATATTTATATAATTCTAGAATATATTTCCTAATTAGAAGTTCTTTTTAGCCTGGAAAACATCACGGCAGGTGGTCTCCATTTCCTACAAAAATGAATTTCGAAAATATATATTTACCGAAAAACAATTTTCTCTCAATAATTTTGGCAAATAAAATGATTCTAGAGGGTGAAATAATTTCTCTATGCAAATTTTTGGCTTTTTTCGTTAATTGAGCGATATATATCTGGAGCTAAACATGAGGACTACGACAGGAAGCGGAGCTTTGTTCCTTCGCGAAAGAAAATATACGTTTACTGTGACGTCAGGTTAAAGAACATCGCCGATACTTTAGATTCAAATAGTAGTCTTAACTATTTGAAAAGTATCGCGAATATTGTTACGTTGTAATATTCCTTAATGTATCTCGACTTAAACATTACTATTTTTACTGAAATTTAACGAAATTCCATTTGTAGTTGTATCAACTCAATTTATTAATTTTATTATCAATGTATCATTTATTTCCGACGTCTACCAATTAAATCTCAATTATATACAAAATTAATTTTTTATCAGGCATTTTACACAAGGACATTTGTTTGAGTTTTTGCTGCTACTTACATTGAATTTTCGTTCCTGCTTCGGAAGAATCGATCGCATTGTTCGAATTTTAAATTTGCATGATTTCGATGAAGCTATTTTGATGAAATATATAAATTTGTCATGACGTTGAAGTATGCATCGTCGGAATGCAACGAAAATGAATTCTTCTGAATTACTTTTATTTTGGCCGATTTAGGCTACGAAAATCACTCAAACGTAACTACGTATTCTTATTACAAAATTTAGGACATAAATTCGAAAAAATGCTTTGGATAATGATAAAATTAAAGAAATAAAAAATTGAAAAAAAATATCGTTGCATTTCAACCTTGCAAACTTCAACGTGATAAATTTGTCTCAATAACATATCGCACATACGATTAGTCAATGTCTTGTGCCACTATCGCGAAACTGCGGAGTAGAAAAAGTAACGATAATTTATTGATATGACCGGTGATGGAATCATGCATGTAACAGATAAATCGTGCATGAAGGCGTTTTCGAATGATGTTTCGTGTCTTCTACTATCTGCGTATCGAACTTTTTCTTATCATATGACATTCGTATATGTACGTATGCAGATCTAATCTCGTACGAAGCTTGCGAATGAGAGAAAAGTCTTTGGGCGAACATGGTGGTGGTTTTTAAGTGCCAGAGCACACGACCGGAAAACTTCCTTCTACGTTATTCCTCTCCTTATTCTTCGTGTCGAGAATACGCAATAAAGGGAATAGGCCGTAAAGGAAACTTAACTGTACTTATGCATCACACATATACTTTTGAATTGTGGAGTGTAAATAGTCTTATATGCAAAATTTCATTTACACGCGAATAAAAATTAAAACCTCACTATCACGAATAATGAACATACAAAAAACTTGGCATAGTCTTGGTTCTATTTGCAGTTAATAATTATTAACAATCGCGAGCGACAGTTTCTGTTTGGATTATTTAATTTTGATATATTTTACTTTAATAGTTAACTACACAGCATGTACAAGGGAAATTCAATTGGTCGAGGATTAGGATGGCCCAATCACTAACGATGGACCAGAGAAGATTATTCAGTTTAGGAGGGAACGATTTTTTCTCATTTTTATCATATAAATTAATAATCAATAATTATATAAATAAGTAAATAATTCAATTACCATCTAAATTAATAATTTAAGTCATAAATTAATAATTGGCCTGTATTGGTATTAGGTTTTGCCCAGTTTACTTATACCCATGGCAGAAATGTCATGATGAATGTGATGCAGGGGGGAAGTCGGCTGCGATCCTTAAGGCGAGGATAAAAAGTGGAATATGGCGGGAATGTAATAAGGTGAAAGACCCCGTACAATGGAATCTACAGTAAAATAAATAAATAATTTAATAATTTAATTTTATCATGTAAATAAATTGCCAGGGCCCAGATTCCAAAGCTAAGAGCCAATATTAATTTTCATAAGTTCACACTTGAGAGTTATAGATTTTAAAGTTTCGTTCTGAATCGTAAATACGAACTAAAAAAAGGCAGAATTGCTGTGGTTTGCTGAAAAACAAGGAGTGATTGTAATTCAACGAAGAATAAGATTCAGGGCTTCGTAGGGTGGCTAATTTGGAAACAGATGGAATTATTTGAATATCTAATATAAAAAGGGCTGGAAATAACAATAATTTTTATTTCGACCTACATGGCGACATGCGAGTGATATAGCCAATTTTTATAAAAAAACAGACTTTTTTTCTTTCGAAAAGGTGAAAATGAAGCGATGTGGCTAATTTTTAAAGCTAAGTAGCTAATTTTGAAGGAGATGAATCTATTGGAATATCTAATATAAAAAGGGCTGAAAATTTTTCAAAAATAATTTTAATTTCGATCTATATCGCGACATGCGAATCACATAGCGAAGTTTTAAAAATAATATAATTTTTTTCGGAAAGCTGAAAAAAGTAGCTGAAGTTACAATAGAAGAAAAGGGTGAGGCAGTGCACGATCCAGACTGTTAGCCGGGACCGCACCCTGGTAAAATAATCCACGAGCTGAAAGTTCCACAAGGCGGGAGAGTCCTATCAAACGCACATCTTCCGCTATCGCAGCGGTGAATGCGCGATGCCGGATGGTCAACAACCTCTTTACCCTCTTGCTATGTACCAACTCTCGCACTCTCTCATCTTATATATCCCACTTAAATATAATAATATCTCTCGGTTGAGCGCAAGTAGAAGCGAACGGTACCGTTCACCAAGGCGAAACATATTTCTCTCTGTCTCCTATTTTCTCGTGTGTTTCCTCGCGACCAATATGTTTTGCTGTACTTGGGACACATCTTGTGTATAGCGATAATGCGAAACGCGAAGTGTTCTCTACGAGGGACACACGCGAAGAGCAGGGAGATTGAAGAAGTGACGCTAAGCGAGCTCTCTCGTCATTTCTTCGCGATCCTCGAGGACTTTTTTATCCACCTGTACATTTCTTTCGTTTTTTTTTCGCGTCACCGAGCCTTCCTTGGTGGTCTCGCAGCCCAGCAACATACTGTCCGGAGTATCTTCTACCGCGATTTTCAATCATCATTGTTGGTCTCGTATTTCAATTTATGTTCGTTAGAATTTATTTTTTTTATCCCTCAAGGCGGCAGCCTGAATTAGAAGGTCCAAAAAAGGGTTTTTTTGGGAATTTTTTTAGAAGGGAAAAAAAGTGAGCCCATTAAACATTGAGGTATCTCTTCATGTATATTGGAAGTGTTAAAAACAAAATTTAGCATAAAACAATGAATGACTACAGATTTATCACCCTACTCCATGTGCATCTTGCCACTGCAGTCCCCATCGGCGGGAAAGACGCAGCTCGTAATTCTTGACTGAACCAAATAAACCAATGAAATGTTCAATTGTCATATATTTTTCTTCTCGGTGAATTAAGAAAAAGCTGAAAAAATCGTGAAATTACAACTTTTCTCAGGTTGAAAAAATGTCTTTGAAAAAACACTTCAACGCGCTATGAAAATTATTTAAAAAGACTTTTTCAACGACTTTTTAAATTCACTTAGAAGAGATTTTGATACCGAAGAAAATAAACTTTGGTTTGATTAAATAGGTCGTTTAGTTTTTTTTTTGCTATCACGCCCGCCAATTTGGAAAAATCGTGAAAATGAAAATGGAGAAAACGCGCTTCAAAGTTTCCAATAGGAGGAAATATCAATATTAAATATCAATCGCTTCTCTGCTTTTGGCCGTGTAGCTTCGAAAATATTTAGAATTTGCCTCAGTGACTTTTTAAATATATTCTAGGACAGTGTATCTATCGATTCGAACGATTAAAAAAAACGATTTTTCGGAACTGCTAATCCAGGCTCTCACCTTAACGGGTTGTGCCTAGTTGTAACAGTCAAAAAGAGCTCATTTTTTAGATTTTTTTTCATAAAATCGGGATGATGAATTTGTACAAGAATTGGGTATTTGAAAAAGTATCATTTGAAGAACACTCGGTAATGTTTCTTGGTGTAAAAATATTTCATTATAATCGATTTTCAGTCAATGTCCGGCAAGCACCTCTCCATAACGTCTTTTGCGGTGAGCAATGCCCTTTTGAACCAAATTATCTAATATAAAAAAATCAAAGAGATTTTGTTAGTATATTAGTTTATCCGACCATTAATTGAAGGAATCTCAGAAATATCAAATTAAAAAAAAAAACGGCGCATGTTCAAAATGAGCCCTGATTTTTGCGAAAAAATGGGCATTTTCGTTCATCAAAATGAAACTATAAATAGGAATAAAAAAATCTTTGATAAAATGCTGCATTTTTACACCCAGAAAAAGATCTAAAAATTTCAGAAAGATCGATGCAGTATTGTTTGAGATATTTGGCTCAGTGACTTTGAAAATATACTTTCGCGAAAAAAGCGTTTAAATTTGCGATAACGCTCCAAGCGTTCCGACGGGCGTCAACTTAAATCTTAAATCTTTCAATTTTGATCCCATCACCTTAGAATCTTTAGGGAACATTTATAAAATGATATACTGTCAAAATAAATTGCTTTTGAAAAAAGTAATTTTTTGACTTTTACAACTGGACATAACGCTTCAAGTAGTAGCGGACTTTAACAATTTTTAAATTTATTTTCAATGTTCCTTCTTCTGCACTTTCCAGTTTTTAGTATGCCATTCTCTTCACATTTACCCCATACTCGTCACATCACTTTTCCCATTCATCGTAGAGCGTTGCCCACAGGAACTCTTTCGAAATGGCCTGCTACATTTGCTCGCAGGTGCAGGTACACTGTGGACCTGGACCTGCTGGACCGATACAGGCAATTATATTTAATTGAATTTGAGTTCTGTTATCATTGGAAATCGGTTGCCAGCCAGTGCATGTCACCTTGAGCGGTCACCCATCTGTGTATTGGTATAAGGCAACATTGTTCGATATTAGAGGACGCCACTGCTGCACATCGATACCTTATCAACTGGGGCCGAATTTCACCATGTTCCTAGTACTTCCTAGCGAATATTCCTTCCTGTACTAATCTTCGATTGGCAACAAAAACCTCATGATTCATAAGGGAAAAGCATCACATTGGGTGTACAACTTAATTCGGTCCGTTTTTTTTGCTTAAAATACGCACTTATTTAAATAATAAAATGAATTAATACATTAATCAAAATATTGTCCATCGCTAGCCACTACTTTTCCCCATCTTTCTCATAATTTATGAATTCCGTCGCGGAAGAAGCGTTCATCTTTTGAAGCCAAGAATGAATCGAGCCAATTTTTGATACCCTGGTGTGACGTGAAGCGTATTCCAGTCAAACTGTTCGGCATCGATCGAAACAAATGGTAGTCGGAAGGGGCAAGGTCTGGGCTATAAGGCGAGTGAGGCAGAATTTCCCACCCGCTATTTTCCAAATAGTTTTTAACCATGTTGAAAGATTATGACTCGTGTCTGGTCGCATATTCTGGACGTTTTTCGGCTATAGCTCGCTTTAAACGGATCAATTGTTGCCTGTAGAAGTCTCCCGCAATGGTCCCACAAGCATTCGGTGGGCTTTAGCTGCACTTTTCTTCCAATTGAAACAGAAAATCAACACTTGCCGCAAATGGTGCTTATTTGGGACGAAATTCGACATTTTCACTGCAGTAAAAATTAGACTTGATGCGCCAAACTCAAAGGTCTCCAAACGATATTTGATTGAGAGATTTTGATACTTCACGATACAGCAAAAATCAGCTATTGCCGTCAACCATTTATAGCACCCAGAGCCATCTTTTGAAAACGGACCGAACTAAGTTGTACACCTAATATATCGGATAGTTGCTTAAGGGGTTACCCCCGCTTGCGATTATGAAAAAATCAATTTTTTTATTACATTTTTTTGAAGTATAAGTATCTGAGAATACGTCCTGAAAATTTCAAATCGATCCGAACAAAATTGACTGAGGTATGAGCGTTGAAAGAGAAGAATCCGTTGTGTAAACGACCGGAAATTGAAACTTTAAACGCGTTTTTCTCAAAATGGCATTTCTGAAGTCGGTGACCAAGATTACTCGAACACTAATGAACCGATCTTCTTGAAATTTTGCAGGCTTATTTAATACATAAAAATGTAGTCTTTAATCGTTCGATTTTTTTTTTCGAAAAAAATGGCCGTTTTATAGCCAAAAAACGGCCGTTTTTTAACGTGACAACGTCTTATAATTCGATGGAGCCGGCTGCACGCACGAAAAACATGACTCATGCGGTGTTACCTCGCTCTGAGGCGTTCCATTTAAGGCTTGAAGTGCAAGCGAGAGCGCGGAACGAGCGACAAAGAGGCACAATCGGCCTCCGCGTTCGGCAGCGTTCGACATCTGTCTCTCTCCTACTTGAGTAATGGCCTCTGCACACTGCGAGCGACGAGCGACGAGCGATGAGCGATATCCAATGGCAACGTCACTCTCATAGAGCATTTCCGTCATACTCAAGCTCTCATTGGATATCGCTCATCGCTTGTCGTCCATCGCGCGCAGTGTGCAAAGGCCATGAGCGATGCGTCCGCGTGGACAGCTGCTATACAATAATACATTTACATGTTTTCGTCAAGTATAAAGTGCAGTGAAAAGTGAAGTGGTGTCAATTGTTTATAGCAACGATAATTGCGGCGATAAAGGTAATGATTCTTTCGATATTAAATATATGTTCAGTGATATATTGTCGAATATTCGTGCTTTCATCATTAAAATAAATAGCATCGGTCTGCTAGTGCAGCGATTGTAGGTTATGCTATAATTGACAAAACTATAACAATAAGTTAACAGAACTATTTCACGATGAGTAAAAATTCAATTGCTTTACTATTCGATCGAAATAATTATCGAGCGTAGCTATGATTTCAAAAAATTAAAACATAAATGTTAAATCTTCCACATATCATAACAACGTGTCTGAAATGACCGGTTGGACCAGCCAGCCGTCAAAGGGAACAATTTTCTCCTATATCAAACACATTGAGGCGGGCTTTTTAAAAGCTAGAGTTACAAACATTTTAATGATGTTTCCAAATTTTTAATTTTAAATTTAAGATTTATGAACAATAATTTAATCACAGTTTATTCTTATAATAAATTATTCAAAATTATTACTTTTTTACAACAAATTACAATTAAATTTGCAAAAATAATTAAGTAACTAATTGAACAACAACTTTTATTCAGTTTACTTGCTGAAAGAAATAATGTCAATACAAAATTTATTATTATAAAATAATAAAATCAAAAATTAAAATTTAACAGTCGAGTAGAAACTTAAACAATAAATTTTATTCAAGTATTTTGTAAATTTAAAATGATTTTCTGAACGAAGAATTTTATGAAAAAATAAAAGTTGTAAAACAATTGCTCAAAGCACATTCATACTTGTAAAAACTATGTACATTGTAAAAAAATAAAATAAAAATTGACATAATTGTATTTATGCGTACAAATAAATGTAACTTGATCAATTCAATTGTGATTTCCATTTACCTCCTTCTCTATATCCATACAAAATATCTATCAAACAAATAAAATTAAAATTTTCTTTTGAAAAATGAAACCATTCCATCAGTATTTTCTTATGACGTTGTCACGTTCAACTATCGTCAGTAAACCGACTTTTTTTCGTTAAAATCGAACCATTAACTTTGACTGTCCGCCATTATGTGAAAAATGAATATTTTTTAAAATCCTTCGATTAAAGACTAGTTTATACTTATATTTGACTAAATCCATCCGCATTTTTTTTTTCAGATGATCCACTTCGCCGCAATGTTGGTCACCGCAAACCGTGTATATAAAAACATTATTTCATTGACGGCCATTTAACCACCACTAAACAATGTAATATTTTTCAATAAAAAAATTACTGAAAGTTCTTCAAGATGTGTTCTTTAAGTTGGTATATTGATCGATTAAAGAAGTTTTGTAGTTTTCTTTTAAAAAATTCATGAAAAAGGCCTTTTTTGCGCTACAAGTGGGGGTAACGCCTTAATATCGGATAGTGGACTATCTCAAGTTTTCCGATAGCGACATCTGGTTTTAATTTTATACACTAATAACTAGTCGTCAGATGTCGCCACTCCAAGACTTTGGTTGTCTAGTAACAATAAGTAGAACAACAGTGAACGGATGTTACTTTTCGTCGGTGTGGAAAAATATTTTTTGTGTTGAAAAGTGTTGTTTTCATTGCCGTAAGCCCAAATGATTTAGGTTTTTGTTATTTTTAGTGAACTACAGGATTTATTTTACTTAATAAATACAGTAGAACCTCGATTATCCGAACTAGTCTCGGTCCCAATTAGCTCGGATAATCAAAAGTTCAGATAATCGAAACGTGGGTTTTTTGGGACGAGATCATAAACAACAATGTTGTTTATGATCTCGTCCCAAAAAACCCACGTTTCGATTATCTGAACTTTTGATTATCCGAGCTAATTGGGACCGAGACTAGTTCGGATAATCGAGGTTCTACTGTATATAATGTTCGCAAAAATATCTATATGTACAAAAATATTACTGTTCAGATACGGCCATGACAAATCTCAATATCGGATACTTAATCGAGCCTAATATTGGATATCCCCTTGTGCCTAAATGTTCCGACCTAATCAAATATTAACTCATAAAGACTGATTGTTCGATAACACTTACAAAGTTAAAACAATAAACGCTTCGTTTTATTTTATATAAAAATAGATATAGGAAAAATGGAGTTTGGGCTCTTATACCGGAAATCCAATTATAGGCAACCTTTTTGAAAACCACTTTTTCTGTCATTTTTTTCAAAACACAATAAACTCGAAATATACAAATGTAATGTTTAAAATAATTATTAGCATCTTGTATATGAAATGTAGATGATAAATTCGTAAAATGTAACGGTCTTAGCAATTGTTTACTTGTTTTTTTTTTCATTTTCAAACGAAAATATCCGATTTATGGTACCTCTCCCAAGCCAAGGGATCAACAAAATTGTTAAGACTGCTAATTTTTTCCACCCTACGTTGACATCATCCAAAAAATTCCGATCGCATGACAGTGTACAAAAAAGTTGGAAGGATTTTTCGTAAAAAAAATATGCACAAGTGAGGGGTAACTCCCGAGCAGCTCTCTCTCTCTCTCTCTCTCGCTCTCTTCGACGGATCTGCCCCATCTCTCTTTCACGTACGCTCGCCGTTCCATCTCTGGCGGTGCTCCGGCGCTTTGCTACTCTTGAATTACCATACCCGACGGATTATCTTTCGGGCGCAAAACATCTCCATCGTGAGGTGAGACCGAGCCGCGCGAGAGAAGTCCTCCCCGGTGCAGCGAGATCGAAAGCGCAGTGCAAAACACCTCGGAGTCTCGCGGGGGTAATCCGATAAGCGAATTAAGATTAGCTACTTCTGATGAGCCGCTAAGTGAAAGAGGTCTTTTCTTGTCTCGAACTCATGCGCGGGACAAGTATTATAAATATACTATAAGCGTCGTATTTGCATATCAAACATTCACAGTCGACACGTCGCCTCTTGCGGGACATCGTTGTTACGTGTAGAGAAACGATTTTCCGCTGAGCCAGATCGTTCTATGTGTTTCCTCGGTTATGCGTCACGATCGCAGGCAATCGATGGAAAATGATGAAAATTCACTCTAGCGATTGGACAACCGGAAAACTTTAATCATCATTATTAAATAGGACTGATTTAATGGTCAGTCGCAATTACCTAAATTTCAACCTAGCATTTATTTTCAAGTCAATTTACTGATAGACATATATCTAACGTTTACGATCACATGCGTTTCAGTTTTATCCCACACCTGTCAGTTTATCATTTCCGGTACCTTCAGAAACCTGCCCAAAGTGTTCCCTAAAGCCATTCTTTTTTACTGCAATGCTTTGTCCAATTTGCACGAGGGCACAGGGAAACTGTGCAAAATCTGGTCTGGTCGGGCACTTATATTATACTGAGTTTCAGTTGTACTACCATCGGAACCACAGAATCAGTTAAAATGCCTTCCGCTTATGATGGGCTAGACGGTCACCAGCGGCGCATCCAGGAAGGGGCATGGATGCCCCCCCCCCCCCAAATCCTGGTGCCCCTCAGAAAAAAATCGATCCAAAATGATTTAATTTAAACAATCGATTAATTTTATTTGTTTTACCCAAGCAAGCATAAATAATTGGCTAATTAATACAATATTAATGGTTTTCATATTTTAATAAAACTTTAATATAAGGAATATATTATATTTTAATAATAATTGAATAAAACTTGAACTATTTTCTTCGTCGTAGTTTCGTAACATGAACAAAAAGTAAGTATTTCATTATGTAAATTAAGTATATGTTCAAATATCACAATTAAATTAACTGTGGCCGAAATAAATGGGGGAAGGTAGGGCACAATGTGTCACTTTTTTCGACGGATTGTGACTCTCACCAAATTAGTCTGATTAGAAAAAACGTGCATAACCGATTTTTATAGACCCTTGAACAATAAAGCAACCATTTTTTTGCAAAAAGATAAATAATTCTCAAATAATGGGATTGAACAAAATTTGCGGATTGGCTCATTGTGCCTCACTGGTGGGGTACAATGTGTCAGAGAGGTGGGTACGGTATGTCAAGTACTGCGGAATGTGGGGTACAGTGAGGTTTGGTGTCATTTTCTCTTTCCTGTATGAGTAAAATGAAAAAAAAATAATTGTCCGGATTTGTACCTCAACTTCGCGGTCATACTATTTGCCAACAACATTGGGAGTCTACTCATTGTGCCCCACAACTCGGTGACTCATTGTACCCCACTAGTAAAATATTTCATTATCGATAAAAATAATCATTAAACAAACTACGAATGGAAAAATACCCGTCACTGAGTGCATTATAAATAATAACACTATTTATTGGGACCGAAAACTCGAGCCGCTACAGAAGGTGAGGTTATATTTGACGTTTTCCCGGCAAACGAATTTTTTTTCTAAGTGTCAAATCTGTTTTGTATTTTTGATATTTTTTGTGAGCTGCTATTGACTTTCTTCTAGGTCTGAGGAAACTCAATATAAATCACGGAGCAGCACAAACAAAAATCGGTTTTTACGAGCTACAAACCTCTGAGAAATCGCATATAGCTCACAGTGCCCCGTGACACATTGTGCTCCGCTCTCCCCTACATTTGATTTGTCGACCGATACACAACCAGAATAATACTGAAAAATCAACACTTACTACAAAGTAACAGATAATATTATTGTAAATCTAAAACGTCGATTTGAGAATTTACCGAGAATTTACCCTTCGGAACAAAATGCTGGCTACGCCAATGATGGTCACCCATGCAAATATTGGCTCAGTCTGACACTACTTGGTGCATGAGAGACCGACACAGTCGCACACTCACCGCACGTCCACTACCGTCAGTTATATATATATATATGTGTGTGTGTGTGTGTGTGTGTGTGTGTGTGTGTGTGTGTGTGTGTGTGTGTGTGTGTGCGTGTGCGTGTGCGTGTGCGTGTGCGTGTGCGTGTGCGTGTGCGTGTGCGTGTGCGTGTGCGTGTGCGTGTGCGTGTGCGTGTGCGTGTGCGTGTGCGTGTGCGTGTGCGTGTGCGTGTGCGTGTGCGTGTGCGTGTGCGTGTGCGTGTGCGTGTGTGCGTGTGTGCGTGTGTGCGTGTGTGCGTGTGTGCGTGTGTGCGTGTGTGCGTGTGTGCGTGTGTGTGTGTGTGTGTGTGTGTGTGTGTGTGTGTGTGTGTGTGTGTGTGTGTGTGTGTGTGTGTGTGTGTGTGTGTGTGTGTGTGTGTGTGTGTGTGTGTGTGTGTGTGTGTGTGTGTGTGTGTGTGTGTGTGTGGATGAATGCATATATATTCCCCCCAAACTCTTGGAGTTGAGGGGGGGGGGGAGCAATATGTATGTATTATAACCATATACTACCAGAGAAAAAAAGAAAAATGCGCTTCTGGGCCGGGTTTCGAACCTGGGAGCTTTTGATTGCCAGTCGATTGCTCTGACCACTGAGCTACGCCAGCCCGCTTACCTCACCTTTCTTGGATAGTCTCGATATTCGCAACGCAACGGGCACTACTACAAACGCGAGGATTGTCGGAGGGTCGCAGAGATAGAGGTACAGGTCGTCCTGGCCTGGGGGCCGGGAGGGGGAGGGGGCTAGATCAATAAGACTCTTATCTCAAGGAAATAATTCTTTTCCACGGCCATCAAGTATAGTTCTGGTTCCGTAGATTCTTAATTCGATCGTGGGCGCCATTTGTAACCACCCCCCGAAAAAACTCCAAGAGAACTATCCGAGAAAAAATGCGATGCGCTTCTGGGCCGGGGGATTCGAACCCGGGACCTTTTGATTGCCGGTCGACTGCTCTGACCACTGAGCTACGCCAGCCCTCTTACCTCACTTTTCTCGAATAGTCGCGATATTCGCAACGCAACATTACTATATATATATATAAATCTAGTGGATTTTATGAGCATAAGTGCATAGCATTTTATCGAATCACTTTAATTACTTCCTTCACTTTAAGGTGGTTCCACGGCCTCGAGGCAAAAGGAATAAAATTTGCGGAATATTTTCGAAAAGTGAAAGTATAAATATACCCGTTTGAATTGCTAGATAATTTTCACGGTTGCATTTCAACATAAATTCCATTATCTTTATTAGCAGCATGTATTTGAGTCTCTCGTGATGAACGAAATTTACGGGACGAACGGATACATTTTTTACATTTTCAAATGTATGTAACAGTTTATCGTAACGCACGAGGAAACTCGATGCGTCTCGAGGATCTCGAGAAAGTGTACAGCATACGTGCGATGAGTCCCGCACGGAGTCTCGACGACTTTCCATTAATGAAGCAGATACAAATTTTTTTGTTTTGTTTTTTTTTTAATCGTTCCATACGTATACGGTCCATTATACGAGGCGATGTAATTGAGTGGCGAGCAAATCGATTACTCTCGCGGCATTTCCTTCTCGCTCCCCATCCTCTCTCGACTCGCATTCACTCCGATATCGTTTCTCGTCGATCCTCGGAGACTACGTAGGCTTGATCATTCGCATATGCATGTATGTATAAGTATAAATAAATCGGATCTAATGTAAGTAAGTTAAGAGAGAATTGCTTATATATAGACGTACGCCACTCAAATCCGCCTTGGGCATTCGGATAAATTAGATAAGCACCGCGAAAGTGTCACGTTCCCACGACCAACGCACGCCGAGAAAATTTACGGTACACGGTGTCACCTTAAAGCCAACCACCAGCAGCGAGCCTACGCGCGTTCGCCTTCGTTTTTGCAGTCGATCGTTTTCATATGGCAGCTGGCCGGCTTCGGTTCTGCCTCTACATGAGCCCCACGCTATGATCGTACAGGGTCTTCAATGGCGAAGCGATCAACTTTCGAGCTCAATTCCCTCTTTCTTTTCGAACCATGCGTATTTAAATTGGATCTAACGAGGTTGGAAATGACGGTTTATGATTTTTTCTTTTTAATAAGCCTCAAAAGAATGCATGCGAGGTATCGATTTATTGTCCAGATGCTATTTTTTCTCAAAATATATCAATAAAAGGCATAATTATCAATTTTTATATTTTTATTGCATAAATGAAAAAACTTTTGTCACTACCAACTTTGAAAAGTTTAACATTATCGATTATTATTATGAATAAACTGCGTCTGTAAGTATTTTATACAACTAAGAATGCAATTTTGAGTCATTTATAATTATGGCTATTTATATTTATGTCACGAGATTATTTATTATTAGCATTAATTCATATTAAGTGTTGCGGAAATACGGCAACTTTACGGACGTTGAGGTTGGCAGCAATGCTCTTCATTCGCGAGCTAATATTCGTAATCTTTCGTCAAATCTTTATGATTCAATATTAAATATATTTATGATTTACGACGGCAAGATGGGGGCTTTGTCTCTAAATGTTTACAAGGTTTCGTTGTCGTTAATCCGTTGTTAGAAATGGTTTATGTTCGTGCTAAATGACAAAAAATCAGCCGTAGCGTGAACATCTTGCTTATCTAACTGCACGTAAAATACATACATTAAACTATTTTTTATCTCTGATGTTTTGTGGTGAACATTTTTTTCATTTGTAAAGACCCAGTATAGTCTAGACAATGACATTTTATTCTAATATAATGTTAATGTAAATGTTACTGTAATAAATCGACAAAAACATTATATTTTAATAAGATGTAATTGCCTAGACTTATGTTTTTTTAAAGATTTTTTAAAAAGAAGTTATACGTGAAACATTTTTTTCAATTTTTAGAACTCATTTTCCGAATTGCCTCCCTGCGCTCCGGAACGCACCGAACACCCTAGACAGTGAAAGTAGCAATTTGGAGTAATTTAGTCCAGTCGTTGTACAAAAAATATACAACGACCTAAAAGGTGGCGACCTCCTATCAAAATGCTTGTGTGGGTGCACGCGGAATTCAAAAGATTCAATTCCGTCGTGTGGACGATAGCTCCCAAATCAGTTTTGAAACTTCTAACGCGTTTTTCTCGAAACCACATTTTTTTAAATCGGGAGGACGTATAATTCGGGCAGTTTCAATACGATTAACTTAAAATTTGTAGAGTAGCTTCTTAGATAGATTCTCTAGAGAAGTACACACGATGTCTACGATTCATCAATTCTAGTATTTATAAACAAATTGAGGCTGATGTATCAGCGGAGAAAACAATTATTCAAAGTGAAACTATTTTGCGAAAAGAGCATGTTTTTTAAAATAATCGTGTGTACTTCTCTAGCAAAATTGATGTAAATGACGATTTTTTTTTCGTCTTTTGTGCTAACACATGGAAGTTCTGCTTCCTTCCGCGGAGCGCCCAAAAACGCTCTTAGTATAGCTATGACTAAGTCACCATTTTGTATTTTTTTCCATACGTCAACACACGTAGAATAAACCCTCCAAACCTCATTGTGATTGCTTTTTCAGTATCCCCAAAAAGAAATCCCAAAAAAGTCTAATTTTTCTATGAGCCACAAAAATGTAACGCCTTAAGCTATTCTTTTAGCTCCAAATAGGTATTTGGTAGCTGGAAGAAAAGAGCGTGCTGTACGTTATATTTTAAGGGCGATAATCGTGCTGTTTAGTGACCGGATGATGAATATCTTTACAACTGAATTTTTGTACTTTTTTAACAAAAATCCTTTACCGAATTGGTTTTTACGCCATCAATCCGAATTCGCTATTTTATAGTGACAATAACATCCGAGATATTGCAAAATTCTTACTAAATGATCAGATATTTGTTGAAAAAATGAATAAGGCTATCAAGGCTCGAATTGAATACTATTAGAGTCTAATATACATTTTTCTATCGGAAGCAGTATCCATTTTGACGAAATAGAATATCTGCCTAAGTTAACGGTAATTCTTTAGATAAGTGACTTTTCCGAAAAAAAGGTTTGCTATTTTCTCGTTTA
The DNA here is from genome assembly GCA_964007375.1 of Ophion obscuratus. Lineage (NCBI taxonomy): Eukaryota > Metazoa > Arthropoda > Insecta > Hymenoptera > Ichneumonidae > Ophion > Ophion obscuratus. The sequence goes on along the minus strand of OZ023318.1, from coordinate 20,793,211 downwards.
TTGGGTTATAAATATTAATGATATTCAGTCAGGGAAAGCTGACATTTTTCATTAACAATTTTTTTAGGAGCAACAAATTGTTAAAAATAATTTCGATTTTTTCAAAAACTCAAACAAATCCAATATAGGCATCGAAATGTTCAAAAATACCCTATTTTATCACGTGTTTCCGCGAACTTCACAGCCCCATAATTTTTTATGGGGGCGGGGGGTGAATTTCAGCTTTCCGCTACTGAATATCATCATTTATAACCCAATAAATGAGAAAATTGGAAAAAAATGTTTAGGCTCATTTTTCGGAAAAAGTCACTTACTTAAAGAATTACCAAGTTAACTATATACTTTCATTCCAATGGACGTACCAAGTTAACCAAGGGATTTATCCAGTTAACTATATACTTTCATTCCAATGGACAGTCTATGTCACTTAAGGGGCCAGTCCACTTTGAGAATTGCAAAAAATCCATTTTTTAACTGTTTTCAGAAGTACATGTATTCAGAAATATTGTGTCATAATTTTATGAAAATCCGAGCTCTCTAGGTATATTTTTTTACCTGAACGTCAGGACCTCATTTCGTCTACCTGAGCGTATAGCGCGCTCGGCCGATCATAGTATAAACTTCAAACGGGTTTTTCTCGAAACAACGTTTTCAAAATCTAGCTCCATCGTATCTCTCAAACTAATAAACCGATTCTCTTGAAATTTGAACCACATATTGTAAACATAATTCGCAACGAGATGACCCTCGATGGTTTTCAAATTTTTATTTTTAACTCTTTTTGTTGAGAAAAACTGCGAAAAACGCCTTTTTTTTACTTTTTTCATTTTTCATCTGCCATTTTTTAATTTTTTTGATAAAACTTTATATCCAAGGGTCATTTTGTAGCTGGTGTCATACTGAATCTAATGGACTTTGATTTTTTTTGTTTCAGACAAGCCGTTGCCGAGTTGTGATGGAGCTACCTAGCCCACCTATTTTTAAGGCGTTACGTTCAACTATACTTTTTGTACTTAAAAATGAATAAAAATGATTAAACATTTTTTTTAAATGTCTTTCAAGACTTTATTTACCAAGCCCAACAACTTTTATATTCATATCTTTTGTCAAATCCTCAAAAAAAATCGCGAAAATATTCTTTTTTCGTGGCTCCAAAGTGGGCTGGCCCCTTAACTCACAGATCATTCATTCCTTTTTTTTATTTGATGAAAAAAATTTACAAAATACGTAAACGTTTGGTTTATAAATGAATGTATCATTCATTTGAATATCAACGAAAAGTCTGGCAGTTTCATCAAAGTTTCATTGGGTTCAAGTCAATCCATGTATGTCAATATAGAAAAAATATTCCATAACGAAGTCAATACATTTTACCCGCTACTCTCGACAAAATGAATCCCAACAGCATTCATAATTCCAATAAAATTATTTTTCGTAATACTACGGCGGTCGTTCTCTCTGGAGATCAAATAGCTCGAGCAATATTTCAGCGGAAGCCCCGACCGTAAAATCCACGACACCGCAACAGCGCGATCTGTCTCCCGCTGTTCTTCGACACGATCTCACGTCCAGGGCTTTAAAAGCGATCGAATATTATATAGAAAAAGGTAAAGGAGTAAGATCTCGTAGGGGCAATCGGGTGCCAGGGGAAGGCCCGCAGGAGTGTCTGATCCGTGCCGAAAGGATAAACTTTCTCTGTTCCGGAACCGCAACGTCGTCTTCGTCGTCGACGTTGCGGTTCAGCAACGATGGCTCTCGTCTCTCGTGTTTTCTCGCGATCGATGCGACCGCGCCGCTCTCGGGTCATCCATGGATCTGGCTCGTTTTGTTCGACTTCTCGGTTCGATCGTGACGCTGGATCGCCGAGAATACTGGAGAGCCCTTCTGTGGCCTGTCCCTACGTCTGATACGCTCTGTATGGTCGATCGAGACTTGTGCCCTGGATGGGGATTCGAGTGGGCTGGGTTGATTCTTGAAAATCAGCGATTATTGTCCAGTTTATCGATCAACGTTTGAGTTGGGAAATAGACGATTTGACTGCAAAAACTAGGCGTGTTTGACGTGTGTTCAAAGTATGCAAGAGTAACGCAACATAAAGGCTAGACACGCGTTTCCATGTTGATCCCACATACTTATGCGTTTGGTGACACGTAATGCGTTGAAAGTAAGGTAGGCTGGGGTCAATTGGAACGTTTTTGATAAAATCGGTTAGTGTGACTTCATTTTATATCTTATCTGTTTGGTAATGGGCATTAATTATAGCTAGATTATCTGGCTAATTTAAAGCATTATTGATTTTGCTTCTTATATGCCCTTAACTTAAAAGCTATTTAGAAACCCTCGGACAACGTTACATTTGACCCTGTGTCGGGGTCAATCGAAACAGTACCTGGGGTTAGTTCAAATAGGTGTTTTCAGCTGATTGAACTGATGTTTCTACTAAACCCAGGTACTGTTAATAATGTGTATGAAGTGATAAGGTATGTTTGTTGTGAATAAAATATACTTTTCAACAAAATAATCAGTTTTATTGCTTTTCATTCCAGTTTGAGTATCACTGAAGGTATATTAAGGTTCTTTAATATTGTTTTACTTTTCGGACTATTCTTGGCATCTAAGAAATAAAACAAGTTTCGGAAAACTTGCTTGCGTATGAAATATTTGTTCAGGGTCAATAGAAACACGTTTCAACTGACCCCGAACCATTTGTTTCAACTGCCCCTACACCCTCACTTCAAATAATTTATCAAACAGCAAAAAAACCTAAATGTTGTAGGTCGGCACTGACGACAATAAACTCAACTAGGATATTCATAGTAATGATGAGTGTAAACAACGCTGGAGAAGGAACAATAGTTTTGGAGCAATACGCAAGATACTAATAATCAACAAAACTTACTTTTTACGTCGAGAAAGCGGTGCACCCACATAAAAATGTCCGACGCGCTCGAGGGGCGACGCTGCTGTTACTAACCGTCTTCGAGTTATCCAACTTGTTTCATTTGACCCGCGTTTTTATCAACCCCAGCCTGCCCTACACTCCTAATGCGTTAAAACTACACACGTGAGTGTGCATTTTTTACGCATTAGATTATCACAAACCTTCGTAGCTGTCCCCATCAACAACACGCTTATTCGAACACACATAAAGCGTGTATAATCAACATACAAGACGCATATTTACACACAGTGGACTAAACAATATACGTGATAGCAAAACACCAGCAAAAATAACACGGGACAAGCAACACAGTTTAAGTGTGTTGCTTTTCCCGTGTTATCGATCATTTGTTTAAAAAATCATCTTGGTTACGGCATCACGTGAAACTCATTAGTCGATTTGACATCGATTGATTGACCGGTTAATTAAAGACCACATTTGGTCTTAACTTTTTGTTTCATTTATAGATCATTTTTGAGTTCATCACGTGGAAGAACCTGAAATTTGAGTATATTTTCCACAGCCTCGATAGCTGCATTGAATCTTTAGCGATGTATTTTTGTGTCGAGTCCATCACCGACAAGTAAAAGGCGACCGTCATCGTGAAGCTGTATAAGAACCTAGCATATGCGAAGATAAGAAAAACAGTGACACCGCTCATGATAGTAATGGAATTCGTTGCCATTTCAACATGTTTTATATAGAATACGGATAGATCATTTGGAAAGTACATTATTAATTTTCCAAATCTGAAGAGAACTATCAAAACTACATGTGTAAGTATATAATTAAAACAGAGTAATATATAAGTACTGTTGAGTTCAGTTGAATAAAACATCTATTTTGACAATAAAAAGCTTTTGTTATTGAATTTATTATTCCGACACATCCCATGTATATACAGTACTGCAAACATAAGTGTCTTGCTTTTACACACTTTGGGTATGTAAATGGCTGAAGACACTTTTTACACGTTTTAACGTGTGTAAGAAAATAACACACGTCAGTCTGTTGTTTGAACGCATCTAGCCATGTAATTTTTACAACATTATATTTCACGTATGTTAAAACGTGGAAAAGTGTCTACGGCCATTTACACACCTAAAGTGTCTACAAACAACACACTTATTTTCGCAGTGTTGGCAATGTCAGATTGTGGATCAAATCCGTCGCATGTATGGATATATCCATACATGCAGTATCAACAGAGTTGACGTCTCTATTCAGAGGGGGATGGACTGTTCCCTTGATATCAGCGTTAAGAAATATTAAGGCCGTATTCTAGTGGACACCAAATTTCATGGTGATTTTTTTAAAACTAAATTTAGACAAATGGTTGAGTCTACCAGTTTTTCACAATACATTATATTTATATTTATACATGTTTGAAGTAACATCTCAAAGCTAATCTTCTTTATTATGTTAAATTAATTTTAAATTCAATCTTCTTTATGAATACTAATTATAAAGAAATAAAAAGATGGAGGGCTGAACAGTAGTCCGATATATACTCTACACGTGGGAAAAATTGCAAGTCGATCGGCCCAGTAATTACTGAGAATAAAACACGCCCGCTTTGAAAAAAGTGGTTTTGAGAAAAATGGGTTTAAAGTTTCTCGTGTAGTTATCGGGTGGATATTCACTGATTCCAGCAATTTACCTTTAGTGGGCTATAGCAGAGTACATGATACCTTCTTCAGCTTCGAAGTATGTATGTTAAGCGGTTTTTTCAAAAAGAATTTTTTTGAGTACATACATCAGGATACGGCCTTAAGGGGGATATCCTTAGGTGACGAAAAAAATAGCTGATTTTCATGATATTTTTCAAAGGGAAGATTTCTTCCCGATTTTTAAGACTTGGGATATGTTTTATTGCTACATTTAGGTGTTACATGGTATTTTTTTAATATTTTAAAATGGCGGAGATATGGCACGGTCTTCTAAGCTGCATTTTCAGAACTGGCGTGACGTAGGGCTGAAATACTAATCGACCGATTCTGATGAAATTTGGTATAAATCTTTCTTACCTTATTATCTAAAGCACTTTCCAAACCTTTTTTAACGGCCGAACCCTACGCCTCGTTCGTCAATTTTGTATCTCTATTCAAGTTTTTCCCTGGGGTCCGCGGACCCCACGTTGAGAAATCCTTCTCTAAAGCATGACCCGAAATGTTTAAAAAAAATGAATAAAAGTTCTTTTTATTCCTAAATGTAGCCATTTTTTTCGCAAAATTCAATCTTTTTGTTTCAAAGCATACCATTTCATCAATTTTCAACATTTCTGACTTTTTGTTGGTTCTTATTCTGCGTACGAGTGTTAATGAAAGAAAAATCTTCGTTGGTTTTTTTTCGATTAATGCCCCCAACGCAAAAGTCACGCCGTCTGGCAACATTTGTTGCAACCCGTTTAGATGACGGTGCTATACCTACGCTATTTTTGAAGATTAATTTAAAAAAATCAGCAGATTTTTCCTCGCCTAAAGGAAACCCCTCCGCAATACCTCGTTATTGTTCACTTCGTAATCAAAATGTAAAACGCAACCGCGATATTTACTTTCTCCGAAACGATACGGCCTTCTTGAGATGACGAAACAAGTGTCTACATAAAAATCAAAGGTAATGTTAACGTCTAAGTGTCGAGTGGAACAATAGGGCAATGTTTCCCTCATCAAAAGACTCGTTGCTCCAATTCTCCATGACTTTAACTTTCAATACGAAGCCGTTGCGCAATGTAACACGTGGATACCTCTTTGTCGAGAAAGAGTGAGAGGGGGTGGGGGGAGAAGGGAGAAGGTGAAGGAGAGAGCGAGAGGAACAAGTCGTGATAGAATTCTGCTAACTAGATAAAACGGTCACGGCATGAAAGTGTCATCTGGTTACGTTGCATGACCGTTGAGCGTTATAATCAGTGAGGGGTCTACGAGCCACTTGCTCCTTCGCAATCACGAGGGCATGCAAGGTCACGACCTAATGCTCCTGGCGAGCTCCAATGGAGTAAAGTCCTCTCGCGTCTCTCGTGACGCGATGACGAGTCCTCGCTAACTCGGTGGTTCCGGAGCCGGTGGCTAACTCACTCCGGAGAATGAACTTTCTAGTTCTGCGCTAAGGCTCGAATGCGCTCTTGACCGGGGGGGTCATCGCGTCTCATGGTGACACGACAATCGTTACCAGTCATCGCACGAGAGAATCACGAGACTTAGTACTCGGAGAGGTTTGAACCTCGGTGCGCCATTGTCTCCGTAACGGAGGGTGTGTGTATATGTTATATATGTGCTTGCTATATATAACAATATTAACCAGGAAACGTGTTGGAGGACCAAGCCGTGACGTATTTTAATCACGTACCGATTCGCTTCATTCTCCGTGTACACGGTCCGTTTTAGAAAGGCATCTCGGCCTCCTCCCAATCTCCTTATCAACACGCGCACACTTTTTCGTGAAGCCTCCTTCATTGTTTCCTGGATGAAGCAATTCAAGTATAGCGGTACAAATCCCGAAGCCAAGTTAACCTCGAGGTGCAACGAAAGTGGCCTGAGACGTTCGCAGAAGGAATACGTTAGTGGATTACTGTACGCAGGCGTTTTATGATGCAAATCAAATTCCCATAAAATAATTTCAATAAGTAGGAGAACTCACGGCAAGAAGAAGGCGCGGGATGAATCATAAGCCTAGCTACTAAATAGTGAGAGCGAGTACAGTGCTCCCATTGGAGTTTGAAGGGGCGGCGGGAAGGTGAATGAGTGTGAAAGTATCAACTTTCGCGGACGCACGCGTCTCGAGTGAGAAAACAATATCGATTTTTTGACAAAACGATCTAATTTTTGGTCAAGTTTACCATCGTTTGATTTCATTTGAGTTGCTGATATTGATTAGAGACAGGTAAGTAAACATGATGAAAGTACTATTTGTTAATATAATAAGAAATGTTAGTCAGAAATGTTCAAGGTTATTGTCAGATTTTTTGATGATGCGTTAACCGTCTAATGGGGCAAGATATCGAATACCAGCTACCGCGAAGTCGCGATATTTTACAACGTACCACTATCTTCGTTAGAAAGGGTGAAATGAAATTAATATGGCCTTTGGTTTCCCTTCAAACGGTGTTTCTACCAGAGTATGAAGAAGGACTACCAAATTGTTGAAAATATATGAAAGCAAGATTATTCGGATTAAATACTACAGAACTTAGACTATTGGCTTTCCAAATTGCTGGTATTAAGAATGAAACGATTTTTACATGCGAAATATGCCAATAATTAGTGTCCCATCATGCTCCCAGTGCTGTTTCATCTTGCGCCGCATATTGGGTAAGATGGAAAAAATAAAGGTTTAATTAAAAATCTATATTGTACGCTAACAATCAAGACTGATCTTTTTGTTTTCCAAATTCAAAGATGGACAAATGTTGATAAGTTTAAACAATAACTAAAGTTGACTGATTCATATGTATCGTTTTAATTGAATATGCCCTTATCTCATCTTGCCCCGAGTTCCCCTAACTGAAGTGAATTGGACATTTGTCATTTCCAAATATGGATTCAATGACGTAATCTACTGCGGCGTTACCGGGCTGTCAGGTGGGCTCCAAATTCATTTGATTCCCGTTAATACGACGTCTGATAGGTGATAACGCGCAAATGGAATCTAAAGAGAGAGAGAGCGGGCAATAAAGTCTGGCCATTTACAAGATCTAGCTTAGCTTGCGCCACTATTGCTAATGGCGTATCTACTCTGCCGAGGAAATTGAAGCTACGACGTTGACTCGAAGATGTTGGCGCTAAACTGACTCTCCAAGTCCAGAGTCTCACGGCACCGGTATCCACTTCGTTTTCCCGATCTCGTGTGGCCTAAGAAATTTGTTACACGCAAACTTACACACACACACACACACACACACACACACACACACACACACACACACACACACACACACACACACACACAAAGAGACAGTTAGAAAGAACAAGAGAGAGGAAGAGCGTTGAAGAGAAAGAGGAGAGGTGGAATTTCACGAGACCTAACTCTTCCTGTGGACTCGTGCGGAATCTCGAGATGTTCGCTTACCATGCACATATCTATATACATTAACGTATATACGGCCTATCTATCGTTGAGACTCCCGGAGATGTAAGAGGCGCATAAGAGCGTTTACTACAGTTTCACAGGAAGGTGTGCGCCTCCACCTACAACGGGCAGCACAAGCGTAAAGGACTTAACCAGCCGGGTATATAGTATGGTTACACATGCGCGTGTACGTATATACGGTGAGAGGGTCCTGCCCCGTCGTATATACTGCGGAACCAACTTGACAGCTGTCACCTTCCAAGCGGGCGACAAGATTCCTTGGACACGGTGATTCATGCGCAACGTTGCGGCGGTCTGTACCAGGTGAGGAGGAGCAAGAGAGGATACGCATAGGAAGAAGTTGAAGAGCAGAAAGAGCGAGTGAGACGGAACATGAGAGCGACAGGGGGAGAGGGAGAGAGGAATGAAAGGGCGAAGAGCGAAAGAATGAAGAGAAAGATGAAGGAGGCGAGAAGGCCACCGTCAAGCACCGCGGGAAGGCTCGCGGGGGCGTGGAGGACGCACGGGATCCGGCGACCTCCTGTCAGGACTTCTTCGCGAGGTACGCATGCCGCGAGGTGACATCCAACCGTGGAGATTTAATCGCTCGCACGCTCGACGCTGCTCCAGCCGGGCAAGATATCGGGCCGAATCCAACAACGCACATACACACGTCACTGACAATCCTTCTTCGCCTCTGACACGCAGCTATGTCCGAACAGTATACATGATTTGCTCGTGTCTGATGAATCTTTCACGCTGGTATTGAGACAAGAGAGAATCCGAATTTCTTTACACATTTTGAGGGTGCACCGTGATAATGCAATGTATCAATTGCGAATGCGAAATCTGCCAGTTCGCTGCCACAGAGTATTCCGAGATTGCCATTTTTATGGCGGTGAAGTTTGCACCGTTGGAATGCAACGAAAATCCTTCGTCATTTTTTTATTTCTTTATTTTTATTGAGACCGAAGCCTGAATTAGAAGATCCGAAGATCCGTTTTTTTATTGATTAAATCGATAGATAAACTATTCAAGAATATATTTACAAAGTTACAGAGGCCAATTGTAAATATTTTCGGAGATACAAGGCCAGAAGCGGAGAAGCAATTGATACTTGTATTGATATTTCCTCCTATTGAAAATTTTGAATGGCAAAAAAACTAAACGACCTACTGGATCAAAGCAAAGTTTATTTTCTGCAGTATGAAAGTCTCTTCTAAGTGAATTGAAAAAGTCGTTGAAAAAGTCTTTTTTTTTTAATTTATAGCACGTTAAAGTGTTTTCTTAACACATTTTTTTCATACACGAGAAAAGTCATAATGCCACGATTTTTTAAGCTTTTTCTTAATTCACCCAGAAGAAAAATGTATGACAATAGAAAATATCATTGGTTTTTTTGCTCCAGTAAAGAACTACGAGCTGCATCTTTCCCGCCGATTAGGGACTGCAGTGGCAAGACGCACATGGAATAGGCTGATGAATCTGCAGTCATTTATTATTTCATGTTAAACTTTTTTTATATATTCCAAATATACATGAGAAGATACCTCAATGTTTACTAGAATCACTTGTTTTTTTGCTTCTAAAAAAAATCCCGAAAAAACGCTTTTTGGACCTTCTAATTCAGGCTCTCACTCTAAGGTGGTCGGCCCAGTGGTCAACAGAGTCCTAGTGATCGTAATTTTTACACATTGAATAAGTATTTTAAGACAAGGATCAGTCGTTCGTTGCATTACATTGTCACACTCGCAAGTATACGCATTCAAGAATAATGAAATCAAATACATTCAGCTACGGCGTCTACGTGCGATTTCGGCCAAAAGCTTCATTTGGAGGTTAGAGTGAACCGTGTCACATCTCGGGTGATTTGAGAATGCCTGGGGATTTGGGCGAGGTAAGTTTGTCTTTAAGTTATGATAAAAATCCTAGTTTTGCATTCACCATAGAAAATGATAGTTTTATGCTAATTCCAACAAGTTTTCATTGATGACGATTACCGATTCAGCAATGTAAACACTGTGCCGATTAATGGTCACGGTTGTCGATTACTGGGACAAGGTTGGCAAAAAAATCTTGTAAATCGAATATGAAATAGTAAACCAGAAAATAAATATTGGCCCTGTCATTAGCATTGTCTGAAAAATCGACGGTCCAGTAGTCGTCATACACATATTCGTCATAGTAAAGAGATATACATATAAATAAATGTTGTCCATCAATGGGTCGTGACCAGGTCGATAACTGGGCACCTACGTCCCGAACATACGTGAACACCGGGCGATCGGAAAAATGTTTAAAAAAAATGTATGATAAAATAGTTGTTTATAAGTATTGAAAATAAATAAAAATTATAATTTTAACTCAATAGCTATAGTTAGTTTTTTTTATTAATAAAATTGTATCTAAGAGAAACTTGTGTCTTGAGCTGCCTGTTAAATGTTTTCATAAAAAGCAAAAAGTTTGTGACTGGGTGACTAAAAATTAGTATGTAGTATGTAGATATGTAGACACAATCGAGTCAACAAAGGCCTACGGACTTTTGTATAATTAGTTAAAGCCGTTTGAACGCATGTGATGATTGGTGGGATGTTCACATGGCGATTAATAGACTAACCGCCATGGCGGCATGACGATGACGCGTAAAATAGCGTCTTATAACCTTTACGAAATATTTTCTCGAAAAGTGTACCAGGCCCGAGAATTTCACAGCGACGTTCTTCTTCGTGATAAAAAAACTGATCGAGAATTACTTAAAATGACTTCTACTCACTTTCCAAGTGGAGCTACAGAAATTTGCAAAGTCAAGCGATCTGCTTATGGTGACGTCTACAGGGCCAACTACCGTGCTACCAAAATTCTTTTTGGTGCAGATCTCGATTACAAATCCCTCATGAGGATCCTGAACAATATTTCAATGACTTTTGTAGCCTAAATGTGCCAAAAAAGTTGACGAAAACGAAAAAGAAAATCTTTTCGTCAGATTCCAACGATGCAAAGTACCATCCATTAGTGCCGACACTTTTCGAAGGAACGTGTCACGTGTATCATCATCATTGATGACGCAAGGACCGAAGAAGAAAGCCAAACGAATCGCTTTTCTCTAGCGTTACGCTCGTGCATCCGAATCCACCTCCTAATGAAATTACTCTGACGGCAATGACGCAGCGATTACGAAATTGCGCGCCCGTGGCTCTGGTTCCTTCGGCCAGTCTCGTTTGTGACTGCCGTCAATTATTTTTCACCCTCATCGGCGCGCGTGCGTTCGAGTGCTCCCGCTTGTCAATCGCGATCGCGAGGAAAATTCTTCGCTCTCTCGTTCCTTCTCACCCACTCGAGAAAGCCCAAAAGGACGAGACAAATGATAACTCCGGCGGAGATTAACGAGCTAGCGCGAAATTGGAAAGTGCCGGGAGAAATATTCCTAGAGTATCAGTAATAAGTACGAGAAAGTAGCCAACGTAGATTTAACAGTAAGAATAACTAATAGTGGCGATCGAATTTCCACGTGCTTACCTGCTTTTGGCAGTGAAATCAAAAGTAATTTGGGTTCGAAATCATTGAACGGATCGGAGGTGAAACACCGCGGACAATCGATCATTGTTTTTTTTTTTTTGACATACTCACCTTCGTCTACAAGGAGATCACGCTTACGGGGATGGAGATGAGAGGAATTACCGGAGGTCGGATGAAGGGAGTTGCAAGAGCGATAAAAAAGGTACGACAGTGAACAGCACCAGGAACTTCTTCTTGTCCCTGGGATTGTCCTCCATCGTGGATGAAGGTCCAAGACAGGTCTCCAGTATACATTCCTTTCATTACGTACTGCGCTTCGTCCTGAGAGACACGACGATGTCGCGTTGTCACTGTACACACGCACACGCACACACACATACACCCTCAACTCAAACACACACACAAACACACATTGTGTGTTTGGGTTGAGAGTGTATGTGTATTTGTTTGTTTGGGTTGAAGGAGTGTGTGAGGGTTTTTAGGTGTGTGCGCGTGTGTGTTTGGGTTGAGGGTGTGTAGGTGTGTATTCGTGTGTGTGTGTGTGTGTGTGTTTGGGGTGAGGATGAGTGTGTGTGTACTCATCCCCACCCCAAACACACACACACACACACACACACACACACACACACACACACAGACACAGACACACCCTCAACCTAACACACACACACACTCGCCTACAAACCCTCACACACACCCTCAACTGAAACACACACGCACACACCTACAAACCCTCACACACACCCTCAACCCAAACACACACACACACACACCCTCAACCTAACACACACACACACACACACACTCACCTACAAACCCTCACACACACCCTCACCCGAACCACACACACGCACACACCTACAAATCCTCACACACACCCTGAACCCAAACATACACACACACACACACACACACACACACACACACACACACACACACACACACACACACCTACAAACCCTCACACACACCATCAACTCAAACACACACACCTACAAACCCTCACACACACCATCAACTCAAACACACACACACACATATACATGTATGTTCACTTTTCGCTTGAGTAATAGGTACGTTGTCGCATGAGTCTTTCTACAAACACCTTCTCTTCGAACACACTTCGGGTTTTATCCGCTGCCCTGTGCACGCCATGAATTTTCGCCTCATGTTCCGCGATTAAACCGTAGTCTCGAAATATACGGGTCATTTCACGGCGAATAATCGTTTCCCAAATTCATCATGAGCTGCCCGGTGATCGCCAAAGAAGTCAGAAATGATTGGCCGATTTTGCGAGGACATCACTTTGAGCCTTCTCAGCAAGATTGATTGGGGTGGAACATGGAGATTGTAAGGACGCAGATGTACCGGCAGCGAGCATTGCGCTTAGCATGTTTATAGCGCTTGCTTTAAGATCGTCGAGGAATAACCATTGCATACGAGATTCCTGAGCTCGGTGATCCTTTGGTCTGCAGCGAGAAGAAACGGACCGGACGTTTGTCACGCCAAAGTTCTCCCTTTCTCTCTTCCTCTCTTGACTGCGACAACGACAGGAGCAACGACGATGTATCAACGTCCATTAAATCCTCGACTGAGGGAAAACAGCGCGCGCGCACACACACACACACACACACACACACACACACACAACAGCGGGAGACAGACATCTTTCGCGTTTGAAGAAAACGCGATTTATACGGGTCGTGTGACACAACCTGTGACGCTCTTCTGTGCCGGGATATAACCAACCACCACCCCGTGACAGGCTTCGGGCCGTCCTCGATTCAATGCGTCAACCGGGATTTGCGTGAAACTGATCACGCGACAGTCTGCCCGACATATACGGGCCTCGCGCTTACAGTTTTGGATTCATCCATTCCTTGTACCGATTTATCGCGCAAAACGCTTCGGTTCTGCGTTGACAGCCCATTAACCATTTATAAAGGAACGCGGAAAAAGGTACGGGTTGTTGACTCGTTAATTTCTATCCTAATGGAAGGCTGATAACAAATCCAAAAAGTCTTACGGATAAAGCGATAAGAAGATCCCTCGATTGGAAACCCGTCGTATAGTCCCGTAAAAGAGACGAAAACTCAGCACTTTTTAGCCTAGGATATGCATTTTTGACTGAAGGTAGATGGTTGCATACTGAAAGTAACCCCAGTAAAATGTTGCCTCTCAACTTGCCTAAACCCTAAGAAATAGGGGTGGAAATCTTTAAAATCGCCGTATCGCGATAATTAATAGCCCGATCAAAAAAGGTTTCAAACAAAAGTTGTTTGGAATAATAAAATTCGTAAAAAGTTATCTAACGTCCAATCCTCTATCATTGACAATAGCGGCAAAAAAACGATTCGAAAATTCGGGGTTGATGCGTGTGCGAGCGGAAATTTTTAGTTCAAGTTTTATTCGAAAGTTTTAGTACACGTAAGCCGTTCCGCAACCTGCTCTCACTAAATCGTCTGTCAATTGGTCAATTTTCAATATTTTCATTTGAATCCACATATTCTTCAGAGAATACTTTGCGAAAATGGAAAAAAAATGTGATTCTTTTACCCATCACAGTGGTGTACCGCCTTAAGATCATTTTTAGAATTTTTGTCTGCTTGACTCTGTATCTGTATTTTTGTCCCCGCAGCATGCGAATCCTACTGACCCAATCTGGATGGAGTTTCCAGACAAATATAGGGCTTCACTTGAAGTAACATTTAGTTTTTGTTTCATCGCCATCGGCTTACTCAATCAAAAAATTTACGAATGTAAAGTTTTCAAAAGTTTATTTTAAAAAACGTACTTGGTACGTATTTCCGTCGTCTGCGCGTACGAAGGTGCGGGTACGGCTAATTAACAATAAAATCTGTATGGACTGATGTGTTTTGGCAATACTGACTATCAAGCTAAATCTTCTTTCAGGTTTACGGATTTGTTCGCTACCAATATTTTATCAACGATCTTGTTACGTCAGCGTTTACGTAAAGCGTTAAAATGAATTATTTGCCAAATCACTATTTAACGAAAAATAGAATTTCAGATTGTCCAGCTCGTTAGTAAATTACGTTACGATTCAATGAAAATTAAACACTTTGCTATGCTGGAAAAAATAATAATTTAATCACGTTGACATAATTTGGTATGTGCTCAGCCCCTTTCTTATAACTCCTTCACGATATTATTATTGTTATGTATTCGAGAACATTGTTTTTAATTCGCCTCAGCATGGAAATAATAATTAATAAGCTCAGCCCCACTTTCTTGCATTTTGTTTCAACCTTTTTTTATCTCCACGAAGACTCTTCATCGTGGAGCAGCGCGTAGCCCTGAAGAGCCGGTACTTTCCCGCGGCCGTTTTCCATCATCAGGCTCGGGCCGATTAAGACGTCTCAACGTTAAAAATGCATGCAATTAACTCGCTCGAAGCCAATGCTTCTTGGTAGGAGAGAGCGGCTCGTTAACTTTTTTTCCCTCATTGCGCGAGAGGGTTGTTCCTTAGGACAGCGAGCAGCAGCAACCCCTTTTTCCTATGGTTGACAAACTTACGATCCACCCCGTGCCGTTAATAGCGAAGCAACGCAATGGAAAGTTGAAAACGGAGCCGCGGGGGATGATGTGCGACTGGAGGATGTCGTAACGTGATTTCCCGAGGAGTTATTGGGCAATAGGCGCAATATAAGGGTGGAGTACACGTTACTATTTCCAAAAGACCATACGTTTGCTACAGTAGGGTTTTGTTCAATTAGAGTCATTTTGTTCAACTGATATATTCACGATGAAATATACTGACGTGCGGAATGATGTTTCTTTATTAATCAGTAAGTATGGTGAGTTTATTTTAAACAAGTACTTCAGAGAAGAAAACTTTGAAGGACTTCCGAAAGGAACCATTGGAAGCATCACTGGGGAAACCACTGTTTTACGACTTTAGAATATGCAAATATTTCCTTCACCACACATGGCGAGCGTCAACCATTTTACCTAGGGAATGGAGGCAGTATGCCGATTTGATTAGGTGTATCAATTAATTCTCGGCCTCCTTTCGACAATTTTGGTATTTATTTACAATAAAATGAATACAGATCTAATTTTCAAAATAATCTCCGTCACTTGTCACGCATTTCTCCCAGCTATTGGGCAATTGTCGGATCCTTGCTGGAAGGAAGGTGGTGGCTTTGACTGAATGAAGTCGTCAATGCCTTGGCGGACTTCTTCTAGGGATCGAAACTGGATAACCGCCAAGTGATGTTGTAGCGCTCGAAAAAAACGATAGTCAGAAGGCGCAAGGTCTGGAGACTACGCTGCATGAGAGAGAATTTTCTATCCCAATGGGGAGGTAACTTTCAGGGTGTCTTTTGCTGTATGTGGCCGCACGTGGTCCTGCAACAAAATCACTTGCCGTTCCGTTCCACTATCGCCAAACGATATTTTTTCCTCAATAGCATCACTTCATTTCACTAGTTGCACCTGCCAAAGCTCAGCAGTAATGGATTTTCCCGGATTTTTGTTAAGTAGGTTCCTCAACTCCTCGTCCTCGATCTTTTTAGCTGCCCAGGGTGTTCTTCATCCTGGAGATGAAAATTTCAATCCCGGAACGTTTGAAACCATTTTTTACTAGTGTTATAAGATACAGTACTCACTCCAAAGGCCGAACAAATTATTTATTGTGCTACTGCAGCACTTTTTTAAAGATGGAAGGCGAGAACCCGTGCGGAAAACTGATGGGGCATCCCTAATAAAAATAAGGGCCTTTCAGGGCTTCCCTAGTGCTTTCCCTAGTAGGGATTTCCACAATGGGGCCAGACTTGGCCATTATCGAGATAAGCTTGTTGGGATTTCCACAATAGGCCCCGACTTGGCCATTATGGGAATAAACCTGTAGGGATTTCCACAATAGGACCCGACTTGGCCATTATAGGGATAAACAAGTAGGGACTTCCACAATAGGCCCAGATCTGACTATTATAGCAATAAACCAGTATAAATAGCTTAGGCTACATGGTTGATGGTATTTCAATTATTCAAATCGATTATATACATCGATCGAATAATATTATCGATCGCAAATTGGGAAAAAGCGTAAGGGCATTAGCAAATAAAAAATCAACGATGAACACAAATATTCAGACAAACATCAGACAGTATTTATTTATCAAAGCAAAGAAACCTTTTACATAGTTACAAACAATTACTCATGGTTTCACTCGTACATGGAGTAATGCTAGCGCATAAGTGTGAACATTCCCAACCGGTTTTCTCGACATTTTTATGGCAACTAATTTCCGCTCAATACTCATCATAGGGAAAATTATTTCTTCTGAAGACTTCGCTGATATTTTCCATTCATAAACTTTATCTGACTGTGTGGGATAAGTAAATAAATTGGTCTTTGTTTTCCAGATCTTTCCCTCAATGGAAATAGATTCTAGTGATTCAGTAGACCCATATATGCTTTTTATTTCTACTACACATCCATTCCTTAAAATGGATGTCAAAAATAAATGTTGGCAGGGAAGAGAGTTCGCCTCACATTATTTTTTGTATTAATTTTGCCATGGCAGTTTCTCATAAAGGCTCACATGCAAATACGCAATCACATTTCTACGCGCGCACACATACATACACATGCACTCACGTCCACACCTATGCAAATGAACAATTACATAGAAACAAATACAGATATACCCTGACGCATTTAACATACGCGTGTATCCACTGATACGGACATTTTATGGCGCTGAAATGGTTTTGATGAGGCGCCGTTGAGGCATTTTCAGGGCGCTAAAATGGTTTTGATGAGGCGCCATTGAGGCAACTTATAAGGCCCCGGTCGTTGCGCCTTTAATGGCCCTTGTTGACAAAGTGTGACCGGCCGCTAACGGCCCTCATGTGGCTTCCAGATTAGGGCCCGAATAAAGTTAGGGGAATATTATTGGGGCCCGATCACAGTCCCAACTCAATTTCCGCACGGGAAGGACGCAGAGCCTCAAGTGCTGCTTATCAAAGGGCATCTTTATTTACTATTTTTTTGGAGTTAGGTTAATCGGACAACAATCGGACTGAGGGGCTTGATAGCTCATAGATGGTGCTTCGAAACCCCCTAGGGGAGATGTGCTTAAGATGACATACTTTTTTCTTTTACAATAAATATTAAAATAAATGACGACATATTAATCCAAAGCCAAGCGTATATCCATAAAGGTTTATTATTATAATGAAATAGAATTAGTTTCAGGATATTAGTTACTTAAAAAAAAATTTAAAAACAACCACATGTAGGTCGACGTCTATAAGACGACATACTTCAATCTAAGATGACATATGTATGTCATCTTACACAAGTCGACCGAACTATGCTCAGATTAATCAATTTCTAGGTTAAAAGTTACTTTACGGCAACCGATATTTACTGGAATATCATTATAGTGACGATGAAGTGTTGCTTGTGGCACGTTGAAATGTGTGTCAAGGTTCCCTGATAATAGCAAGGCATCCTATAATGATAAACTAAAAAATCGAATTTGAAATCCGGTTTTATACGCAGCAGGGTAAGATGACATAGTGTGTCATCGTACACCGACGTTTGGTATGTCAACTTACCCATAAGTGAATGTAGATTTTGTTTATTTGTTGTGACAAATACTTTGGAGCTAGAATATCTGTTGTGCAGTATATGCGAAGTACAATAACCCTAGATTCTGAATAAATACTAAAATATTTCAACTACAAAAAATCTGATCCGACGGGTATTTTTAGCACCCGTTGATAACGTGGTCAGTTTTTCTTTGCATTTCAGAATCACGAAAAGATTTAGTACGTAAAACTCGCGTTTACTGATGGCTATTCTAGTTTTCGCTGATAGCAACACTCATTTGCCGACCATAGAACGTCACCGTTGCTCGTATATGACTATGCCACCGTCAGGACACCTCTCCTATATAGTAGGAAAATATTTCAATTCGAATAGGTGTTTTAATTAATTTAATCTGGGGGCCGAGAATTAATTCATAAACCTAATATGTGTTACCTTTGATGCATGGAATGCATAAACTCAAGCAATATTACCAACTAATTACGTTAAATAACTAAGTCTAAAGTCACCAGATTTAGCGTATTGTCTTATGGAAAAGCCATCATGCCTTTATGCTGTTCCATGTATATTTCGCAGTACACATACAACCAAACCGTGTCATGACAATTCTGTCAGGATAATCTGGAACTTACAAACGTCCTACAACTTTTCGAATAACAAGTTCTGTTCCCCATTGTCAATTGCACGTCATGACTCGGCTAACGGCGGATGTGAACGAGATCGATCCCTCATCACCGCAAATCCTTGAGATGACGACTTGGGCAAAGTTGAATAGGGAGTTAGCTGTTCTCTTATTTGGATCGCTCGAGTCACAGGACTCGAGGAAAAACGAGCTCGTCGATTCTCACGGAGATTAAGATCTGACCCCGGTTCTCTCGTAGCTCGGTTATATCGAAACGCGCGTCTGGACATTTTTACTTCTCCGTCCTGTGGCGTGGAGCAACGAGACAGACCGTGGCGACACACGATATGGGATCGCTGAGAGCTACGGAGAACGTTGGGACAACGACAATTACGTCGCAGCGAGCGCGATTTCGTGTCCTACACACAATGGTTAAGCGCGCTCCTCGAAGGACACTCGACCCGATAATGTCAATTACATTCTACTTCGGGATATATAGGTATAAATGCCGTTTGTCACCCTACGACGAGATACCCGTATGAACAGCGATCGCGGGAGATCCAATGGTACAAAACCAAGAGACGGGACACGTCGAGTAACGATCTCCAAGTCGATGACGCAGTCGTTCTGTCCCCGTGTCGAGCCTTAAACGAGTATCGAAGAGTCACCCACAGGCGAAAACGATCAGGGCTCGTAGCGTGTATTAACCTCGTGATCCACGATATTCCTACCTCTAAATAACACTTACCTACCGAACACGTGACTACTCATGTCAGAATGCCGTTTTTTAGAAACTTTGCATTTTATTTTCACTGCGCGAAACAGGAGTGTACGCGATCTAATTGTAAAATGTCCGGATACGTCGAACTCGTTACGTGTTACGTTGAATGAGATCGTGACGTTGTGTACAGCACGCTCATGACGGACGTGGAATGAAAGCGTGAAATTGATTTTTTACATTGTGCCGCGTAGCTTTTTCGACAGCTTTTACCATCGAATGTTTCGATGACAATGACTCATTATGTCTGTCAATTGGACATGTGCGTCGTGAGATTGAAAGCTCTTTTGGTGTGATTCAGCTCTTGAGGAGGGTCGAGCGTTTCGTTGACAAATTCCGACGAATTCTGGGTCCAATAAGACTTTTTTGGTCAAATCAAAGTTCAGTTGCGAAATTTCTATAAGTTCCCTGCATTGCTGAGAAAAAATCAAAATTCAGAAGAATGAGCTCAACTTCTTATAAAAAATCATAAAATGAGTAACAGTTGATGTCTCATGCTGACATATTATTTGCTGTCATTGATGTTCAAATTCCAATGGTATTTCCGTAAGTGATAATAATAGTATTTCCGTAAATAATGGTTTTACATCAGAGACTGTACTCAGTTGCGAGATTTTTACATTTTTTTCCCTCGAAGACAATGTAGTGGAACTGCTGAAAAATCAGAGCTGGACATTTATTGAACTGGATACAAAAAAGCAGTATACTCCTCTTGAAGTATAAGGCCATATCCGGTATCCAGTAAACTGGATATAGTAAACGTTTATCATCCGTAAACGTTTCTTCAATTATGATTATATTGGGCCATCCCATAAGTAATGCAATATTTTATACTTTTATTTTTCAATATTGACATAAACAAAATTCTTTTTCAACCTAACATATCGTTGATTTTCTACAATGCTTTTCCATTCTTCTGGTAGACTTTCAAGGCCCCTCTTTCAAAGTTCACTCGTCCGTGACGAAGCATGCAATTGAAAAAATCGCATTATTTATGGGATTACCTGATATAAGATACATTGTGGAATCCACGATGAATTCGTATACGCAAACGTCTATTTCGTTTGTTGTTAACGGATTATGCCTAATTATAACAGTCGAAAACAGCTTGTTTTTAGGATTTTTTTGGGAAAATCGCGATGATACATTTCTATGAAAATTAGGTATTTGAAACGGAATCATTTAAAGGACACTGAACATTTTGTGTAAACATATTTAATTATAATCGATTTACAGCCGATGTCAGGGAAGCACCTCTCAAAAACGTAATTCACGGTGAGCAATGCCATTCTGAATCAGGTTATCTAATATCAAAAAACCAAACAGATTTCGGTAGTATGTTACTTTATCCTGTGATTAATCGTACGAATTGCCGAAATATACAATTTTTTAAAAATTGCGCGTGTTGATTTTGCGAAAAATGTTCAAGTGAGTATTGATTTTTGCGAACAAATTGGCTTTTTTTGTTCACCAAATCGAATGTAGACATGGAAAAAAGTCTTCGATCGAATAATATTTTTTTACATCTTCCAAAAGTCCTTAACATTTCAGAAAGATCCCTCGTTTTCCAGACATTTTGCTCTCCAACTTTGTAAACTTTCGAGAAAAAAGCGTCTGAAGTTTCGAACGACGCTCCGAGCGTTCCGACGGGCATCAACATAACAGCCTATAAATGTGTAAATTTTTATCCGACCACCTTGACATTTTCAACGAACCAGGTGATATACTGTCAAAACATATAAGTTTTGAAAAAAGTGATTTTTCTCCCTTTACGACTAGGCATAAGCCCTTAACCCTACCAGCGGCACCAGAGAACCGAAGGAGGTAAAATAGTGAGTATCGTAGGATTTACGGAGACAAAAACACAAGGATTAAGGGGCCAGTCCGGTTTGAAAATTTCAAAAAATCGAAAGCAAGCAAGACTTGAAGAAATCGACGATGATGAGCAACCAGAAGGGATTTTGTACGGTGCAGGAATTGCTGATTGAGTTTAGGTAAGAGTTTTTCATAGTATAAACATCCCCAGGTAGAAATTGTGTTTGGAATCCTATAGGATTCCCCTACTTCTCCCTACTCCCTGATAGGGATCCAACGGGACACCCCATTGGATCCCTATAAGGAAACGTCACGCTCGTACATTGGATTCCAAGAGGGACTCCCCATCGGGATCCAAAAGGGATTCCCATCGGGATCCAAAAGGGATTCCATAGGGATTCCATAGGGATTCCCTATTAGGATCCAATAGGGATTTCCCATCGGAATCCAATGTAAGAATCTTAAAGCTTCCCCACAGTATTGAACGGAATCCGATACGATGCTTGATCGATCATATCGCATTCTGTAAGCCCAAAATGCTACAAAAAATAAAAGCATCGATACACTAAAGAGATCAATTTATTGTTTACAAAGGAGTACATATCGAATACCACAATATACTTTTTTTGTTTTTTTTTTTAATTGTTTACCCATACTGAATATTTATAGTGCTTTGTATAGTATTCTTCGAATACTTATATCTTTTATCTATATCTTCGAGTACTTTTTATACTTTATGAACTTTTTAAAAATACTTTAAATACTTCTTATGCTGTAACGTAGTTTTTATACACTTTTTATACTATTATTAAGCAAAAATACTTATGCAGTTATGGGCGGGATATTCTTTGAATACTTTTCATATTATATAAAATTTAAACACTTTAATAAGGTTGATGCTTGCATCATTGGAATGTAACAAACATTAATGCGTGTTTGGAGTAAATCAATTTTACGATCGCGATTGCGCAGTAACTCGATCGTCGCGCGCTTTTCAACGACGACACGAATATATATGTACCCTGCGCCGCTTATGTTCTATCGCTCGACGTCTTTCTTTTGTCGGAAGCGATTTTCTGAATCCTTATTGGATCCCGATAGGGAATTCCTATTGGCTCCCGACAAGGAATCCCTGTTAGATCCCGATGGGGAATCCCTATTGGATCTCGATGAAAAATCCACCGGGTCGGGTGGAAATTGATGTTACGGGCTACAAACTTAAGCGAATGTGTAATAGATATCATGTTTATAAAAATATGATTTCATACTTACATTTAATTTTCTTTTAAAACCTCATTTAAGCCGCTCTAACAAAACTCCACACCCACAGCGATAAACCGCAGACGCAATCGTAACCCGATTGCCGTCACGTCCAAAACAAATTTTTATGCGCACAAGTATTAAAAATTCAAAAAGTGTGCATATTAAAATTTATAACAAGCTTTTTTATTCGTATAAAAAATACTAGCCCATAACAAACTATAAATATACAATATGGGTAAGCACTAAAGTAAAGAAGTTACTAAAGAATATAATTATATATTGTATTATTCGATATACTAACAAATTCCTAGAAACACGTTGGTGCATCTTGAAACTCCTAAGCAAATCTGTGCACGGGACGATCAAAGAATAATTTTTTACAGAGCGTCGCGAAATCCTATTTTATATAATTTCTAGTAAAAATTTCTCAAACCACGTTAATCTAGAAACAGCCCAGGATCCATTTGGATTCCAATGTGGTCTCCCTACCTGGGGTGTCCATATCAAATCCCCATAAGGATCTGGTAGAACCTGGGGAATCCCCAACAAATCTATTTGGATTCCAGTGTGGACTCCTTACTTGGGGCGTCCCTATCAAATCCCCATAGGGATCTGGTAGGATCTGGGGAGTCCCCAAAAAATTTCTGCATGGGTCAAACGCGTTTTCCTCGAAACAACCCATGCAGAAATTTTTTGGGGACTCCCCAGATCCTACCAGATCCCTATGGGGATTTGATAGGGACGCCCCAAGTAAGGAGTCCACACTGGAATCCAAATAGATTTGTTGGGGATTCCCCAGATTCTACCAGATCCTTATGGGGATTTGATAGGGACGGCCCAGGTAGGGAGTCCACATTGGAATCCAAATGTATTTGTTGGGGACGCCCCAGGTTCTACCAGATCCTTATGGGGATTTGATATGGACACCAGGTAGGGAGACCACATTGGAATCCAAATGGATCCTGGGCTGTTTCCAGATTAACGTGGTTTGAGAATTTTTTACTAGAAATTATATAAAATAGGATTTCGCGACGCTCTGTAAAAAATTATTCTTTGATGGTCCCGTGCACAGATTTGCTTGGGAGTTTCAAGATGCACCAACGTGTTTCTAGGAATTTGTTAGGATATCGAATAATACAATATATAATTATATTCTTTAGTAACTTCTTTACTTTAGTGCTTACCCATATTGTATATTTATAGTTTGTTATGGGCTAGTATTTTTTATACGAATAAAAAAACTTGTTATAAATTTTAATATGCACACTTTTTGAATTTTTAATACTTGTGCGCATAAAAATTTGTTTTGGACGTGACGGCAATCGGGTTACGATTGCGTCTGCGGTTTATCGCTGTGGGTGTGGAGTTTTGTTAGAGCGGCTTAAATGAGGTTTTAAAAGAAAATTAAATGTAAGTATGAAATCATATTTTTATAAACATGATATCTATTACACATTCGCTTAAGTTTGTAGCCCGTAACAGCAATTTCCACCCGACCCGGTGGATTTTTCATCGGGATCCAATAGGGATTCCCCATCGGGATCTAACAGGGATTCCTTGTCGGGAGCCAATAGGAATTCCCTATCGGGATCCAATAAGGATTCAGAAAATCGCTTCCGACAAAAGAAAGACGTCGGGCGATAGAACATAAGCGGCGCAGGGTACATATATATTCGTGTCGTCGTTGAAAAGCGCGCGACGATCGAGTTACTGGCAATCGCGATCGTAAAATTTATTTACTCCAAACACGCATTAATGTTTGTTGCATTCCAATGATGCAAGCATCAACCTTATTAAAGTGTTTAAATTTTATATAGTATGAAAAGTATTCAAAGAATATCCCGCCCATAACTGCACAAGTATTTTTGCTTAATAATAGTATAAAAAGTGTATAAAAACTACGTTACAGCATAAAAAGTATTTAAAGTATTTTTAAAAAGTTCATAAAGTATAAAAAGTACTCGAAGATATAGATATAAGATATAAGTATTCGAAGAATACTATACAAAGCACTATAAATATTCAGTATGGGTAAACAATTAAAAAAAAAACAAAATAAGTATATTGTGGTATTCGATATGTACTCCTTTGTAAACAATAAATTGATCTCTTTAGTGTATCGATGCTTTTATTTTTTGTAGCATTTTGGGCTTACAGAATGCGATATCATCGATCAAGCATCGTATCGGATTCCGTTCAATACTGTGGGGAAGCTTTAAGATTCTTACATTGGATTCCGATGGGAAATCCCTATTGGATCCTAATAGGGAATCCCTATGGAATCCCTATGGAATCCCGATAGGAATCCCTACTGGATCCCGATGGGAATCCCTTTTGGATCCCGATGGGAATCCCTTTTGGATCCCGATGGGGCGTCCCTCTTGGAATCCAATGTACGAGCGTGACGTTTCCTGATAGGGATCCAATGGGGTGTCCCGTTGGATCCCTATCAGGGAGTAGGGAGAAGTAGGGGAATCCTATAGGATTCCAAACACACTTTCTACCTGGGAACGTTTTCAAAATCTAGCTCCATCGTATCTCTACAACTAATCCACCGATTCTCTTGAAATTTGAAGCACATATTGTAAACATGATTCGCAACAAGATGACCCTCGATGGATTTAAAATTTAGATTTTTACTCTTTTTTTTGCGAAAAACTGCGTCCTTTTTACTTTTTTCGTTTTTTATCTGCCATTTTTTTTTTTTTTTTTTTATAAAACTTTATATCCGAGGGTCATTATGTAGCTGGTGTCATACTGAATCTAATGCACTTTGATTTTTTTGTTTCAGGCAAACCGTTGCCCAGTTATGATGGAGCTACCTAGCCCACCTATTTTTAAGGCGTTACGTCAAACTATAGTTTTTGTACTTAAAAATGAATAAAAATGAAATAAACATTAAAAAAAATATATTTCAAGACTTTGTTCATGAAGCCCAACAACCTTTATATTCATATATTTTATAAAATCCTCAAAAAATCGCGAAAATAGCCTTTTTTCGTGGCTCCAAAGTGGACTGGCCCCTTAAACTTCGACCAACAATTTGCAATCTACTGATGGCTGCCACATCCGAGAAGTAGATGTTGACGTATCCATCACGCGCCCAAGAACATGAGATTAGAACAATTGCATCAATGGTACCTTTTCTCTTTTTGACTCGGTTGAATCGCGATAACGAGAAATCTCGTGTACACGAGCCGAGAAAGCCGAGTGTACTTGTACGTACGTACGATAGCGACGAACGTATCCGCGCGCGTGATTGATCGTTCAATCCTATAACATTCGGGTCTCGTCCACCGCGAGATGAGAAAAGAAAAATATCAACGAAGATTGAAAGACGACGGGGAGTAAGTTCAAGCAGAGGTGTTTACTTCGAATGTAGCGTGCCTTTAAGAGGCAAGTAGGACTCGGACAGGAAAATTGTTTCTAAAGCGATATAAACATGTGGGCCGTTATGTTACCCTGATCATTAGCCCTCCTGTTCTTCTCATTTGATTGCCCGCCGCTCCTTCCTCATCGCCCCACCCTACGTCATTGACTCCGATGCCCCTTGCAATTCGCGAGCAAGAGCCTTCTTCCTATAAAGACTCGCCTCGTATATATAATTTACCCGAGTCGATGCTCGCTTCCATTTTATTCTCCGATCGTTATTATACGCTCCTCGTCTTTTCTTCGGTGTGGCATCACACGCAGCCGGGCACCTTCGATGGCCTCGAGTCTTATACGAGCTAAGAGAGACGCTCGCGGTGTGGTCACAGACGTTTTTCCTTCATCTACTCGCTGGCTCGCGCCTACCGCTCTACCAATGTACCTTCAACGGCGCGAGCGACAGGCAGAAGGAACTATGCGGAGGTGAAAGAGAAGAGCTAGAATCCAGCTCGGAGACACTCTGAAAAAGCCTCGTAACACGACAGTAATCGCCGCTGATCATCCCCGAGCTACTTGCATTCCGTGACGAGAGAGCAAAACGTCGTGTGCTGCTGGAGGGAATCACACAGGCCGACCGAGAAACGGACAGAAAGAGCCGAAGAGGAGACACGTTCAACTGCTCTTTTTACGCATCCTTACACGGAAGGACTTAACAATATAGTATCCTTATTCCTGTTACACCTTGAATGATGAATGTATACATATATGCATACCGATGTGCAAGTACATACTTTACTTGCCGCATGTATATTACGTATGTATAATATATGTGGCACATTTGTACCATGTGACAACCCCGGGCCACGCATCAATCATTGGAATCACGGAGGCAAACATGCAGCAATGCTGCAACATGCCGGAGGATGTGAAGTTATCCGTCCCTGGGCGAGTGATTACGTGTCAATGTTTCTAGAAAAGCTGGAATAATTTTTCTCCGCGTTAGCGTTTTTAATTAGGCATGTAACGATACTTCTTTTAGCCGATACGATACTGATAATTGTATCAACGTATCGGCGAACCGATACCGATACCGATACAATGTACAAGAAACCTGGATAAATATAAATTGTTCTTTTTGTACAATAACCAATGACCCAAACATTAAAAAAGCACTTAAGTGAGAAGGCGAAAATGTGGAAAAAATATTGACCTACCTTCCAGGAGCGACGGGAGTGTCAAAATCAAACAGAAATACAATTATACTCTTTTATTTATTATCCATTTAAAGTTTAGTGCTTGGCGTAATCTAACCTTGAAATTGTACTAATTAAACTTGAAATTGAACTGAACGCTAAAAAGACAGGTTTTTACAGGGTTTTAACGTAAGTAGCTTTTAGCTGTGACGTAGATAGGCAATAATCAAACTTCACCTTAGGGAGGTTTTTGTTAAGGCCTTAGGCCACAGTGACAGGTATAAAATCATTAACAATTTTTTTTTCGTATGAAAAAGTGATTCACTCATAAAATTAATTCCACATCTATTTAGTATGAATATCAAGCTGTTAGAAATTCTTTTCTTTTCGATTTTCAAAATGGCCGACTACTAATATTTTCTTTGGTTATCTTTTTTTAGGCGCTCCGCGGCGTGACATTTTGCACCCACAATTTTTTACTTAGAACAAAAAACAAAAATTTGTCGTCAATCTACTTGAGAATACCTAGAGAAGTACGTACGGAATTTGAAAAATATTATTTTATTCTAAAGTTGTAGGTATTTGAACTTAAGAAATGAATTTTCAGTGAAATATTTCGTTATAACTGCTCATAAAATAAAAAGTTTTCGATTCATCAGAAATTCCGTACGTATTTCTCTGTGAAATGCAATTAGGAACATAACTTTTAAATTTGAAGTAAATCAAGTGAAAATTGTTGAAGTTATTTGTCACGCCAATTGGAAAAAAGCTGTTTCGAGAAGTTTCGAGTAGTTGGCCATTTTGTGCATCGAAAAAAAATGTTAACAGCGTGACATTCATATTAAATAGATGTGTAATTCATTTTATGAGTGAATCACTTTTTCATACGAAAACATATTGTTAAATTCGCACATGTTTTTATACCCGTTACTGTGGCCTGAGGCCTTAAGAAAGCAGAGCTCATTAAGGTTATTTGCTGACAATCGATTGCGCAAATTATTGTGAATAAGACCCACAGTTGAAAAAAGTCGCTCTGAAGCAACCGAGGTCAATTAATGGGATATATACCTTTCGCCAATTTTTCGCGTGCCAATCTTGCCGCGCGAAAGCCATCGCAACGAAGAGCGCGATATATCAGTCCTGCCGATATATCGGCCGATCCATCGATGTCGTATCGGTATCATTACATTCCTATTTTTAATGATTTTTGTTCGTGTTTTCGGTAAGAGCTTTGGAGCAATGGAGGAGAAGTGAACAGTAAGGTAGGTTGGGGTCAATATAAACACCGGTCGAATGGAACAAGTTGATTAACTCAAAGACGGTTATAGTAACAGCAGCGCGGCCCCGAGAGTGGAAATGGCTGCTTGTGAGTATCGGAACCTGTCGCTCGGTGCGCGTCAGACATTTTTATGTGGATGCATCACTTTTTCGACATAAAAAGTAAGTTTTTTTTTACTATTAGTATCTTGCGTATTGCTCCAAAACTATTGTTCTTTCTTCAGCGTTGTTTACAATCATCATTACTATTAATATCCTAGTTGAGTTTATTGTGGTCAGTTCCTACCTGCAACATTTAGGTTTTTTGCTCTTTGATACATTATTTGAAGCGAGGGTGTGGGGCAGTTGAAACAAACTGTTCGGGGTCAAATGAAACGTGTTTCTATTGGCCCCCCCAACAAACATGTCATATACGCAAGAAAGTTTTCAAAATCTTATTTTATTTTTTAGATGCCAAGTAATCGTCCGAAAAGTAAAATAATATTGAAGAACCTTAAGGTATTCTTTTCACGAACCCGAATATTTTAGAATCAACAGATTTTTGTTTACAATAAAGTAAAGGCACATCCCATTATACTGGAAAATTTCAAACCCTGTTACCGAACATTCAAGCGGGAAATACGATTTTAAACATCGTTAAATTTGTGCAGCGCTTTATGGACATGTCATGCTGGCCGCATTTGTATATAATAATTCATATACTGAATAACTAGATGTCTGATAAAAACTGACCTAAGGATGTAAAAAATTCTAAAGAATCCATAACGGCGATAAAAACTGGGGGTCACCGAATGTTTGAACAAAATATTAATGATAAAACTTGGGAAAATGTCACAAGCAAAAGAATTTTCGTAACCGCAACTCTCCCGGGGTTATGTTTGGCAACACGGTAAATTGGCTGTTCTCGATCCGCATCAGCTGTTCGCATATATATCTGTGTGTGTGCATGTATATATAAATCAAGAACCGCGGCAGCGGTTTGACACAAAGCATTTACATATTTCGAAGTTTGCGATTATATTTTCTGGGTTCTTCTATAAAACATAAAGGGAATATATGACATAATCCTACAAAATGTAATGGTAAATTTTAAAAGATGCACGTATGCACATTTATTGCAACTTTAAAAGATGCAAGTATGCACATTTATTGCATACAGATTTTAAGTTCTGTCGTATTCTTGTCTTTCATAGTACAACAGGTTTTAATAATAGATTCTTTTCAAACGAATCCGATTTAAAAAATATATAGCTTTCATTTCAAAATATATTTATTATATATGATACTGTCACAGTGTTTTTTTAAATTATTTATTTTGCCAAACGGCCAGCTGGTCGGTGATACATCGTAGAATTTTAACATTTTTCGTTACGCGGAGTTTGCCTTGCACGTCTTCTCCGAGCAACAACCGAACACCTTCGTCACCATCTTGCACGTAGGCTTTCTTCAACATTTCTGCATCAATACCGGCTTTCGCAATTTTCATTTTCATGCCTGATGAAACAGCGTCAAACAATTCCAAAGACGCTTTATTCATAAGGCATTTCGCTGACAGCATCTCCGATCGTCGTATGTCGTTAACACTTCTTGCATAGGTTTTTATAGTGTTAATTTCAATGCCGATTATATTCAGAAGCTTATCTAATAATAAGATATCGCTAACGGCATTGTGCGCTCTGTTGATGGAATTTTGACCAAGAAAATCGAGAGCAAGTGCTGCTTGGCCGAATTTCTTTTTCTCTTTTTTCCGATCCGGAAGTTTTTCTCGAAATATTTCGTGGGTATCGGAAAATCTCTTCACGAGTCCTTGAAATCCGTGCAGTAGGCCAAATTGCTTCAGATGACGCACTATCACTGGCGCATCAAACCTATTCAAAATGAGCGATTACAAAATTCATTTACATTTTTATAGATTACAAAAATCGTGTGATTATAAAAACCATCAAATAAAACCTTTTCCACCGAGTTGTTAAAAAATACCTAAATCCGTTGTGTGCAACCAGAATCACACTTCCCTTTAAGGAACGAAGGAAATCTAGGAACTTTGCAAAAGCCATGCTAGGAGGAAGAGTGTCAAGACGTTTATCATGCAAAAACATTTCTCCATTCGTGACCCGTAAACCAGTTACTAGCGATGCTCCAGGGGACATACCTTTCGATGGCACAATATATGCATTGAACATGATTTGACCACAGCAAGCAGCAATCTGAATAATAATTATAAAATCTGTTAATCAAATTATAGTTCAGCTGGGAAGTCTTTTGTTTCTCACCTGGACAATTTCTGATGATTTAGAAAGTTCAGTGGTTTCGAGATCAAAATGTACCACAATGCAATTTCACCTACGAAAAAGCAGATATTCAGCAAATAATTTCATTGATCATAAACTTAAGGGGTTACCCCCACTTGCGATTTTGAAAAAATCGATTTTTTTATTGCATTTTTTTGAAGTCTAAGTATCTGGGAATATGTCCTGAAAATTTCAAGTCGATCCGAACAAAATTGACTGAGATATGAGCGTTGAAAGAGAAGAATCCGTTGTGTAAACGACCGGAAATTGAAACTTTAAACGCGTTTTTCTCAAAATGGCATTTCTGAAGTCGGTGACCAAGATTACTCGAACACTAATGAACCGATCTTCTTGAAATTTTGCAGGCTTATTTAATACATAAAAATGTAGTCTTTAATCGTTCGTTTTTTTTTCGAAAAAAATGTCCGTTTTATAGCCAAAAAACGGCCGTTTTTTTCATTAAAATCGAACCATTAACTTTGACTGTCCGCCATTTTGTGAAAAATGAATATTTTTTAAATTCCTCCGATTAAAGACTAGTTTATACTTATATTTGACTAAATCCATCCGCATTTTTTTTTCAGATGATCCACTTCGCAATGTTGGTCACCGCAAACCGTGTATATAAAAACATTATTTCATTGACGGCCATTTGCCACTAAGCAATGTAATATTTTGCAATAAAAAAATTACTGAAAGTTCTTCAAGATGTGTTCTTTAAGATGGTAAATTGATCGATTAAAAAAGTTTTGTAGTTTTCTTTTAAAAAATTCATGAAGAAGGCCTTTTTTGCGCTACAAGTGGGGGTAACGCCTTAAAAAAGATATATAAAATAATTCTATGGGTGGTTGGATAATTACCTAGCGAGTCCGAAATTGAACTGAACCCGTAATTCGACTGGTACGTTATCCCTTCTCGATTTTCAAATATGCAGTCATTATCGCTGATCAATACAGAAATATTGCTTTTCTGCTCTCGAAGAATGGGATTGCGATTGACAAGTTCGATTCCCATATCACTCTCCATCGCCTTAGCGGATCCCAAATTTATTTTTCTGCAATCGTGTTCCTCTGGTTTTTGACCCCGTTCACATCTCGAATACCGCTTATTTCGTGTTGCGTACGATAAAATTTTTCCCGTATTGAAGCCTATCAATGAACTGTGACCTACGCCGGAAACGAGTTACATTAGAAATACTCGGGGAAGGCCATTTCACGAAAAATATCGCAAATAGTATTTTGTCATCATACATACCAGATAGACTATTATACGCGTGGCCAGTTCCTCTCCGTTGCCACCCAGCGTCAAATGAGGCTTTCAGATCAACTACCGGATGGACATTTGCACTGCTATATTCGGGAAGATTACTATTCGATCCCATCGGAATCATCTCATTTTCATTCTCCGTTTGACTACGGATATAAATAACGTTGAATATTTTAATAGCATTTCGTTCATCCACGATACTAACTTTTTGAAAAACAGTTATAAAAATGTTCGGTATTTGAAGGGATTGTATTTCAGGAAATTAGGTAAGAAGGAAATGCAAGGTAAAAAAGTAAGACTTTTTGTCGTGAGGTTTTTATCCTTTTTTCAAAATATACAAATTGAAAATACATCGTGATTCTGCTAATACTATGAATATATAAATTACTTATCTATAAATTTGATATCAATTATGATTGTTTTGCAGAAAGTTATTGCTTTTCATTTTTTTAATTTTCCCGTGAAAGATTTATGAAAACATTTGCAGAATTTCGTTCTATAGAAATTGTTTACAGAAAATTGGATTGCATGTAAGTGATTATATTCAGAGAACAATTCCGTAGTGTAAAAAATGTTATGCAATGAATAATTAATTGTTAATCTTTTACAAATTCAGCGTTTAAAAAAACCATTACCATTGCAAAAAAATATGGTCAAAAGTTACTCTGCTGCCAAGTTCTGAGCTTTTGTTAACGCAATCTCCTGGCAAACACTTTCTTCGCAACTCTCGAGTGCGACAGCCTCAATGGCTAGGCCTACGACACGCTCATACCTTTTCAACATAGCTGTTGAGAGTGTTGGGATATTGATGGCTGATCAAATTGTATTTATTTGAGCTTCACCAATACCCGCATCAAAGAGAGCTGAAATAGAAAAAAATAGATGTATTTCTTATATATCTTGGTTCCTTTTTTACGACAGCGTTATTTATTTTTCTTACCAACGGCTACTTTGCAGTTAACGTCGAACAATCGCGGCGCATCAGGACTATGATGGTTAGTATGGATGAGGTGAATTCCGTCACATGATTGGCATTGAACGGTGAAGATGCTCGCAAGGTCAAATTGTTGTTCCGACTTGACATATCTCAGTGACAAAGGTGTATTGTAGATTGCACACCACAGTTCAGTTGCGAGCGTCCTAACCTCAACAACTCGACGTCCTCCAAAACCGACTCACTACTTCCGTTGCCGACTTCCGTCGATGACGGAATATGAGGCTTAAAAAACCATCAGTTACAGTTGAAATACTGATTTCCTTGACGTCCTTTTGATTACACAGTCAGTTATATTTCCGTTGCTCTAACCTGGCTGAATCGTTCTTTGACAGCGCTGACAATTGTTTCCACGCGCTGCTTTTTCATGGTTTTCACGAATTGCCCTTTATTTTTGCCAGCATCACTTCGCACTTTATGTCTTTTGTCAGTCATAATTACACTTTGGATAATTGCACTTGCATGTTTCCCGTCAACACTTCTCACGCGTGTGATAGTTTACATTTGTAAGTCGTAGGACCGCGTAACCATGGCGGTTGATGGGGCGCTGGTGCGGCGTTGCCACATAGTTATTTCAGTCAATTTACGATAAAATGTAAAAATATCTAAATGTATGTTGTTCTTTTCTAAGTTATCGTTAGGTATAATAATTAATTATAACTCATTATTATTAAGACCCAGTGTAGTTTAGGAATGATTGAGAAGCGCCCTACTTATGCGCCCACAAAATACGGCCCTACGCGAAAGGAATACCTTAAAATACCTCCAGTGCTACCCAAACTGGAACGCAAAGCAATAAAACTTATGATTTTGATTAAATATATATTTTATTCACAACTAACAGACTTGATCACTTCATACACATCATTAACAGTACTTGGGTTGAGTAGAAACATTATTTCAATCAGCTGAAAACACTTACTTCAACTTGCCCTGGCACTGTTTCGATTGACCCCGATACGGGGCCGAATGAAACGTTTTCCGAGTGTTTCTTAATACCTTCTACCTAAGCTAAGGGTATACACGAAGCAAAAACAATAATGCTATCATATAGCCAGATAATCTAGCTATAATTGAAGCCCATTACCAAATAAATACGGTCTAAAATGAAGTCACACTAACCGATTTTCTTAAAATCGTTTCAATTGACCCCAGTCTACCCTAATGAATAAATGAAGTCGAATTGATAGTTTGGTTTTTAAAGCTAAAAACCCTGTCGATTCACTTCACTAGAATTGGTAGGAGTATTTGAATTTGGTTTCATCGGTGGACGTCATTCAGATGACTAACGTTAGATCGATCATTGTCGACGATGGAATCTGACGTTTTATATTAGGGATTAACGTCAGAATTGACTATGCTTTTTGTATAAATATGTCACTATTGATTAAATATTATTTTCTTTGTTTCCAATGTTCCTTCCTATGCCTCTTAGGGGTTTCACGATGCATCCCTTTTACATTTTACTTGACATTTCACTTTGACAACACCCGGGGAGCCGCTCGAGTTGTGGCTGTGCTGCTCTCGGACACTTTTTGCAAATACACCACTGCACTAAATCTATTAATGCACTAATGGATTGAAGCAGTTTGGTTCCGTTACCAATGGGAAATGATGAAAACTGCACGTTCACTGCTGTCGATTTGATGAGTAATGACTATCTACGCCAAGAGAAAATAATTAGAGACTGATAGAAAAACATGCTAGGCCACGGAATTGCGGCGAAAGCACACGTCTCGAGTCGAAAAATCTACTTTAAAATAAAAACTTATCGCGGAAGCTGCGAGCGGTCAAAAAATATTTAAAGGTCGCTTAGGCCTCCCAAAAATTCAAGTTTTCATTAAAAAGACGACTTTTTTTCGTTCACTTCTCACTCATAAATTGCACTTTATAATTTTTAAATTAACCTCGCGAAAGCTCTAGCCGGCCAATAAATATTAATGGTCGCTCAAGAGCTTCGAAATTTCCAATTTTCGCAATTTGTTTTACTCTTCTTACTTATGTCTTTACAAACAGATTTTTCAAATTTACCTCACACTTCTAACCCAAGAACTATAATCTTTGTTCTCATAAAATAATCCTTTAGTGCTCTTGTCCGTAAACAAAACTATAGGGCGTTTTATTCGTAATACTGAAATGACAGCTGTTTCCCACCCATCGTAACGCGTCCCACGGTTGGTCTCGTTAGTTAAAGTGCGGACGAATCGTAGCTGGACTCTGTGCCGAGCGACACCATAATACAATAATGCATAATAATACATAATAACACATATCGTCTAATTGGCGTTTGTTACAAATTATTATAATAAATTATTCAGAAAATATAAAACTTCGCTGTTTATTTTGTTTTTATGCTACAAGGAATTATAGTGCGTGCGAGATTTATTTTTTGGCGGAAATTCTGAATTTCGAAAACCTTGAGCGACCACTGAATATTCATTGGCCGCCTAGAGCTTTCGCGAGGTTAATTTAACAATTATAACGCATAAAATTCACAGGTAAGAAGTGGACGACAAAAAACGATTTTTTATTGAAAATTAGAATTTTTGCGAGGCTTGAGCGACCTCTAAATATTTTTTGACCGCTCGCAGCTTCCGCAACAACTTTTTTTTCTTCGAAGAAGATAATCGCATGGTGAGAAAAAGGAAAAAAGAGCTTAAAATTCTGCCACCCTAATATGTATTTTATGTTAACAATCAGGAAGACTAATTTTGTTGTTTATCCAATGAAAAGATTAACAAATGTTGAATGGTTTGAAATAATAATTAAAGTTGACAGTACATATGTACTGTTTTATTTTAACTGACCTTAGTGTTCTCATCTTGCCCCTGGTTCCCCTACTTTCTTTCACTTATGACAAAACTCTATAATTACAATTTCTCCCGAACACTATCACAGGATCATTCGTAATACGAATTCCGTCGGCGATTCCGTCTGAAGCGCGTGCGAAACTCGATACACCAGACGTCGAATATTGCCAAGAGAGGGTCGCGATTTCAGCCGTATCTTTTTCCGTCCAGATATCATTGGGACCTCACGAGAAAGCGAAAAGTAAAGAACCGCCGAATGTATATAAACATAATTTTACGACGTGTATCACCAGCAGCGGCGAATCCAGTCATTCGTACCAGAATTTCTCGCGAGGCCAGGTGATTTGCAATTGGTGGGCCCGTGGTTATTATAATAATGACGATGATGCGCTACAATTGCCTTGAGGCGAGCCGAAGAACACATTTTCGGGTCGAGCCAATTTGCAACATTGTTGCGGTTGTCAGCTCGCGAAGAGTGCGTCAGTAAATGACCATAACTTGTGCCGATCTCGCGGCAATCGCAAAACTTCTTTGCTCCCTGCTTCTGCGCAAGCGACCTTTTTTTATCGACATTTTAATGCTCTGAAAAAAAACTCAGTCGCAGGCACATCATTACGACAATTCGGCTCTTTGCTGTTGTCGTTTTGCCTTCTTGTTTGCCCCCCCCCCCCCCCCCCCGTCGAGCAAATTAATACGGGTGAGCGATCGTCGATCGGGAGCAGTCGAGCATATCCCCTCATGAATACTATTGACCGGATTCGCTGGCATCTCTCGAAATGACGGTCCTGCAAACGTATCCTGGTTGTACGATCTTCAGATCCAAGTGTTCGCACTAGTAGTAAAAATAAAGAAGAAAAAAAGAAGGACGAAGTGAACCTATGGCGTCGAAAAAAACGCGAATACAGAAGCCTCTATACCCGTGCAGAAATGTGACCGGACATCTCCTACTTCGTATCAGCACTGACCAGGCTTGCCTCGTCTGATTCACCTGACCGGGCCCTCTCATGGACCAGACCGGGAAGATCACAAAATCGTTTTTTACAACTTGTTCTCTATGTTTGAATATTGCAATATTCTGGCGGATACATTACGAGCAAGCACAATTTCACGTAATGTATACCCGTCAAAACATTGACATTTCCTGAAAAGCGGAACCTAACTTTAAAAGGGGAGATCCTTTAGGCAAAAAAATATGCCGATTTTCATGATTTTTTTTTAAAGAAAATATGGCTTCGGCAGATTTTAGACTTAGCGTATAATTTAATGCTACTTTTGGCTGTTTCATGGTATTTTTTGTATCAATCCGTAAAAATGGTGGAGATATGGCACGGTCTTTTGAACTGCATTTTCAAAACTGGTGTGGTTAGTTTCAAAAACTGATCGACCGATTCTGATGAAATTTGGTATAAATCTTTCTAACCTCATTGTCTAAAACATGAACCTAAATGTTTTTTTTTTTTTTTCAATGTAAAGTGTTTTATGATAGCAAAATCTAGCAATTTTTTGGGAAAGCTCAATCTTCTTGTTCCAAAGCGTATCATTTCATCGATTTCCAACATTTCTCACTTTTTCTTGGGTCACATCCTGCGTATGAGTGTTAATGGAAGGAATTGATTTTTTTCAGGCTAATCGCGACGTGTCACGACGCGACGTCTGACAACATCCGCCGCAACCCGTTTAGAAGACCGTGCTACACCTCCGGCATTTATGAAGATTAATTCTTAAAAAATACCATGTAACAGCCAAAAGTAGTAATAAAACATACCCTGAGTCTCAAAAATGGGAATGAAATCTTTCCTTCAAGAAAAATCATGAAAATCAGCCATTTTTACCTCGTCTAAAGGTATCTCCACCCTTAAGAACTATGTAAAGCTGGTTCTCTTTGTAATAAAACAAATACATCTTTTATAATTCTATTCACCATTAAAAGCATTCGTTTCGTCAGTGATAATCTCCAAATTTAAATTGCTTATCATAAATACCTGTATTAAATTAACTATTCATTTGAACATAACCAATAATTAAATTATTTGATAGGGCAAAAAAGAAAAGTGGGTGGTTCGCGCTTTTTTTCAGCCTCGTCAGGGAATGTCAATGTTCTGGCGGAGAAGACGTTACTTAAATGCATTTTGCCAACAAGCCAAAAGGTTGCTTCAAGCGAAGCGCTTCGCGCAATCAAAGTACCATCGTACAAGGATAAGACTTTGAACCGTTCTTGTAGTACGTAGAGAAGTGCTATGTTCACAGCGTGCACTTACGCTTATGATTTTATGATAGTTGTGAAATAATATTGAGGGCGTGTGCACGCCCTAACTATTATTTTTTCCCATAGATATAACTAATTATGAAAGGATCGGGTTTATACTCATTTCATTGAGTATATATTCCTCTAGTTTTATGCCAATTTTTATGAAAAAATCTTTAAAATTAATCGATATAGATATGCATTGATTTGACGACGAAAAAAAAAATTCTCTTCGTTGTACCATCGATATCTTTATTAAAGGTTATCTGTAAATAAAAAGTAAAAAATGTATCGATATCTATACAAATGTAGCTATCGTTATCTGTAGCCGTTTTTTATTTAGTTTTTTTCTACAAAATGCCGACGGTTTGGACATTTTTTTCCATTCTCAAGGCCCTTTGATGTATTCAAGCATTCTTTAAAAATAGTAATTATCCAAATTTGACAAATCGGCTACGTACAATCTTAGTCACTGCGACTACAAAAATGTCAACAAAAAAAATTAAAAATCGGTTCACGAGTTTTTGAGTAGTCGCTGGGACAAGGTCGGAAAAAGTAGTTTCGAGAAAAACGCGTTCAAATTTTCCGGTCCGTTTTGCTGCATATAATGTTGTGTTTTTTTTCTAAATTATTGTTACTTACATTAAAGTATCTAGTGGCAGGCGATATGACGATTCTTCATCTTCATTATATTTCACAAAATAATAAGAGCTTGCACTTCATCTATTGTGAACGATGCCACACCTGTAGGGACTGAGGGCACTAACCGGTCGCACTACCTGTTCTCACTAAAGTGACTGTAACTCCGTCGATTTTCGGACTTGTGACTAAAAATGTTGCCAACATATCTTTGAATATATGCACTTTCAAGAATTATAAAAAACAAAAATAAAATATTTTTCAAATTTTGCTTGGGGAAAGGTGAAAAGCTACTGTGTTCCTTGCCCCCTTAACTGACATTTCGTATGGAAAGCTGTCAACTTTCCGCGGTAAAATTGCGCGCGAGTTTTAAATTCAAAACTTGAACATGCAGGAATTTTGCTATTTTTGGCAGGCCTGAAATCGTGACGTAACGCAAACCGGGCGTTTTGTTATCTTTTTGTTTAGGCGCTCCACGGCGTGACATTTAGCATCCACAATTTTTTACCTAGAACAAAAAACAAAAACTCTCGTCAATCTACATTCGAATATCTAGAGAAGTACGTACGGAATCAAAAAAATATTGTTTTATTCAAAAGTTGTAGGCATTTGAATGAACTTTCAGTGAAAACTTTCGTATAAAACTGTTCATAAAATGAAAAGTTTCCGATTAAAAAGAAATTCCACACGTACTTCTCTGCGAAATGCAATTAGGAACATAACTTTTAAATTTGAAGTAAATCGAGTGAAAATTGTTGAAGTTATTTGTCCCGCCTATAGGAAAAAAGCTGTTTGGAGAAAAACGCGTTTAAAGTTTAAGGTACTCCATGGCCGTGCCAGAAGTGTGCTTACGATATACTCTCAAAGTCGGTGAAAAAAACATTGTCTTGCTATAAATCGAATAATACTCTTATGATGATAAAGCACCGTTTTAGCGAGAAAAAAATCGATTTTTTGAAAATTCTGCTGTGGCCTTGCCCCTCGACATCACTCACCCATAACACATACTGCCCACTATCCGTTATATTTTATCAATTTTCTAATATCTAACAAAAAAATATATTTATCATTCTTAGTAAAAACGATTTTGTGATATAGTTAATTGCAAGTCGCGTTGCGTGTAACGTTTGTATTTATTCTATGGCTATTGCTTTCGGCCCGAGTGATCCTATCTCTGTGTATACACCTATGCAGAATCATCAATCGACGTGCTCTGCAACTATTCCCATAGGTCTCCACCGTCTCTGTATCTCTCTCCGTCTCCCCTTCTCTCATCCTAACCTCTCTCTTTCTCTATCTTGATTAATTCGATCGATTTTTAAATAACGAGACACGGGGGTTGACCACGAGGAATGGAACCGATATCACCCCGGATGACTTCGCCTGAGTGTATGTATAAACGTACAGATAAACCCACGACTTCCCGTCGATAGCTGGTAGAAGAATTCGCGATATAGTCAGCGTACGAAGAAAAAAATCGATATAAATTAATGTGATCTGGCCGGATGGAGTGCGCGTAGCTTTTATCTCACCTTGTTCTCTCTCTTCGTCGCCTACCAGCAGGGCTTTCCAGGTGCACATCCGTGCGTACTTTTTTCATCATCTCTTCGTAACCTCATATATATATATGGCGATGGTTCTCAGCTGAGAAATCGCGCGTGCATTTCAACACGACCGAGGATGACGGAAACCAAAGAAGTGGCAAAAAGAATTCAAAAAATTATAAGCACACACACACACATATATGCATGTACTATAAAATAAAACTCAAGAAGGAAGAGGAAGAATAAGCGACGCGAGATGTCGTGAGAAAACCAATGAGCGCGGGCAACCGGTCGTTAAGATACAAGCGAGCGGCTGTAATGCTTAAGTCCGAGTTACGAGGCCACGAGGCAAAATCCGTGTATAGTCGTATACTCTTATCAGGCATGCATGAGACCGTGCTCCCTCTAATCTATCGGTCTCACTCTTCCGCTTAGCAGGATGCAATTACCCATTTTTAAATATTTTCACTAGCGCGGATTACGCAAAAAAAAGAACAGCACGCGAACGAAACGTGCTCTTTTCAAAACGGAAAACAGTTCGGGGGAGAGATCAATCTTGTTGGAATAAAATCACTCGTATGAGGCAGCGAGGCTCCATTGAAGAGCGGAGGGATAGAAAACATCTTTTCCATTATCAACCCTAGCCAGTCACACTTTAGTGTGAGAGACCGAGGTAGGTTTTGGAATTCTCTACTTTTCGTGACGATACATTAGGACACTTTAAACTGAATCGAAAAAAAAAACTATTGAGGCGCCCTCGTACGGGTAGCATAGCTTCCTTTGAAGCCACATTAGTAGATGTTTTAGTTCTTTTCATTTTTGCGGTCTGTCAGACCAGAATGTAGCGAAGTCGTACAATTTTCTTCGAAATTGCAAGTACATTTATTTTTATTTATTAAGTATATGTTGCGTCTGAAAATGTTAATAAAGGTGCGCCTAAGGTTGGAATTTGAAAATAAAGAAAATAATACGGAAAAATAGAACAATAAGAGAGGGCTACCGGTTATTGGTCATGATCCGGTGAAAGGGTTTTAGGACATGTTTACCGCTATCAAATAACCCGGTATTACTTTTTGCAAAAATGAACTATTTTCGGGATATTATTTTTATAATTTTTTTAAAGTGCGGGAAGGCAATTTCGAAAATTGATTTGAAAAAACTGTTGTATGGGATCAAACTTGTTTGTTATTTGTACTTTAAGAACACAGTAACGAAGAATTATCAATAATAAAAAAAAGATAATTATTAGACTTGGAGAGCTTTGAATCATTCAAAAAAATTTGCAGATTATTCTTGTTTTATTTTTAATAATTCTTTGTTACTGTGTCCTCAAACTAGAAATAATTAACAAAAGTTTGGTTCCATACTACAGTTTTAAAAAACTAATTTTTAAAGCTGCCCACCCGACACTTAAAAAAACAATAAAAATAAAAATATCTCGAAAATGGTGCATTTTTTTATAAAGCATTAAGGGAGTTGTGTTTCAGATGGCATAGGCAAATAAAACGGCACGCCCTCAATATTTTTTCAAATATTCGCGCTATACGAGTAACGATGACGTTC
This sequence comes from Ophion obscuratus, assembly GCA_964007375.1. Lineage (NCBI taxonomy): Eukaryota > Metazoa > Arthropoda > Insecta > Hymenoptera > Ichneumonidae > Ophion > Ophion obscuratus. The sequence goes on along the minus strand of OZ023318.1, from coordinate 20,751,437 downwards.
TATGGTCGGCCAATGAGTGTCGTTAGAAGCGAAATATAGTATAGCAGTCAGTGAATGCGAACTTTTACGTAGTAAATATTTTCGTGATTTTAAAATGCAAAAAAACTGACCCCGTCATTATTTGGTGCTAAAAATCCGTCGGGTAAGACTTTTTCTAGTTAAACTAATTTATTTACAATCTAGGATCATTGTACTTCGCAAATACTGCAGAATGGATATTATAATTTCAAAGCTTTTTCACTTACGGATTCACTTATGTATGAGTTGCCATACCAGAAGTCGGTGTAAGATGGCACACTCTGTTATCTTATCCTGTTGTGTATGAAACCGGATATAAAATCAGATTGTTCAGCCATTGAAGCTGTAGTGGAGAATAGAATGAGTGGGCTCTTAGAATATAAACATTTTAACGTGCCGTAGGCAATACTTCATCGTCACTATAACAATGTTCCAGTAAATATTGGTTGCCATAAACTAACTATTACCCTAGAAATTAATGTATTTGAGTACACTCCGGTCGCCGTAAGATGACATACATATGTCATCTTAGACTGAAGTATGTCATCTTACACACGTTGACCTACATGTGATTGTTTATTTTTGTATTTGTTATTCAAGTGTCTTAGTCCTGAAACCAATTCTATCTCATGATAATAATAAACCTTGATCAATATACGCTTGGCTTTTAATTCATACGACGTCATTTATTTTAATATTTATCGTAAAAAAAAGTACGTGGTCTTAAGCACAACTCCCCTGCTGCACCACGTTTGTGCACAAGGGCACATGGAAAATTCGGAAAACCTGTGCCGGTACAGGCGGCTCTTGACTGACAAGGAATATCACTTGAGTGTCCGCCTTCGATTTTGTTGATAGTCATATATGTGATATAGCATTGGAAACTATTAGACACGTATTTTGTTTTAGCAGACGGAAACGGTTTTAAGGGGGAAACCTTCGCTTTACAGTTTTGCAGTTTGACCCACAAGCGGTCCACCGATCTAAATGAAACAAAAGCCAAAATTCTTATAACGTAAAGCGATGAGAAATTCACTATAAAAGTATGGAAAAACAATTAAGTTAAGGGGGACACGCCTTTCTTGGGGGGTCGTTTTCCCCCTTGAGACCGTTATTCCGCCGATAAAAAAATACGTCTAATAGTTTTCAATGCTTCAGCACATATTTGAGTTTCAACAAAATGGAAGGCGGTCACTTAAGGCCAGAGCCTGAATGAGAAGGTCCAAAAAATCATTTTTTTTATTGCTTAAATCGATAGATAAACTATCCAAGAATATATTTACAAAGATACAAGGCCAAAAGCAGAGAAACGATTGATATTTGACATTGATATTTCCTCCTATTGAAGATTTTGAAGCGCGTTTTCTCCAATTTTCAGCGTCACAAATTTTTCCAAATTGGCGGGCGTGATAGCAAAAAAACTATTTGCCTATTGAAACAAACCAAAGTTTATTTTCTCCACTATGAAAATCTCTTCTAAGTGAATTTAAAAAACGTTGAAAATGCATTTTTAAATCATTTTTATAGCCCGTTAAAGTGTTTTTTAACACGTTTTTTTCGAACCTGAGAACAGCTATAACTTCACGATTTTTTCCGCTTTTTCTTAATTTACCCAGAAGAAAAAAAAATGATAATTGAAACTTTCATTGGTTTTTTTGTTTGGGATTTATGACTGATAAATCTACAGTCAATTATTGTTTCATGTTGAAACTTTTCTTATACATTTCAAATACACATGAAAATGTACCTTAATGTTTACTGGGCTCACTTATTATTTCCGTTTTCAAAAAATTCCCGAAAAAATGTGATGTTCCTTGTGAGTTGTGCAGTCCACGGATCGAAAGCTCAATAACTGCCTGCCGCGAAGTAGTCTTGGGGAGTTGTGAGGAAGGGAACTATTGGCAGATGGTACTGTATCAGCAGTCCGTGTTGAAGACTTCGAAAATTGGGCCACGTTGAGAAATACGTTCGAAGTCGATCGAGTGCAGAGCCGACCAAGTTTGGAGGTCGCAAGCTCGGCTATTACATAGGCCATACTTTTTCACGTGTATACCGAAAACGCTCTGTATTTAATATGTATATAGCCGGTATACCTGGCTTTAGTTCTCGCGAAAGTCGAATAACACCTTACCACCGTGAAGCGTCGCGTGTTAACGGTAATTACTCGAAAATACATCACACTCTGGGCGGCCCTGTTCTCGCTTTAGCTCGGCCAACAAAGAGCACCGAGGCCCTTTATATATTCGAGCAAAGAACTCCGCTTTCCGCGCACCGAGCCGATATGTTCCTTGATACTGCGAACGCGAGTACGGCGCCCGAAGTCGATCGCTCCCGCTCGTTAAGCTTTTATATGTCGTGCGAGTAAACGCTTTGCTCGGTTTTCACTCACTTAAGCGCTAAACAAGCCGCGATTTATGGCGCTTTGTGCCCCCGTGGTTATTGAGGCAGCGTCAAGGAACGTATAGCCTCTTTTACAAGTTGTATATAAGCGAGCGTTACGGAAGCCCACTACTTGCGCATCGTGCAGCGAGAAAAAAAATAATTGACCCAATATCATTGGTGTCATTGAATGAAATTTCGTTGATTCAATTGTAAAATTGTTGGTGTAAATAATCAGATTTATTAGTCCAAACAAAACGCTATTGATTTTAATAACATGATAAAATTAAAAGTTTTTTTTCATTCAAAAGATATATTGTTAGTCGAGAACAATATATTAAAAGCGTTTCAATTTATAACACGAATATTGTTGATTCGAGTACGCAAGAAAAATTGAATTTCGTTCGTTTGATTCAGATCAAATTGCTATTGAGTAAATATGTTATTTTATTTTTTTCACCATATCCGATATCGATTTTCAAGTGCATTAATCGTTAAAATATTAATATTTTATTTTGATTAAAAAATATCAAGCAAATGTTTGAATTGGTTAAAAAAATTATGCGAAAATAAAATTAGTTTCTCGCGCATTTGGTTGAAAAAATTCAACCAAATCATAGCCGAGCGCCACCGAAATTATAGGTGTGAGGAAATCCGTAGTTCTCGGAGTAACCGCTAGAAGCCGCACGCGCGCTCGTTTCTCGTAAGCGTAGCGCTAACCGAAAATCTTAAACGTCGGAGAAACTCTTAAAGAGTATCGCTTCTTGGCGTGTGGCTAAGATCAAAGTGTAGTATATGTTCTTATCAGTTGAATATCTGATATTCTCTCCATGGATATTCCATTGGATATCTGATATTCTATTCACTATTATCGTAGATGATCATTCTAATGTTCACTGTTTTTTTTCTGATTTAAAACAAATTGAAGAACTTATGTCTCATGGCACATTCGTTTCGATGTAGTAAAGAAATAATTCATTCTATTGATATTTTTGTACGAAATAAAAATGTTGTAGCAACCATTTAATTATTTCATCCATACATCTACGGATTGTACATAGAATGATTTCAATAGAATATAATTTTATTTGAAGGATAATGTAGATATTCAGATAACAGAAGAGATTTTCAAATAAAATAATATGTTATTTGAATCATCCACATTTTCCAATATTTTATAGTATTGTAACAATCTCATATATCGGTGGCACTCCGCGATCAGACATTTATTTGAATCAACAAATATATTTTTTTGATTCAATTGTTTTTTTTTCTCTGTGTACATGGTCATTAAATTTGACCATTTTCAGGATCCCGCAAAGTCACGGGATATCCTTAAAATTTCGACGGGTCCGTCTGTGTTCGTGTCATAGCAGAAATGATTATTCACTATTGCAAAAGGCTTGACAATATAGATATGGTTAATTCAGTGCCATACAAAAATCGGCCTACAAATACTAATATGGTATACTGTACGTTAGGTTTTTTTCAGTCAAACTTCTACCATTTTTTTCGAGTTTGCACGATTCATATGGTTAACATTACCATTTTTTGAGTATAATTTGTTAGAGAACCTTATGACAAGTGACTATTCGAGAAAAAAATGTAGTAAAGTTTACTTATAGCGAAGACGTAAATCATTTGCCGTTCGAGCAACCGCAGCTTAATAGTCGTAAGAACTGCGCATGTCGCACAAACTGTTACACTGTATGTTTGTTGCATTGCAAAAATACGATATTAATTCGAAACTTATTATTGTAGTTCACCTTTTATTCTTGTGCGACACACATTACTATGCATTTAGCCAACAATCCATTAAAACAGTGACTTATATTATTAAACAAAAGATCTGTGCTAAGCTTCACCTAAATCGCAGATAACAGCTATTCGGATGTACAGCCAGAATGACTTTTGTTTCTTATGCCACATCTGTGCTTAAGATGCTTTTGGCACTCGGTATCGTAGTGGCAGCGAGCGTAAGATTGGCAGAAGGTAGGCAGTTAGGTTTTAGGTTGTATTCCGGTTAGGCGAAATATTTTCTTCGAAATAAACCATTACAGGAGGACAGGGCATGGCGAATTATAATGAAACATCATCGAGGTAGAACTCTCAGTTGCGTATTCTATTTTATTTAGGATTTAGGAAACATTCTATTCATTTAGTAGATGGGCATTGATGCGTTGTACCAACACTTGAATAACACACCAAATACGCATATAGCAGGTCGTATCTTATAATATAGTACCAATCGCTACAAACATCGTCGAAAATCACAGGCAACATTTTTAATGAATGTATACATACTTCTGTTCACTATGAGAACCTTGGGGAAGTACATTTTTGTTAGTATCAGGAAATATCCGTTTTATGAAAACCTACTATATTATATAGCATTGGAGAATAAACGTATGTTTGGAAGATTGGCGGTTGCGGTTAACATATGTGCAAAATTCATGTAACTACTAAAATATCAATGACGAGCTACTATACTTTTGACAGTAACTGTGGCTATAAAATATTATTGTCCCTCGGGGAAATATAAAATATAGTTGAAATGCTGTTGAGAACACCATACATTTCTCTCAGTGTACGTTTCGGGGTTTCCACAGTTGCGCCGTACCCTCGGCAAATGCGGTACGGTGTAGCTGAAGGGGGGAGATACCTTTAGGCCAGGCAAATATTTGCTGATTTTCATGATGTTTTTTATGGAAAGATTTCTTTGCCATTTTTTAGACTTAGGGTATTTTTTTATTACTACTTTTGGCTCTTACAAGGTATTTTTTTTTATTTATCAATCTTCAAAAATGGCGAAGCTATGGCACGGTATTCTACGCTGCATTTTCGAAACTGGCGTGACATACAGCTAAAAAAACTAATCGAGCGATTCTGATGAAATTTGGTATAAATCTTCCTAACCTTATTGTCTAAAACATGACCCTAAATGTTCTTGCAAATTAAAAATAAAGTATGTTTTATTGCAAAATGCAGCGATTTTTTCAGAAAATTCAATCTTTTTGTTTCACAGCGTACCATTCAATCGATTTTCAACATTTTTCACTTTTTCCGCGTTCATATCTTGTGTATGAGTGTTAATGAGAGAAACATTTGCGTGGGTTCTTTTATCAGATTGCTCCCGGCGACGTTACCGGTCACGCCGTCTAACAACTTTCGCCGCAACCCGTTTAGAATACTGTACCATACCTCCACCATTTTTGAAGATTTATAGAAAAATAACATGTAACAGCCAAAAGCTGTTAATAAGTAAATAGTAAGATATAATAAAATAATAAGATATACCCTAAGTTGGAAAAATGATAAATAAATCTTTTCGTTAAAAAAAAGTAATGAAAATCAGCAAGTTTAATTTAGTTTAGCGAAACGCGGGTAGGGAGTGATATGAAAGAATTCAATTAAGAAGGGTAATACGTAAAAACCTGCAAGGGTATACGTTGGACCTCAGGAATTAATTTAGACCCCAATATATAAATAAAATACTCATTTAAAAAAAACTCTATTATACGCGTATTTAGAGAAATTTGTCAATTAAAGACAAAAGCTGTACCATTTTTCTACTATACCACAATTAAAAAATCATTATTTGTTCCAGTCTTAATTTTGTTCACCCTCCCAAAACGACGTAAAATATTCTATTTTCACTCCTATAGTTAGATCAACGAAAAATAAACATTCTTCCCGGAATTCACTTTGATAGAAAAACTAAAAAAATTCATAAAAACTTAACGAGTCTCATAGAACCGATACGCAAGCTGTTGCGCAATCAGCCCACGTATGCGTCCATATACCTACTTTGATGCGTTTGATCCCATTATAAAAATATTTCGCAGAGATGGCCTGGCAATTATGAGAAATCGATTGCTTCTGGTATGTACAAAGATAAGTATAACCGCGGCAGGGTAAAATTGCGCAGACCTCCCTTATTTCTTTCACGACGACAAATAATATAATTCAATCTCCAGGACGTTCGGTGGGGGCTTATCGAAAATCGTAACTACTCGGCTATCCCGGGGTCCATTATAAAGTCGTTATACGAGAGCCGGCCGCCACCGCAGGACGTTTCAATATACTATATTACAATGTTATATAGTAGGTTGTTATACACACACACACAATTTACAAGAGGAGGCTGAAAAGTTCATGGCCCAAGTATTACGAGTCATCCCATTCGCTCGTTAATGCCTCAAGCCCAGAATTTTTCAGCCCCGTCGTACATGTGTGTGTGTGTGCGCGTGTTGCGTGCGTGTACGTAAGAGTATATAGATTCCTTATATCGGATCGGTACAGATATCGATCTGCAGCTCGACGAAACGCGCGAGCCTCGACCGTGCACTCTCTCTCTCTCTCTCTGTCTTTCTCTCTCCGGTGCACTTAAAAACGTTCGAGAGAGTACGAACGTTGGTGTAATACGTCTCATACACTTGTACCTCGGAGGCATGAGGTTCATGGTACATGTATATCACACACGGGCTCTCCTCGATGAAATTGAGCGGCTTATTACTTTTTGTGTGCCGAGAACTCTCGAGCAGAAGGTGTATCAATAGGTTCAACTTCACCGTGTGCCAAACTCGCTTCCCGGTGCACACACACACACACACACACACACACGCACACACACCTACACCCACCTACACACACCTACACACACACACACACACACACACACACACACACACACACACACACACACACACACACACACCTACACACACACACACACACACACACACACACACACACACACACACACACACACACACACACACACACACACACACACACACACACACACACACACATACACACACACACACACACACATGACTACACCAACGTAACAACGATTCCAACTGCAATTCACGACGATGCAAATTAATCGGCAAGTCTCCATTATCCGGCAACGATCCTTGATGTATCACGATCGTGTGTGTACCTCGCTCACTGAGATCGTTCAGTATTCCGTACGAGAAATTCATGCAATATGCCGATACCCACATATTCCGAAAGAACACACGAAAACACGCGTTTCCCGTCCCGAGTATGCGAATAACTCGCGTGTGTCCTCGCACGCTCCCCAGCAGAGAATTCTCCTCGATTGCCGATCGCACATAATACACACTCATCGTGCCGCGATCGAGGCATCTTCGAGAGATTCGCGGGCTACGATGCGCCGTACGTGGCCGAGGAAAATCGCGAAATTCGCGTTCTACGGTCTGTTCGAGCGGTCTTATTCTCATTACGCGCGGTCGCTGATCATAGAGAACAAATCGCACGAGGTTTTGGAAATTAACGCACGGAGCTCGTGGCTGAATATTTTTAACGATTAGAGAGGGTCAGAGGTCCTTCAACGGTCTTGCACGAGATTGCCGTCTCGTTCGAGGGAAATTGCGATGCATTTGGAACGCCGATTCTTTCAACGGCGAACACGATCAAGGACGAGCGTTTTTTTTTCCGGAGCGACCAGAGAAAACGGGCATCTAGGTCGTACGAACAGTGAGTTCGAAGGACTTAACAAAGAAATAAAAAAATACTTGCCATCGTTGTTTATTTCAAACGGAGCTACGTAACCGAGTACTAGAGTGCGCGGCAAGAAAAGATGGGCAGAGAAAAATTGCCGAGATGAGATCAGAAAGAGTTTAAATGCTTGACAAATAGTGGGGATGTCATCCTGGCTGAGTGAAACAAAAAACCGTAGGCCGAGTCACTCATTATATGTATATATATATATATTTACACGCACATATGGGAGTTTAAGTGTACCTATACCTATATTTTTAAAGGGTTTTGTGTAAGTGTGTGGAAGATATGAGTTATTCGGTACAGATATAATATATATATATATATATATATATATATATATATATATATACAGGGTGTCCCTCTTATCTCTGCCACCCGAAATAACTCGGTAATTATCGACGTCATAAAAAAAATGTTCCAAACAACAGTTGTACGGTGTGAAGGGACCGAGGAAAAAAACATTAATAGTCGCCTATTAAAATAACATACAAAATCTAAATATCGAGAATTACTACCAAATATTTGGTACTGATCCGAGATATTCAGATTTGTATAATCGATAGTGACCTTGAATAACCTTGAACGACTTTGACCCCCGATATTTTTTATGCGGCTTGAGGTGTTCCACAAGTTGGTTGAAAAAAATGTACCATTCCATTTGAATAAGTGGAGCACCTTCACTGTGCGTCAGCACGTCCACCGAAATAAAAACAATTGGTCGCATTTCATGCCCCCCTTTACACTGTATAACTTTTGCCTGGAACATTTTTTTGTGACGTCGATAATTACTGAGTGATTTCGGGTGGCAAAGATAAGAGGGACACCCTGTATATATTGTGTGTGTGTGTGTGTGTGTGTGTGTGTGTGTGTGTGTGTGTGTGTGTGTGTGTGCGTGTGTGTGTGTTTAAAAAGGTTTTCTGTAAGTGTGTGCAAGATACGAGAGCGCGTCTCACGAAACGCTTTGTTCCGTCATTGTACTCGGTGTCACTTCGTGGTAACGTGCGAGATCCTGCATACATATACGTGTATAAGGTTCGAAGGGTCCTTAACAGGAGTGTGCATAGGATAAGATGCAGAAGCAGCAACGAGGGAGAAACGGCATTCTGCATTGCAGAAGCGGAGTCAAGAAAAGACTTCGGTGTATGTGTGTATGGTGGTGTCGGGTCGCCATCAGATGACGCTCGATAAAACGTACAACAAATTGGTACCACCCGAACGCCACGACTGCCGTTTCTCCGTGGAAGATCATACTCGGATAAAACAACGTGCCGCATTGCTCGTCTTGTCGATAAATACGATACGGTGGAGAGAAAAGGGGTGAACTTTTTGTGTTGCCTCGTTTTGATGTCATGTGTGCGTTTTTTTGTTTGCGAAAGAGATGGAGAGAGGAGAGAGAGAGAGAGAGAGAGAGAGAGAGAGAGAGAGAGAGAGAGAGAGAGAGAGAGAGAGAGAGAGAGAGAGAGAGAGACTGGCGTGGCAGTGAGGAAGAAGGAAAACCGAAACTTTCATAAAAAATCACAAATGAGTTGAAAACAGGGAAAAATAAAAATTATACGACCTCCACATCGCGATCTTAATAGACCAGACAACGAAAAAAGCTTGGCACTTTTCCCTCTCACGTCGATCCGAGTGACACACCGCAGCAAGGATATAACATTCCATTCGCGCGTGAACCTCAATCATGGATTTTCGCGACTGTTTTTTATCGGTGTAATCGTCCGCACGTGTTCAACCGCAATATCATAATGGAAAGTCGCGGCGGCGAGTTTTCTGTACGGCCAAAGAGGAACGTGTTTCTTCTCTCCGAACGGACGGCGAAGAGTACTCAGTGAGATCTTTCGCATTGAGACATTACGAACAAGCCCTCTAGTGTTCATGCAAGAATTTACGAAAACGAAATTGACAGAAGTCCAGCCGTACAGTGTAATAACAGGGCGTACGGAAATTCGGTCGAATCGAAGGTATATGGGGCTGAGTAAAAAAAGTTGCCGGCGCAAGGACGACGTGACGACGTATAGAGTACCGCGTGCGCTCGAGGAGAATGGGAAATTTATTTTTCGTTCTCCGCGTATATGGAAGAACAATAAAAAAAAAACTATGTATAATATTAAGTAAAGTATACAGGATATGGGGATCGTTTAAATTGCGAGAGTAAAATTTTTATTCCACCGTCGGCGAGTAAGCAGCTTCATCAGTGGCTCAATCAGGTTTGCTATATATCTAGTCTTCTGCACGAGCAACGTGGTGAGCAGGAGGAAGGAGACGCGGAATAAGGAGAATATGAGAAGACAGAGTTTGGATTCGCTCCAGGGAAAAGACTCTTACTTTTATAATTTCGTCGGGAAAGCAACGAGGAAGAAAAGACAAAGAAAGCATAGGGATCGGTGGGAAAAGAGAGAAAGAGGCCACCGCTTACTCCTTCCGCCACAAAATGTGCGCGGCACTCTCGGTGACTAATGAAGCATCTTTTCCCGGGTGCTTTATGCGGTCAGGCCTCTCTCTCTCTCTCTCTCTCTCTCTCTCTCTCTCTCTCTCGCTCTCTTTCACTTGCTACTCCTGCGAGCTCGGCGCAGTCCCGTTTCAGCAAATTACAACCATTAGGGGCCACTTATTTTCGCCCCGAGAACGATGATCATCGAAATGTCCATCCCCCCGCTCTCGCGCCTGCCGCCATGAGCCGCTGCGCAATTTTCGTTGAATTAAACGAACCGAATCAATTACGAACGCGACGTAACCGCGGAACAAGAACGACCAAATCATTCGCCAGAGTGCGCTCGTGCGCCGAAGTACACTTCGTCTTGTTTCTCGTGTCCCATTTGCAGGTGTGTGTGCATGTGGTATGCGTGTGCATGCTGTGTGCGTGCTCGTGATTGTGTGTGTGTGTGTGCGCGCGTGGGTGTGTACACGGGTGTGTATGAGTGAGTGTGCGTGTGGGTGTGCGCGTGTCACGTGTGTGTGTGTGTGTGTGTGTGTACACGGGTGTGAGTGAGTGAGTGAGTGTGCATGTGTGTGTGTGTGTGTGTGTGTGTGTGTGTGTGTGTGTGTGTGTGTGTGTGTGTGTGTGTGTGTGTGTGTGTGTACACGGGTGTGTGTGTGCGTGTGTCGCGTGTGAGTGAGTGTGTGTGTGTGTACACGCGTGTGTGAATATTCTTAAAATTGAATGAACTACAGCTTCTAATAGTTGGCCAGGCGGACGGTAGCATCATCATACTTCAAATTTGAAACGCGTTATTCGCAAAACACTGCTTTCGAAGCCGGTGGACATGATATCTCGAGAACCACTTGATAAATTGTTTCCAAATTTACAGGAGATTAATGGGAAACATTTAAATGTCCTTGACGAGATCACTTTTAAAAAAATGGTCTCAATTTTTTGATAATTACCGTAAATTGGGGTTACTTAGAACAGGTTTTGGAAGTGTTTTGTAGGTAACTTTTTTTTTATATCGCAATGCGAACTTTTTTGCTCGAATGGGATAATGTGTCTATTGGCTATCAAATGTATAAGAAAGTCAAGCCCCCCCTTATAATAAACTAAACTTATATTATAAAATAAAAAGTATCAAAGTAACCCCAAGTGTCGGGTTTTTTTTGACAAGGTATTGAACTGCAACTTATGTCAAAGATTCAGGGTTACGTTGGCATCATGGTGATAAAGAAAAATGTAATATTTTAGGCATCATACATGGCATTAAATGAAAAACAACGATTTTTTACAATCAAATTGTCATCTTTATGACGAACACATTTTAAATAAAAATATCAAGGACCTAGGATGAACCATCAACTTGAGCAACATTACAATCAATTTTAGCAACATTATAATAAACTTGAACAAGAAAATTTAAATACATTAAAATGCGCACATATTTGAACCGTATTCTGGCGCTCTGTTAAAGTAGCAAAAAATTGTCAAAGTTACCCTTAATGTCAATTGAACGCCGTTTTCCGTTACGTAAAGTTTACGACATTTTTCATAAATGTTGGATGCTCAACTTTCAATACGCCGACGCGTTGTTAAAAAAAAATTATTTAAAAAATTGACGATCATCAACGACTCATATTCATTGTTAACTTGAATAACCTGTTTAGTTGTTAGATTTCCGATAGACTGTTTAAGCTGGAGAGTGTCCACCGCCCAACGTCGCAAAAAAAATGTCGTCGTTTGTCGGCGGCCATATTTTTATTCTTTTCCTTTATTTACTGCTGATTTTTTTAAAGGCCTTATATATATGTACCTTTTTGTTTAAAAAAATGCGTTTCTTTTTCACCCACCGTTTTCCAGAAAAGAGGTCGGAATTTGGCCATTTTTTCGGGCCTCTAAGTGGATGTAGCCCCTTAATATTGCGGAACGGAGCGGGGCACTTCTGCTCTTTTGTAGAACAATCGGCACATCGCGGAGAGCAAGGCTCGGCGAATTCCGGGGAATAGGAAAGTTTGAAACTTCAAAAACCGGCTTTGATTTGTAGCCGCTAATGGATGTAGAACTTTGTCTTTTAGGGCTAATTATTACAATATTGCAGAAATGCAAAATTCATCAAAAAATGGAAGACCCTATAGGTCAATGTATCGATGCTCCATTACGTCCCATGTAGGTTTCGCCAATCGAACCGTAACGGCCAATACTTGGACCAATGTTGGCGGGACGATGATCGATTAACCAATTGTACGCCAATGCTCGGCTGAGTATTGACTCGCCAATCATTGGTTTGCCGATACGCGGCCAATGTTCGGCCAAACGTAGACTCGCTAATCATTGGCTTGTCGATACGAGGCCAATGTTTGGCGAAGTATAGACCGGCTAATCATTGGTTTGCCAATACGAGGCCAATGTTCGGCCAAGTATAGACTTGTTCATTATTGGTTTATCGACATGAGGCCGATGTTTGGCGAAGTATAGACTCGCCAATCATGCTTTTGCCGATACGAGGTCAATGTTCGGCCGAGTAACGCATGATCGAACCGCAATTCGTATATTGACGATTCATTGTTTCGCGTTGAAGTCATTGAGAGACGAGATAAATACTTTTCACGAGTCCAGTGGATATTATTCTTAACAAATATACTACCAAATCAATGCACTCATTGTTGGCCGATTCTCGAACGAGCTCATACGCGATATTCTGCCGATTTTTATGAACCATTCTACACTGACAGAAAAATTCTATTAATATTAACTATCCGCGTCTATTTATTTTTTATTTGAATTAACTAGATTTTTCGTGAAATCAAATTTTTCCTATTGCATTCCATTATTGGAATTATTCATTTTAAATATATTTACTTATTCAAATTAAACTTGAACTAATGAACTAATGGTCTGTCTTTATTGCAACATAGATATTAACGGGTTGTGGGGGTAGAGAAGGTGGATAGAGAGGAATTATATATATAGGTTAGGTTTGAAAATTGTATAACATGTCATTCGATAACACTCTCTAATTATCACAATGATATTAACTAATTGATATAGTTTATGCGATACAAATAATGATGAGAATCCATTTAGTATCTTATGCCATATCTGCGATTCAAATGTCACAAGCTCTCGGTAGCATAGGGGCAGCGTGTTTGGCTATGAGTAGGGAAGTTTAAGGTTCGAGCCCCATATGGGTGAAATATTTTCTTCGAACTAATCATTTCGAAATACCAGGTAATGACGAATTACAATACAAAAGTGATTAATTTTTTTTTTGGCAGTGCAGGACCAATTTTGGTGATCTATATTGGGTCACAATTATCCGCCAAGACTCGGTCGATAATCGGACCAAGCTCGAGTGCCAATAATGGCAATCTTGAGGGGGCTTATTGTTGGCCGATTCTCGAATGAACTCCTACGCGATGCTCGGCCGATTTTCATAAGCCATTCTAGGGCCAATATTGATTGCGAATATCGGGCCGCTCTTATCATCCAAGGCTCGGTCGATGATCGGGCCAAGCTCGAGTGCCAATGTTGGCAAGCTTGGCGTCGAGCATCGGCCAATCATTGGCCACTACCGATCACCCTACATGGGGTTGGACAAAGGCAAACTGTATAAAATTCGGTTTTACCATGATATCCCTAAAATCGCTCAATTTCTAAGTGAAATGTACATAGGGGTGACCGGAAAAAATGTTGTCGAAGTTGTCATCTTTGGAATGCAATGAACATTTTTCTTAATATCTTTTTTTCATTAGCATCCGAAAACAGACTTTGCAGATTTGTTGTAGATCGCGAGAAAAGAATCCAAAAAATGTTTGCGTGATTTTCGTAGTTCAAATCAGTTTAAGAGGGAATGACACCTTATCGCGGTCGGTATGGTGGAACAATTATAGATTCCCAAAAATCTCTGAAACGGCTCTTCAGATCCCGTCGAAACTTTGCCAAACGACGTCAAATACATAGACGAACAGCTGTCAACTCCTCAAATTCAGAAAACTTGAAGGGCAGACAGGTATTCGTCTATCTATTTGACGTCGTTTGGCAAAGTTTCGATGGGATCTGAAGAGCCGTTTCAGAGATTTTTGGGAATCTATAATTGTTCTACCATACCGACCGCGATAAGGTGTCATTCCCTCTTAAGGAGATTTAAGGGGAAAATTCATTCTCGTTGCGTTCCAACGATGCAAGCTCCATCGTAATTACAACAAATGTTCTTACAATTTTATAATAACACATCAATTCGCTTTTTTCTTATGCGTTTGTAAAAGTGCAAGGATATCAAATACAATAACAATGTATAATATTGTTACTGTATTTTCAGTACTCTCAAAATTGTATGTGGAGTACTCTCAAAACGCATGCGAAGCGAAAATAAATAGGATAGACTTATTTACATCTTACCTACGCCCAAAACCTACCACGATCGTATTTCGCATTTGGTGCGGTGGATAGCATTACTCATGGATGTAAACGGAAGTACTAGTCAGTCGTCTTGGGTAGTGAGAATTATACTAATTTGTTGCCGCCGCTTCGTGAATGATTGAATAACCAAATATTTTGTAATGTTGCAAACAAATCTGACCTTGAATGACCTTGAACGACTTTGACCGCCTAATGTTTTTTATGCGGCTTGAGGTGCTCCAACAAGATGGTTGAAAAAAAATGTACCATTCCATTTTAAAATGTGAAGGTGACCCTCACTGTGCGTCTCCACCGAAATAAAAAATATTGACCGCATTTGATTGGCCCCTGTCACACCGTACAACTTTTGTTTGGAACATTTTTTTGGGACGCCGATAATTACCGAGTTATTTTTGGTGGCAGAGATAAGAGGGACACCGTGTATATAATGTTTCACAATTGTATTCTTGGGTGGCACATACAGAAAAGTCGGTTTTTATTTTGAACGAAAGCATAAATTTCTATAACCTCAAGAATTCCGTTTTCGTTTGTTCTCGTGATACTTTGCGTCCGAATGGTACGCTTGATACACTGGGAGGGTTGTCCTCAAGGGATGTGCACAACCTTGAAATATCAAAAATATGTATTTTTATTACATCGTTGTATAGCCTAGGGTCTTAATTTTGATTTGTAACAGCGATTTGGTAAACAATTCCGACAATTTACCGAGTTATGGTGATTTTTGTGAAGGGTCAGGTCATCCGCTGCGCTACGACGAACCGCCCTGCTGCGATTTATCGTTTTTTCGATTGCGTTTCTCTTGAAACTATTCTCTATGATAAGGTGTGATTCCACTCCAACACTCCAACACTCCAAATTCGAACGGAGTATTCATAAGATTTTTTATCGTATGACTGGGTGATTTTTTGAAATGTGTATCCATTCGGTGGTAACAAACGATTCAAGTCGTGTTTTTTGGTCGAAAACCGCACGTTGTTTCACAGCTTGCCATTTTCGCAATTTCTAAATGTCACAAGAGTATCCGTTCATACAAAAATTTTATTATTTTACTAAACTTTCTTTTTTTTCTTTCAGGTCGCCCTACATCGCCAGAACCACCCACATCGATTGACAATGAAGCAACGGCGTCACTTTGGTTTAATAATAATAACTTTATTTTTTATCAATACTTTGCAGAAAAACTCAGGCTTGGCAAGACTATTTATCAATTATGTGCAAAATTCCGACCTCGTCATCCGAATCCTCTGATCAAAAAAAATATTGAAACCGACCTGTTTTTGGGCCCCAACCTCATGCAGTCCCGTTGAGGATAATTGTATATGTAATATAAGTAGACTTATTTTCGTTTTTCAATGAGGAGGCTATGAATTACATACAGCGGATAAAAAAAAGTATTTGTACATCTCACACGAAACTGTTGTCAATTTGGCTTTATTTGTTTGTTCATGTTTACCCAAGATTTTTGTATACAGACACCATGTATATTTATGATAAGCTATCGAACACAGAAACTTAATAAAGGATTTGATTTTTTTCGTAGGATTATTTGAAAAAGACGACGTGTACAATTACTTTTTTACCTCCTGTATTTTTCCTGTATTTTACCTCCTGTATATATGGTGGACATTTTTCGAAAAATGTCCACCATTTTGTTATTTTTGCACATATCAAAAATCGAATGATATGCGCTATAGCCATTACCATACTAAATCTAAAACCGATTGATTGTTTTGGTTCCGATGATTCATCTCTGAGATTTCATCAACAGCGCAGACCTACAATTTTTTAAGGACATCTTTTAATGACCATTTTCGTCTATAAATAGTGACTTGAATAAATAATGTTGAAAAAAAATGTATTTCGGAAGTGTATTTATTAAGTGTAACAACTTTTACATCAATATCTATAATATGAACCTTCCACAAAAATTAATGAAAATTGCCTTTTTTTTAGCGTCTAAGGTGAGAAGAACCCTTAATTCTTAAATATATCCAATGCAACATAAAATAAATAAAAATAAAAACAAATAGGAACTTTTATGCAAGTCAGCGTGGTAGTAGCTACCAAGTGCAAACATATGGCATAGCTTGTGGCAGGCAGTTAACGGCATAGTGACTTTAATTAACGAGATTGTGATTGTTGAAACAATGACCGCAAAAAACAAAGGGGGCCTAAAGTTTCGCCACACTCGTAGATAAAAAAGTTGACAGTTCAGAAATATTTAATGTAGGTAATAATATTTTAAGGCTGTTGAATGTATTAAAAGGAAACATGTAAAAGTAACTGAAATGGAAATAATAATAATTAAACGATATTTTCATTCTCCAACGCAGATATCGAAATATCGGTATTATTCGAGTCAAATATCGGTTTTTCAATGTCACATTTTTGGTCCGATATTCCGGTTTTTTTATATTATCGAAAACCGGTATCCATGCTCTATTCACAGCGGATGACGTTGGAAATAACAACTTCGTGGGCGATAAGACTTAGGCGAGTCTATATTGTTTTCATTACAAACTTTTATTTGACTTGCTTCGTTCGTATGTCTTTCCGGTACACAATTTGAAATCGATTTTTCAAGCACTTGCTGGCATTCGATTGAGCTGAAATTTGGCATACCTATGTAACTTCGGTGACAATGCAATAAAATGGTCATTTTTCATTACACATGATAACGAGAGTTTAATAATGATGGTGGAAGCTGGGAACTGAAATTTCCTAATGGCAAATAGTAGGACAAGTGAGTTTAGGCTCATTAACTTTGTTGGCTCGAGCACTATTTATAATTATATTATTATAGAGTTTCTCGCGAAACCTTTATATAAATAAATTCTAATACTAAAAAGTATAGAATAAAATAAATCCAATTTTTTTGTTCAAAACCAAGCTTTTATTTGTAAAATCTTGAACTAAAAAGTAAAAAATAATATTTAGTGTATGAAATTTAGTAGTGAAGCTACAGAAGAACCCCATCTCTGATGTCTGATCAAAGGCGCAGGCAGTACATACTTAATAAGTAAAACGTACATAAACATAGAACTTTCGAAAATTTATATATTTTCTTAAAAGTTTGAGGTGTGAAATGTCATTACACTTGGAATAAAGCCTCAAGCATTTAAGAAAATATTTAAAAAAAATTAAGTTCTATATTTATGTAAGTTTAATTAAGTAGGTACCTGCGCCTTTGATCAGTGACCAAGAATGGGGTGCTTCTGTAGGTTTACTATTTAACTTCATACACTAAATATTATTTTTTACTTCTCAGTTCAATAGTTTATAAATAAATGCTTGTTTTCAAAAAGATTGTTTACGTTATTTTGAGTGAAGGGAGTTAAGTTTCACACTCGAATCATTACAGCCTTCGCTTCCGATATTCTAATATATTCAAAAATGTCTGCTAGTTCCATCGCCTCCATTTCTTAAGGCGGAGCCTGAATTGGAAGTTCCGAAAATTTTTTTTTTTTTGCTTAAATCGATAGACAAACTATCCGAGAATATATTTACAAAGTTACAGAGGCCACTTGTAAATATTTTCGAAGATACAAGGCCAAAAGCAGAGAAGTGATTCATATTTGATATTGATATTTCCTGCTATTGAAAACTTTAAAGCGCATTTTCTCCAGTTTCCATTTTCCACTATTTTTCCAAATTGGCGGGCGTGATAGCAAAAAAACTAAACGACGTATTGAATAAAACCAAAGTTTATTGTCTCCAGTATGAAAATCTCTTCTAAGTGAATCAAAAAAGTCGTTGAAAAAGTCTTTTTTTGTTTTATAGCACGTTAACGTGTTTTTTTAAACACTTTTTTTCATACCTGAGAAAAGCTCTAATTTCACCATTATTTCGGCTTTTTCTTAATTCGCCCAGAAGAAAAATATATGACAATTGAAAATTTTATTATCTTTTTTTTTGTTTCAGTCAAGAATGACGACCTGCATCTTTCCTGCCAAATGAGGACTGTAGTGGCAAGGCGTACATGTAATAGGCTGATAAATTTGCAGTCATTTATTGTTTCGCGTTGAATTTTTTTTAATACATTCCAAATATACATGAAAAGATTTCTCAATGTTTACTGGGCTCACTAGCTTTTTCCTTCTAAAAAAATTCCCGAAAAACCGCTTTTTGGGCCTTCTAATTCAGGCTCCCGTCTTAAATGGACCTGAACATTTTTGTGAATATTACGTTATTAATAGGAGCTTGTGCCTGATGAGTAACTGTGGCTAGGAATAGCCTATTTCGAAATCACTTGCCATGCATACAGCCGAAAGTTAATCGACTTGTATTGGAAAGTACTCGATGGACTTGATTATCTATGAGATCCAGAACTTGCGTCTAGAACAAAGAACTGTAGATCTGAGATTGAAAGATCCGTTTATCGAAAGATCTTGATCGTTGGGATATAAAGGCTGTGCTTTTCGGTGAGAGTTTGAGAGGCCTCGATCTTTGGACCGCTACGTATGCAGACACATTCTATTAAGTAGTCGAGGTTTGACCTATCAAACATCGCAGCAGTCAACGGGATGTCGCGCGTAAAAGATTTACTTCGGTCTTGTGTCTGAGCACTTCTGTCCGTCACATCTTCGAGCCTTTGGGCAATTTTTTGTCGAGTCTCCACATATTGACCACTCGGCTGTTCGATTATAATGGGAGCTGGTTCCACTTAATATCATAGGAAATCGCGTCCATGATGTTTCGAGCCGACGAACGATCACCGTTACAGAATCAGCGAACGGAATCTCAGTCAAATAATATTGATACTTTGGCGCGAGCACTCTCGTCGTGTCACAGTCATCCAAGCTCCCTTGTGACTGGTCATAAATATTATTCGATTAGGCCGCATCAAAGAGGTAGTCGGAGGAGTTATTTCCTTTATTTTCCATACGAAATATATATAGTGTCCAGCGATGCGTTGGAGATGTTCTTGTACGCTGTAAAAGAATGATTCGCGCAGACTCGCTAATATCCATGATTGCAGGATGCCAACAAATTAGTTATTTTTAAAATGGAACATTGGGTTATTTTCTCAATTATTGATCTTATTAAATTAACTAAACGGAATAATCAAATATTTTCGTGTTTCAGTTCAATATTTCGTTGGTCACCTGCGAATGAACAATTTCGTTCATCCAAATGATTTTTCTTCTCTGGGTAAAGCGTTCTCTCATGAAATAATTCTTCACCCGAATCGCCTGTATAAAGGAAACTCTGGGGAAAAGTGCTGCATAGGATTCGATCCGAATTATTTAAAGGATCTTCTCACTTTAGACGCTAAAAAAGGTTATTTTCATGATTTTTATTATAGGTTTATAGTATAGGTATTGATACAAAAGTTCATACACTTAATAAATACACTTTCCAAATACATTTAAAATTTGTTTTTATTCATTTAGATCACTATTTATAGACGGAAATGGTAGTTAAAAAAATGTTCTAAAAAATTGTAGGTGTACGCTGTTGATAAAATCTCGGAGATCCCGAGCAGAAATCTAATCAGGCTGCTTGAGGATCCATCAGGCCCGGATCAGGGATCAATAAGGAGCCCTGATCAGGTACGCCTGATTTGAGCCAGACAGGGGCCTGAGCAGGGATCAATAAGGCGCCCTGACCAGGTACGCCTGATTTGCGCCAGATAGGGGCCTGATCGGGCATTAATAAGGCGCCCTAATCAGGCACGCCTGATTTGCGCCGGACAGGAGCCTGACCAGGCATTAATAAGGCGCCCTGATCAGGCACGCCTGATTTGCGCCGGATAGGAGCCTTATCAGGCATCAATAAGGCGCCCTGATCAGGCATGCATGATTTGCGCCGGATAGAAGCCTTATCAGGCATCGATAAGGCACCCTAGTCAGGCACGCCTGATTTGCGCCGGATAGAAGCCTTATCTCGCATGAAGCTCGTCACTCCGTAACCTCTCCTCTCTAGGACTAGACAGCGCCTCTGTCGGCGAAGCCTCACGAAATATTTTGACAGCTGCCACGCAGGCACGCGAAATATATGAAAACAATGGTTATCAACCGAAAGTGCGTGTCGTCAAAATTTGTTTCAAAATCTTTTTTATCATAAATAAATATTTATGTTAATTTTTTTGTATTATTGTTATATGGAATCAAAACTTTTGTATATAATACGGGCAGCCAGTCCCGTATTATATACGTAGAAGAAAGCGCAACAGCCACGCCGTAGCGACATCGACACATCTCGTTCGGTTCATCAATTTCTCCCGAAGAAAGGCAAGCCCTTCAATAAAGTGCAGTGCATACAAAATCTCAGGTAAAGTATATTTGCGATTATACTGTGGATTATCTACACATGAACAGTGATAATATATAAAATACGACTTGATGGGCGAAGACTATGCGGCGTAGCTTAACCTCACTTTGTCACTTTCGCACCATTTGTATATATATAGTGTGATATATTTCGTATCAAGAAAAAATGTTGTTCAACAGTACAAACATACGTATATGTACATAAATGTACTCATACATACGTGCAAGGACCAGATGACGAGAAATAATTGCGCAAATTGCATTTTGTACCGTCGAACATTTTTTTCTCAATAATATATATACAACACTATATATATACAAATGATGCGAGAACGACGAAAAGAGATTGAGGTACGCCACTACGAGGTACACCATTTTTAAATAATTATTAATTATTTAATTATCTCAAGAGAATATATCAGTCGGAGCCTGCATCGCTCACTTTTCCCTGGTCGAATATATCTATACTTATGATAAATATAGATATACCCGACGGGGGAGCGGTGGCGCTCCCTAGGTCCGACTGATATATGCTCTTAAGGCGATGTGCCACATGCCTCCGACCGCTTCGAAATTTTGACAAAAGAATTCTCCCAAACGGAACAACCGATTGGAATGAAATTTGTTGTGTGCATGCAGGATACTTGCTCCGAGGGGATGACGCCCTCCGTTGTCCAAAATTTCCAAAAAAAATTTACAGTTTGCGGTTACCCTGCGAAAAATGGTGAATTATTAACCATTGCATCGCATTTTCGGTAATTTTCTGAGCGTCATCCTCTGGACCGTGAAAAAGCACACATTTTAAGCTTTGTTTCACCTGTTTTCATGAACAAATGGCGGAGATAAAGCATTTTGAAATTTTTACATAAATGTAGCAAAAATGTACCAACAAAGCTCAATATATCAGTTACCGGAGCGAGCGCTCAGTTCATCCGTATTCTCACTGGCGGCGCGCAGCTCGCTTCGTTCTGTTTGTACCGACCGCGCTCGCCTCCTTTCGGAACAATTTATTTTTTGACAGGTCGAAAGCAGGACCTATAACCTCGCACATTCGTTCGAAGTATATTTCATCACACGATGTGTGTGATAGAGTGTAATAAATGTGAATAGTGTGTCATAGAGTGGAGTTTATTTTCGTCGCGTTTTGGTGAGTTTTTTTTGCTGTGAAGAGAGCCTCAGGACGCCGGCACACCACCGACGAGAAATCCCGACGAAACAATAATCGACAATAAATAAATAAATAAATAAATAAACCGCCGCGGCCGATTACACGAAGAAGATCGAGGAACATAATAACAGCGAGAAGCCGAAGGAGAAAACGCTGGAAGTCAAGGTACGTACGTACTATAACCTCATAACCTCAATTTATGTACTTTGTCATTTGCCACGATCTTCCATCGCATTGTTTTCTCGCTCGCCTATGTGTCAAACAGCCAACGGCTCCGGTGCAAGAAATTCAAGCTTATTTGCTCTTCACAGAAATACCGCGTTATTTATTCGTGAAAAATCGCAGATAGCATATTTTCCGATGATCCGTAGCCATTTCCATTACCCCTTGAAATCCTCGATTTCCTGATCAGTGTGCGACCAAAATAAGGCACAAAAGTTCAACACCCTTTGCCTACGAACGCAAAACTGTCACGTCTCAAACACGGTTGATTTGTGGACCTGTGGCTATTCCTTGATACCTTCACCCTGATGGCCGAGAGTACTATTGGTATGGCGTATAAAGATAAAAGACCCTCGGTATACCTGTATGGTAGTATACCGCTACACACAAATGTACATGTTACTAGTATGGTACTGGTATACTGTGCAATAGTAAAATATACTGGTTCCGTATCCTCACCATACTAATACTCGTACCCATAGCGTACACATATACATGCTAGGTACGGTACCTGGGCTAGCATGTAGAAACCAGAACTAATGTAATGTCGGATTTACCATCTAGATGGACCATTGGATTTATCAAGGGCAGCAAGAACGCACTGTCGAGGATGAGAAACCGTGTC
The DNA here is from genome assembly GCA_964007375.1 of Ophion obscuratus. Classification (NCBI taxonomy): domain Eukaryota; kingdom Metazoa; phylum Arthropoda; class Insecta; order Hymenoptera; family Ichneumonidae; genus Ophion; species Ophion obscuratus. Next base: position 20,728,374 of record OZ023318.1, on the reverse strand, counting down.
ACTCGTCGCGGCCATGGTATAGAGTCCCAGTGTCGGCGAGGATATCACCGCTGTCTCCAATCTCTCCGAGAGCATCTCACCATGGATCGCACCACCAATCTGTGCAAGGCCTTTCGCTTACGTATGTACGTTTTAGAACAAAGGGCGAGGACCATTGCATCTCAATGGTTACGACTACCATCATCGCATACTCAGAGTCGACGAGTCTAAACCTCCAGCCCAACAGCATTGAATGGTCAACGGTTGAATGCGTTAAGGTAGAACAAGCGTGTGCTTTTGATTTTTATAGATTTTGTTTAAATTTTAACCAGATATTGTTCGTATCATTATGCATGTTTCAGTGAAATGTTAGATCAGTCGACTATTTAGATTCGGAAATTATTGATTTAAAAATTGCAACATTTAACACTGTACGGTCTGCATTGAAAGGCCATAGCCGGGTAAGTAGGGAAAAATTGCCCCCGCATTTTTTCCAGTGAAATTTGGAGTATATTGGAGGTGTAAAAAAAGAGGAGTATATTGGAGGTATAAAAAAAAACAAATTTTCTGAAAATGTCATGCCCGTCAACGTAATGGTTTTAGAAAAAATATTTTTTTTTTAAATATAAAAAAAAATATTTTTTTTCCGGAAACGGTACAGTGGATCGATTTGATTTTTGTTTGGTACTTGTCCTGATCAAACGTGTTACGAAATAAAATTATAGAACATCTTGCGAAAGATTAAGGTTTGAAAAAAAATAATGTTCCTTGTTTTATTATTTTTTACTATAATCCACTTGCGGTACAATAGCGAAAATTTTTTCATATAATCTTTGGGCACCTTATTAAATTATATAATTTTTTCAAAATGATCGGTTTGGTACGCCACAGTGAAAAAAAAAGAAACACACTTCATTGATATATTTTAGTTATATAGATATATAACTAAAATATATCAATAAAGTCTGTTACTTTTTTTGTCACTGTGGCGTACCAAACCGATGATTTCGAAAAAAATATATAATCTAATAAGGTGCCCAAAGATTATATGAAAAAAAAATCGTTATTGTACCCCAAGTGGATTATAGTAAAAAAAATAAAACAAGGAACATTATTTTTTTAAAACCTTAATCTTTCGCAAGATATTCTATAATTTTATTTCGTAACATGTTTGATCGTATCAAGTACCAAAAAAAATCGAATCGATCCACTGAAGCGTTTCCGGAATTTTTATTTTTTTTTTATAAAAAAAAAAAAAAAATTCATTTTTCCAAAACCATTGCGTTGACGGGGATGCAATTTTCAGAAAAGGCCATAGCCGGGTAAGTAGGGAAAAATTGCCCCCGCATTTTCTCCAGCGAAATTAGGAGTATATTCTGAGGTATAAAAAAAAAACAAATTTTCTGAAGACATCATCCCCGTCAACGCAATGGTTTCGGAATTTTTTTTTATAAAGAATAACAACTATTCCGGAAACGCTTCAGCGGATCGATTCGATTTTTTTTGGTACTTGTTACGATCAAACGTGTTACGAAATAAAATTATAGAACATCTTGCGAAAGATTAAAGTTTAAAAAAAATAACGTTCCTCGTTTTATTTATTTTTACTATAATCCACTTGGGGTACAATAACGAAATTTTTTCATATAATCTTTGGGCACCTTATTAGATTATATAATTTTTTCAAAATGATCGGTTTGGAACCCCACAGTGAAAAAAAACAAACAGACTTTATTGATATATTTTAGTTATATATCTATATAACTAAAATATATCAGTAAAGTGTGTTTCTTTTTTTTTCACTGTGGCGTACCAAGCCGATCATTTAGTCATATATCACACTTTATTCATATATTTTAGTTACATATCTATATAACTAAAATATATCAATGAAGTGTGTTTCTTTTTTTTTAACTTGGCGTACCAAACCGATCATTTTGAAAAAAATTATATAATCTAATAAGGTACCCAAAGATTGTATGAAAAAATTTTCGCTATTGTACCCCAAGTGGATTATAGTAAAAAATAATAAAACAATGAACATTATTTTTTTCAAACCTTAATCTTTCGCAAGATGTTCTATAATTTTATTTCTTAACACGTTTGATCGGAACAAGTACCAAAAAAAAAATCAAATCGATCCACTGTACCGTTTCCGGAATTTTTTTTTGATATTTAAAAAAAATTCATTTTTCTAAAACCATTGCGTTGACGGGCATAAAATCTTCAGAATTTTTTTTTTTTATACTTCAGAATATACTCCAAATTTCGCTGGAAAAAATGCGGGGCCAATTTTTCCCTAGTTACCCGGCTCTGGCCTTTAGACAGAGTAATTTTCCGTGAAAAATATGTGTCCTCTATAAAAAGACAAATAACATAAACAATATAAAATATTAATGTTTAGAACGCAAATCTTTTTCTTCACGCTAAAAGTGTTTAACTTGAGGAACACAATAATTAACTTTTTTCTCGAAATATTGCACAATACTGTTCTGCGGTGTTGCATAATGTCTTCTTATTATAGAGGATAAATATTTTTAACCGAGAGTTATTCTGTCGTTACTGAACGTCTTTGGCAAAACTGATTAGTAAAGACAATTCAAACTTTTTCACGCGTTCCCTCACTAGTTTACTATCTAATCATATTTTTTTTTTTTTTTCATAATTCATAAACACAATAGAATGGTACGCCGAATTAAGTGACCTGACTTTCGGCCAATGCAGACCCCGCAGGGTTAAAAGTTGCTATTCAAAAATCCATTATCTCCCAATCTAAATGGTCAACTGTTCTGAAATTTAACTCAAACTTGCATGATAATATGAACAATGTGTGGTTAAAATTTGAACAAAATCGATAGAAATGAAGAGCGCACGCTCGTTTTACCATAAGGGCTTACACCACTGTAAACGTCCAAAATTGAGTGATATTTCGCGATTTTTTTTTTTCAGAAGGACAAATGAGAGAATATGAATATTCAAGGATGTAATTATTCATATCTTTAAGTGAACAAAATGAAATTTATATTAAAAATTATGCCGAAAGGTGACGCTGGAGCCATTCTGGCGAGGCATGTTGAATTTGAGACGCTCTGCGGCACGCAGTATAGCTGACGCAAATTTGATTTTAGAATAAAATCAAAAAAATTTTATTAATTTACACGAGTATAGCTAGAGAAATACGTAGAGAATTGCGACAATGTTATTTTTTGTGTAATTGGCAAGCATTAAACCAAAAACTTAATTTTCGATAGAAAAAAAGGACAATCATTTGGTAATAACTAATGTTATAACTAACTCATAGAAAATCCCGTACTTATTTCTCTTCGGAATGTTATTTTAAACATGTACCCAAAATTGGGAGTGAAAATGATGAAAATTGTTGGAGTTATGCTGCGTGCCGTTTTAAGAAAAACGGTCGATGTCTCGCACACGGGCCATCCACTGCCACCGCAGACCCATACTGGCCTGCGGACCTTGTTTTACAGGTACCAAACTTTTCTCCCCTTATTATAGATGGTTCAAAGCATCTTTTAAGTCAAGTAAAATAAAAAGAATTTTTTTTAATTCCACAGTGTGACCGCTTAGATCGGAGTACACGGTGACGATTGTTGGTCGCGTCTCTTTGAACGAGGCGCGACCAACAATCTTGAAAAATGTTTGGAGGATTATTGTAAGCAAAGGTTGCCGAAATATAAATAAGGACTTCACAAATTTTTATTTTTATTGCGTTCCAACGATGCAAACTTCAACCTCATACCCTCTCCGTGGAACGCAGTAGAACTGTCGTAAATTTAATCGTGGAACTAAGAGTAAAATATTTTCGTTTATTACGTTCGTTTTAGCAGTCAAATGAGGGGAAACTTCAAAATAATTAAAGAAAAGAGATGTGTTAAAAAAAGGTCGTGCTTTGAACCATACTGTTTATATACGACTCCAAAAATTACAAGAACAAAATTTATTCATTTTTTAGCGTTTTTTAAGCGCTGTGTCTATGTGAAAAATTGTCGCATCGAGATGAAAAAAGCCTTTTGAAGCTTCAAGGTGATAGTTTCGAGATCTTTTGGCAAAAAAATTGTGATTTACGGCTATCGCGCAATCATAAGAAATACCGGCAGAAAAAAATTCCAAATTTGTTTCTATTTTTCAGGGGTCATCGGACTAAGGAATTTATTTTCAGTTAACTCAATCTATAGGTTAGTTAGCTTGTTTATTCTGCTTTAATTTGCTTTTTGTCTCTCTACGTCAATTTTTCTGCTGAGATATCCGACTTCAAATGAAAAAAGATCCTTTTGTCTTTGATTATCGATATCTAAGCAACCAATTATCGCAACGGGAATTAGAGGGCAGCTTTGAAAAGTCGAATAAATTTTCTGCCAGCCCCTCCCGTTGATTTTTGTGATTTTTTTCTTCACCCTTAACCGTTATTTGGTGAAGGACAAAAAATTACTTTTTCTGTATTTTCAATAAATCTACCACTACGTTACAAATATTGAGGCAAAGACTAATGTTGCCGCGTTTTTTTTTTCAGCTCGATTTACTCCCAATACCCCTATTAGTCCGCAAATTGATTCATCGAACCGTTCTCTATCAAAAGTTAATTGAAGTTTGACAAAACAATTGAAGGAACAAATGTATTATTCCTAAACATCTTGTAATCATCATCAAAATAAAAATACTAATTTTCTTCGACTTTTTTCACAACTTGGCACTAGTTGCTTGTCAGATATAAAAAAAAATTCGAGAGATTAACATTTTTTTTTATTTGTAAAATATTTCAGGAAAAAATACTGACTCATTTTTTACACGATTCGGCCTTTGCGCACTTTGATTTCACTCATCTTTAATTGCATCAATTAAAGTTGATACTCTGAAGCTGTATTTAATAGTCGATCTGAGAACATTTATGCAATTAATTCTCAATATTTTCTACGAAAGTTATTAGGGTTATGGAAAACAATCTTTTTTTCAAAACTAGGCATGATCAAAAATTGAAAAAAAATGTGAGTTTACAAAAACATTAGATTCATTTTTTTTACCGAAACATAGAAAAAATTTACCAAAAAAAGATTAGTTTTTGAAAAAAATTATTCATTGGTTTTTCCTTCCAAACAAGAGATCATTTTTGAAAAAAAGTGTTTTTTGTATCCCTGATAACCTTCGCAGAAAATATCTACAGTTAATGGCATACAAGTTCTCAGATCGACTAGTGAATACTGCTTGGGGGGATCAACTTTTAATCAATGCAATTAAAGATGAGTGAAATTATGGTGCGCAAAAGCCGAAGCGTGGCAACAACGAGTCATCATTGTTTCCTGAAAAATGTTACAAATTTAAACAGAATACAATGTTTTTTAATTTCTCAATTTTTTTTCTTAAATTTAACAAGCAACTACTGCAAAATTATAAAAATAGTCGAAGAAAATGGGTGTTTTCATTTTGATCATGATTACACGATGTTTAGGAACACTTATTCCTTTAATTCTTTTGTAAAACTTGGATCGATCGGTTCGGAAAAACGGGTCGATGGATCAATTTGAAAATTTACACGTCTATTGGGGGTACTTTAAGCTGAAAAATAAACGTGGCGACATTAGTCTTTCTACCAATATTTGTAATGGAGTAGTAAATTTGCTGAAAAACCATAAAATGTCATTTTTTGTCCTATTTTTCAAACTACTGTTAATGGTGAAAACATGATTTTTTTCTCAAATATCAACGAAAGGGTCTTGTACGAAATTGATTCAAGTTTTTAAACTGCCCAATAATTTCCTGTGCGATCATTGGTTGCTGTGATATCATTGATCAAACACGAAAGGAACATGTTTTATTATAAGTTGGATATGTCAGCAAAAAGTTGACATAGAGAGACCACAAAAAAACCAAATTGAAACTGAATAAACAAGCTAACGGACCTATGCATTGATTTAACTGTGAAAAATCCCTTGAAAAAATAAAATTGGAAAAATAATTTTCTCGCTATCTCTTATAATTGCGCGATAACCGTACCTCACAAAATTATTTTGCCAAAAGATCTGAAACTAGAAACTTAAAGCTTAATAATGTTTTTCTTTTTCATCTTGATATGATTATTTTTAACGTTGATACAGCTTTTCAAAAACACTTTAAAAAATGAAGAAATTTTCTGTTTCTTTAATTTTCTGGGGTTGGGTATAAAAAGTGATATATTTTTTACAATTTTCAGTCAATCGAAAAAAAGCGCTCGTCCTTGACTGTTAAAGCAATCTAAGAAACTACAGTTAAAATTTCAAGTCGATTGGTCGAACATTGTTTGAGTTTTGCTCCGTCCCGATATCGAAAACATGGTTTGGAAAAAAACATGTTTGAAGTCAACGGTTTCAAAGACGCTACAGCTGAACAAGTTTTTTTTCCCCGTAATCTAATGCCACCTATTGGTCAAAAATAAAACTATTTTTAATCGATGACTTTGTCCCCACAATAGGCTTACAAGAAATGAGAACTGCGCCTACCGGCAGGAGACAAGGCCAAAGACGGTTTTCAGCGGCGGAGACTTCCTTAAAAAATAGCTCGAAAACCACTTTATAGTGGTTTTATTCAGCTACAAAGGAATATGCATCATATTTTTTAAGGTCCCAAGGATTTCTTAAAAGTGTTTCAAACAAAACGATTTTTGTAAAATTTTACACCGATGACCTCTAAACAATTCGCGATAGTAAAATTTTACCGCTCTTCTGTAGAGCGAGACTTTTCCGATCGTCATTGCTAGAAAATTCGATCTTTGGAGAAACCTGCCTGATAATTTAGTAATAATAAAATTTTACCACTTTTTCGCAGAGTGAGACCCGGTCGACCTCGTTCGCTCGCGAATTTGGTCGGCCGCAGACAAACTGCCGAAGATAAGCCATGGCAGAGAAAAAAATGCCGATCGCAATTGTTTAAACAAAGTGCATTGTAAATTTTTTTAAGTTTCCAAAGATTTTTTGACAGTGTTTCCAACAAAACGATTTTTCGAAAATTTTACACCGATGGCCTCTAACCAATTTGCGATAGTCAAATTTTACCGCTCTTCTGTAGAGTGAGACTTCTCCGATCGTCATTGCTAGAAAATTCGATCCTTGGAGAAACCTGCCGAAGATGAATTCCGGCAGAGAGAAAAAATGCTAAACGTATTTTTTTTAGCATAATTAGTAATAATTTAGTAATAATAAAATGTTACCACTCTTCCGCAGAGTGAGACCCGGTCGATCTCGTTCGCTCGCGAATTTGGTCGACCGCGGACAACCTGCCGAAGTAAGCCATGGCAGAGAAAAAGAATGCCGATCGCAATTGTTTAAACAAAGAGCATTGTAAATTTTTTTTCAGTTGCCAAGGATTTTTTGAAAGTGCTTCCAACAAAACGATTTTTCGAAAATTTTACACCGATGACCTCTAAACAATTCGCGATAGTAAAATTTTACCGCTCTTCTGTAGAGCGAGACTTCTCTGATCGTCATTGCTAGAAAATTCGATCCTTGGAGAAGCCTGCCGAAGATGAATTCCGGCGGAGAGAAAAAAATGCTAAACGTATTTTTTTTTAGCATAATTAGTAATAATTTAGTAATAATAAAATTTTACCACTTTTTCGCAAAGTGAGACCCGGTCGATCTCGTTCACTCGCGAATTAGGTCGGCCGCGGACAACCTGCCGAAGTAAGCCATGGCAGAGAAAAAAATGCCGATCGCAATTGTTTAAACAAAGAGCATTGTAAATTTTTTTAAGTTTCCAAGGATTTTTTAAAAGTGCTTCCAACAAAAGGATTTTTCGAAAAGTTTACACCGATGAACTCTAAACAATTTGCGATAGTAAAATTTTACCTCTCTTCTGTAGAGCGAGACTTCTCCGATCGTCATTGCTAGAAAATTCGATCCTTGGAGAAACCTGCCGAAGATGAATTCCGGCAGAGAGAAAAAATGCTAAACGTATTTTTTTTTGCAGTAACAATAAAATTTTACCACTCTTTCGCAGAGTGATACCCGGTCGATTTCGTTCGCTCGCGAATTTGGTCGGCTGCAGACAACCTGCCGAAGATAAGCTATGGCAGAAAAAAAATGCCGATTGCAATTGTTTAAACAAAGAACATTGTAAAATTTTACAACTCTTTTGTAGAATGAGTCTCGAGCGATCTCGGTCGTGACTCGAGATTTTAGCAGAGATCGAATTCGTCGATGATGAGCGACATCGAGATGCCAAATAGTCTTCGAGCTTATTTGTTTAAATTTATTAAAAACGAGTGGAGAAATGCTAGCACCCTTCTACCATACGAGTCTCTAGCAAACCTTGTTTGCTAGAAAGTTCAACCATAAAGAAATTTCCACCGATGACCGCCGTCAACAAAAAAATCGATTCGAGGGCATTTGTTTAAACAATGCGCAATTGCAAAATTTCACCGCTCTTTCGCAGAGCGAGGCTAGCGATCTTGATTGTTCGAGAAGCTGACCAGCAAAAATGCTGCCAAATATAAACCCTGGCAGAGATAAAATGCTGAACGCATTTGTTTAAATAATGAGCGTTGCAAAATTTTACCACTCTTTTTTAGAGTGTGTTTTGAGCAATTTCGGTCGCTCGAAATTTTGGCAGGGATCGAAATCGTTAACGACGAATTAAAAAAGTATGGCGAAATGCCTGAGTCTTTTGGTTGTCGCCGGCATCGAAAAAAATCGATTTAATGGCTGCATATACAATGTAAAATGCAACAAAGTTTCACCGCTCTCCTGCCGAGCGAGCGCATGCTTCCAATACAAGCGTAGCGTGGTCGCTACGCATAGTTGTGTGAATTGTGTGACACGCACATAGATGTAAGGTGCTTGTGTACGACCGAACGGCGTGCGAGAACGGATTCGTTCTTTCTGCAACGCGGGCGGCGTAGCAAACACACACACACGCGCGCGCGCTCAGCGATCGTCGTCTATTTGGCTTCGACTCTTCGTCCCAGTGCGAAGCATCGAGACCGAATTCGCGATCGCTGCGCTGTCCGTCGGTAGCGACTCGTAGCTAAAAACTACGAGATCTGCGCTACCGACGTAACGAGAGGCCGCGTCGAAATTTTCTGGCGTGTGGCACATGGCCTTAATGTAAAGATGTGATTTTTCTATGTATATTTACTAATTTTTCTATGTATTCAAAATATTTCAGATGCAATCTTGACAAAGTATGATGGTACTCCCCACGCAGGTTCTATCAAAGAGAAACAAATTTCGGATGGGCTAGCGGCGGTCATAAACAGTGCGAAAGATTGGAACGGTCGTCGCCAAAACCGGAACAAAAACTAAACGATCAAGTCAAATAAAATAAAAACTTAAACTTTAAAAAAATGTTTCCATATTTTTAATAACGTTAGTAAACTTGATAACGTGTAACTGCGATAATAATTTAATAAATGTTGATCTATTGTTAAACAAAAAATTATTCAAATGATTGAGCTAGATGACACGTATGTCTCAGGCTGGATGAAGCACCTGATCCGAGCCAGATAAGTTGCTTGATCCGAGCCAGATATATAGTGCCTAATCCGAGCCTGGTAAGGTGCCTGATCCGGGCCAGATATAGTGCCTGATCCGAGCCGGATACGGAGCCTGACCCAGGTCTGATAAGATGCCTGATCCGGGCCAGATAAGTTGCTTAATCCGGGCCTGATCAGAGCCTGATAAGGTGCCTGATCCGGACCTGAATATGCAAAAGCGTTACATCCCTGATCAGGGCCGGACTAAATTTGCCTGACCCGGCCCGGATTTGCTATTGTGGCAGCCTGATCCGGTCCGGATTTCACCCTGCACAAATTTCTGCTCGGGATGGATTATCCCAAACAAAAAAATCAAACGGTTTTAGATTCAGTATGTTAATGGGTATAGCACATATCATACGATTTTTGATATATGCGAAAATAAACAAGAGGCGGACATTTTTCGAAAAAAAAAAACAAAACAAAAACGTGTTTTTTCACCGTTTTTGGAAAAAGAAAATAGTTTTTGGAAAAAGAACATAGAAACGATACATCAATATCGTTCAAAAGATATTCCGCATAACGCTTTTTTTTTAATCTGCGCACAATTTTCTCCAAGCGCATACGAACGCGCAATTTTCCTTTTACAGACACACGCAGTTGCAATTTGGTTTTTCTTCGCGGCCGTTCCATGAGCGGCGTTCGAGCGAGTGATCTTGGTGGCAAATTGCTCACATACGGTTCGTGCTGGGACTGGTCTAAAAAACTTTCTCGGCTAGTTTGTGGCCGGTACGACGTGTGTGTAGCTCTTGTTGTGCGAGAAAATGTTTGCTAACTTTCACTGGACGGGCACGCGCACTCGTCAAACCGCAGAGAGTGAGAGAGAGAGAGAGAGAGAGAGAGAGAGAGAGAGAGAGAGAGAGAGAGAGAGAGAGAGAGAGAGAGAGAGAGAGAGAGAGAGAGAGAGAAAGAGGATGATCCGCGAAAATATGTTTTCCGATCATTTGCCCGATAAACATACGCATCAGGATCATGCGTGCGGCGCAATTTCATAAGTAAGGTATAGAAGATTACGTGCGCCTTACCGGGCTACATCTACCTAGATGGGGAAAAATTGGCATTTTCTAAAAATAATTTCATTCGATAGTATGATCTTTTAGCAATATTCCCTGAAAATTTCATTGGAATATTCCTAAAAATGAATGAGCTACAGCTTCCAACAGTCGGCCGGGTGAGCGGAACCAGCATACCACACTTCAAATTTCAACGGGGTATCCTTTTCCGGAGGCCCAATTTGAAGGGTCAGAATGATGCATTTTTTTCTAGTAACACATTGGTTGGAATACATTCATTTCTCAGCATGTTGTACACATGTTTGTGGTTACAATGTAATTTTTTCAAAACTAATATTTCAAAGTGTTCGTGATGCTGCAGTTGGCGTTGCAGACCTCCAGCAGCGAGGCCCGGAACGGCGCGATCTTTACCAGGCTCAAATATAATCTGAAACGAAAACAAGAAAAACATTTCTTCAAATATATCCAACTGGCTATGGGTTCACGATCCACTTTTCGAAATTTCCAAAAATGCGAAAAATGACAGCTTCCCCAAAGAAAACTCTATTTTTTGTTGAAAAACAGCATGCTGTTTTTCAACAAAAAATTTCATGCAAGTCATTATTATTAACGAATGGTTTATCCAATCAAACAATGTGATCGTGAACCGAATGTGACTACTGTTTGAACGCTAACTGTGCAAATTCAAGTCAATAGTGTGGATGTTACTCAAGATATCAATCCCGCCGTGTCAAGATATGTAGTTTCGAGATAATCGAGTTCAAAGTTTCAGCGATTCCGGCACCATATAAGGTTCCTTCCTCATCATCGAGATCCTGTTGCACACCTAATCTATGCAACCTGCGGGCAGTTTGGGCCTTTTTCAGCGTTTTTTGTGCTTTGATGTCCGCTTTCGTTGCACGCGAAACACCTTTAACCAGACGCACACTGTTCCACTAAAATAGGAGTAACTTCATCAATTTTTAGAATAATCGGGTCTGGTTGGTCTTGAAATGTTCTTGAAAGTTCACACACTGAGAAAAAAGAATCGTTGAATGTGCAAAATGCATTTTGTTGTCTCGAAATTTTGTTGTTTTAACAGTTGCTTAGACATGCTAAATAAGCTACAGATCACAGCACTATACTATTTTACTGCCAACTATACTGTTTTGTTATGCCAATCAAAAATCAAGTTGACCGTATTTAAAGATACATTTTGTTAAACCAACTGAATTTTGGATGGATGAACGAATTTTTTTTCGGTGCACATAACAATATGCAAAAAAAAACGATTTTTTTAAGTTTCCAGAGAAGGATACCCCCTCAAACGTGTTTTTCTCGAAACAGTGTTTTCAGTTGGTGGACATGATATCTCCGGAACCACTTGATGGATTCTTTTCAAATTTACAGGAGATGCAACAAAAAATATTTAAAAGTCGTTGACGATCGCACTTTTTTTAAATCGATCTTTATTTTTCGATAGTTACGTCAAAATGCCGACTTTTTTCATAGATTTTGTATGCTCGAAGTTCAATTCGTCGTCACGTTGTTTAAAAAAATGATTTTAAAAATCAACGATCGTCGGTGACTCGTATTTATTGTTAACTTAAATAACCCGTTCAGGTTTTGGATTTCAGATAGACTGTTTAAGCTGAAGAGTGTCCACCGCCAAACGTCGCGAAAAAAATCATCTTTTGCGACCGGCCACATTTTGGTTGTTTTTCCGGGGGAGATTACAATATCTTTGGCGCCTAAATTTGACCATTGGATTATGAAATATGGCCGAAAAAAATACGAAAAACAAGAATGACTTTTTTCGTTTTGAGCCTTAGTTTCGGATTTACAGCGCTTCAAAGAGAAAAAGTGTATTTTTCCGATTTTCTATGTAAATCGAATTTCCCACGTGTTTTACATTGTTACGTCGTACTTTGTTTGGGTTTGTTCTTATTTATTTTCTCGACATAGCGCATTCCGAAGAAAGCTACATTAACGCAAACCAGCTAAATCGCTTAATAACGAATAATTCGTAAAATGTCCTGTATCTTCTAAAGGAAGCCAAAATCGCGATTTTTTTATTCTCAAAAAGGTGTTTGTTTTGCGCCAAATATGAATAATCCACGACCAAATTAAGGCGCCAGAGATATCGTAATCATGCCCAAGCATATGCCGGAAAAATGAAATTAAGAGCGCCTAAGACTAATCAACCTTGAACGGTATCGTACACATATCGAAAGTGCTCCAGACTCACGCAACGATTCCACACACATATCGAAGGTGCTCCAGGCCCACCCAACGATTCCACACACACATCGAAGGTGCTCCAGACCCACCCAACGATTCCACACACACATCGAAGGTGCTCCAGACCCACCCAACGATTCCACACACACAAAAGTCGCATTTTCTATCGAATATGGACGCTGCATGGTCAAAATTGGGAACCACAAACATAATAATGCTTCGATTTTCAACCCCCTGTTTTACCTCTTTAAACGCCGAATTTCAATTTTTGTCACTCTTGAAAAGTCTTATTTTGGGTCAAATATCAATAAACCAGGGTCAAATAAAGGTGCCAAAGATATCGTAATCGTGCCTTTTTCAGTATTTCTTGCCGATTTTTGTTGGCCTTCAATAATGTACCTTTGTGTTTAAAAAATGTGTTTATTTTTCACCAACCGTTCCCCAGAAAAAAGTCGAAATTTGGCCATTTTTCGGTCTTTTAGGTAGATGTAGCCCCTTAACGTACCACGACTCGACGATAAATTTCTTCGTATACCGTCCGGTAGATCCGAGACGAAATATCTTCCGCAAATCGGGTATTCTATCCGACGAGATATACGAGCAGATACATACGTGTGTATAAAAGGCGCTATGCGGATCGAGCCATTAGCTGCAAACGAGCTCGGGAGTCTCATTATAAGTCGCGAGGAGAGAAGCGACTCGAGGAAAATTCCGGAAATGCGGCGGATCAACGCCTTAACGCGTTTCGAACGTTCGCCACCGCCCGGACCAAGGCGGAAATCGTGTTCAACGTGAATCCGCGATGTATGGATCCATATACGTGCCTCTACCTTCGTGACGCGATGCCTGGCGAACGAAAGGGCGTTTGCTACGCGAGTCAAGGCTCGAATCGATGTGGGTTACGCTCTTCTTCTTGGCAACTATCGATAGGTATATGTATAACGTATATATAAATGTACAGATGTGTATCCTTATGTCAGAAAAGATACACACGCATTAACTGCAACGTGTACGTAGCCATGCCCGAAGAAACATGATTTATCGAGGTGGGCTCGTTATCGTGAAAGCTGAGTAGCCGCGAGTGAGTCGCAATCTCTCACTGGAATAGTCATCCCTCTGGCTCTGCTTTTCCGTTCTCGTGGGTGTGAAGTAACATTGCTATAATATTGTTCGACTCTGCATTACTCTGCATACACAATATACGTAATTATTTGGTTTGCATTGTTTTTTTAAATTTATATTATGATGTTTATTCGTATGTACTTTCGTACTTTTAGAATTCCGTTCGTTTCACTTTTACCTCACACACGTCACTATTCCAGTTCCTGTGGGGCCCTCCCAGGGTGCTGCCCACGCCACCACACATTTCTAATGCACGGTACTGTGCTGCGCGTTTCCTTGCAACCTAGCACGAGGGCACGGGGAAACTGGGGAGACCCCGTGTCTGCTGTATGTACTGCTGTCGGTATGTATATACGTAAAGTTCTCTTCAAACCGTGAATCTCAACAGATTTGTGAAATCCTCCCGAGCAGAAATAGTTGTAGCGATCCAATTGGGTTCCCATGCTTGTTTCCATTTCCTGATAGGAATCCAATTGGATCCCTATACAAAAACGCCACGCTCATACACTGGATTCTAATCGGGATTTGCTATTGCAATCCAATGTACGAATCCAATTCGAATCCTAAAGGATTTCCACATTATAAAACAGAATCCAATTCGATTCTTGATGAACTCTATCGCATTCTGTACGTTGAATTCTTTAAATAAAAAAATATATATATGTAAAACAGTGGATTTTCAAAACGTGTAAATCGTATCTTTAAAAAGTATGAATCGCTTGAAAAAGTATGTCTTAAAAATCGATTTGGATCACATCACTGGAAATGCACTGTATTTATGGTTCGTTATTTATTATACTGCACTTTAACATGCCATCACTTCAAGCGTAAGCGTTCACGAAGCGTACAGGTTATGTTCCAACGTGCCGAGTTTTTCTCATGGCTTTTCACGTATTTTTTATTCAAACATGGTTAGAGGTCTCGAAAGGCGTTCATCAGGGAACAGTACAGAATCCAATTGGATCCCAATGAGGACTCCGTATGCACGGTGTCCCTATCAAATCCTTATAGGAATGTAATAGGATCCGAGGACTCTCACCAAATTTCTGCACGGACTGTTCATACATTACGGCAAGGCGTACCTGAACGGAATAACTCCTGCTTTACAAGTACGAGTAAAGAAAAAAGTTTGCAAAATGTTCTCCGGTTATTATTTTCTCAAAACTACGAGATATTATGATATTGAAGTTCGCATCGTTGGAAAGCAATGAAAATTTAGAAGCGCTAACTTTTTCGGCCATTTTTGGCCCCTAAAATCACCCAACCGTTTTTTACGATCGCCATCAGACATCTGCAGCACATATTGCAGGATGAGACGTTGGATGATGACGAAATTGGAGAAATAAATAAATTTTAAAGAATTTTCGTTGCAATCCAACTATGCGAGCTTCAACACCACCCGGCCGGAAATTTAGTTATGGCGCTAATCACGCTTGGATCAGGTTGTCTGATTGCCGTTATATAGCGCTAGTATGGCAACCTGATGAGGGCGTGAACAAAATGTAACGCTGTTCCTGATAACGGCGGGACCGGGCAGCCCGATTACGCCCGAATCTGGCAGCCTGATTGGGTCGCTATCCTGACGCCTTATGATGGCGTGTATACGGTTGCCTGATCGGATGTATTATAGAAAATATACAGAACGAATAACATAATTTTTTTTTGTTTAGTGAATATTTAACACCATGTTACATCTGAACAGTTTGACAACAAAACATATATTTCTGAACATGGGGATGGGGATGGGGAGATATGGAGATCTTCTTCGCTGGTGTTCGAACCCTCTTCGCTGGCATTAGGATTTTGTTTGTTGGTAGCTTTATCAAGACTTTCCTGATCTTGGATTTTATCATTCGGGCCTCTTTCTGTAAATATTTAAATTGTTCGCAAACCAAACAACGTATATCACTCTCCTTTTTTAAATTATATTTTATATTGATGTTATTCTACTTTTCAATTTTTTAAAATATTTTTTAAATATATTTTTTAATTTTATATTTTTTAAATTATATTTTATATTGATATTATTCTATACCCAAGTGTATAAAAATTCATAAAATTTGTAAAAGTTGAAAAAAGTAAGGTTATACATACCTGGTACTTGTACCGATGATCGGGACTCGTCAACTGTTTTCTCCGAACGACATCTCTAACACGCAGCCGTGTCAAATACCGCTTCCTCTCTTTGCGATTCATAACGTTTTCACTTTATGTGCTCCTTTTTATATATCGTGAAAACTTTCAATTTTTAACCCAAACCCGATGTATACAATGACATACGCACAAGTATAGTTTTTAAAAGCATCACTAGCGCCACCACTTTAGCGCTAGCCTGAGCACTGCCATGCATGGGCCTCCTAATAGAGCCATATTAGGGCACTGATAAGGCAAGCTACATTATGCCCATTTGCACGTTTGCCATAGGTTTGCCTGACCTGTGGTTGCCTGCTCACGGCAAGCTCACGGCTGAACCAAAATTTCCGTAATACGGATAGCCACACAGCTCCCTGATCACGGCCTGATCAGAAATCTGGCTAGCCTGAACAAAATTTCCAGCCGGGCATGAGATAGTTGCACACATGTTTTATTCAAAACGGGTGCAGAAGGTTCTTCCAAGCCTCTCTCTTCCTTCTGTTCTGACATTTCAGTCGGAACAGTTCATGCGTGTGATTCCATGCGAATTTCAATATCGAAAACATACACTTTAGCTTCCCCGAGGCGTTTGTCGGTTTTTTCGCGGCGGAACGGAATTCGATCGCGTCACGATAGAAAAGAACGTCATGACAAGAGAGAGAGAGAGAGAGAGAGAGAGAGGGGGGGGCGAGAGAGAGAGAGAGAGAGAGAGAGAGAGAGAGAGAGAGAGAGAGAGAGAGAGCACGAACGATAGTACCGGGTACACAATTTATACCAAAGCAAGTTTATACGTATAGCCGAGACAAGGAGGAAGGACGAGACTCGCGGAGCAGAACTCGCTGAAGAACCGTATCGGGCTACCGCGAGCAGGCTCGATTTGTTATCGTACACACCTGCCGGCGTCCCGTTCCGGGACAATAACCGCTATCTCGATCTCAACGCGAGAAGGTCCTCTCACCTTACGCTTCTTCTTCTCCCTTACTCTCGCACGTTGAAACTTCTGTACGTATACGTACGCAAAACCGACACGCACAGTCACATACACACTGGTATATAGGCTTGCATCAGTGTCCGGTAACCATAAGGACCTAGCCCATCTAAGTTTGAGTGTTGAACGACGAGGTTTGGACCCTTCAGGATACAGTCGGCAAATACACATCTTTGACGCCGTGAAATGCTATATAGCGTTTTATTCTCGCCAGGAGCTGCGACGTCCATTGTCCTTGCAACTTGGTCGACTCCACATGGCAAAGGGTGAGAGACCGAGAAGCGAAAAGCGGAGAGAGCAAAATAAGAAATGATAAAAGGTGCAAGAGAACTTGGGCGACAGCAAGTAGATAGGTGCGAGGCAAGCGAGTGATAATAACAATCATTTCTCGACTACTGAGTGCAACTAGGAACGACTATTTCATTGGATATACGTATGCGAGAGTCGATGTGTTCGAATTCATGTACCATATTACCATATGGTCTTATTATTACGGGTGCGTCTATTACTTTGAGTCTCCACTCTGCTCTGCGCAAGCGCATACAAGTACTCAAATGTAAATGTGTAGTAGTCGAGCGGTCAGTGGAGTCCGACCGAAGTCCTCGACAATGTCCGTGTACGTGTGTGTAAGAGTTTGTGGCGCATGTACGAAGTACCCCAGCATCATCCTCGATCGCATCACTCTGGCATTCGTGATGAACTATAAAGGGACGCGACGAGGGAACACGGCGTGATTAAGTTTACCCGAGTGCAGTTGGCGTCTCCACGGGATATCGCTGGTGTCTTCCTACAGTACCAACTATATGCACTTCCATATACCATACTTATATGTTCACTGGTGTGCGTTTAAAAAACCAAAAGTTATGGTCCCGCATGTGTGTACTCTGAGATATAGTGCGGTGGACAAAAAAAATGTTACATGCACCTCCGGGAGTCTCAGGTTACCAGTTTACCATCTCTTTACCTTACCGATAAGAATGATTAAGAGAACAGAGTTTCCCGGTGCCGATAAAAGGCTTGATTACGGCAAAACAGCGAGAGGGGCTGAGTTCAGCAGAATGCGACAACATTAAAAGAACCAGCAATGGAGAGTGGGGGTCGTCGCATTTTAAGAAGCGTTGGTCTGGGCCGATACTTGGATAGATGACCGTTCAGCCACATATGAGCTTGCAACCGGTCCACTGAGCAGGTCCGGTTTTACTGAGTTTCTGATGGCAATACAAATGATGGGAAACTTGCTGAAAATATAGCCGCCCGTATTGGCACAGGTTCCCCACAATTTCCCGGAGTCCGCGGGCGAATGCGATACAGCAGTGTATTAGGAAAGAGTGGTCGTGGATAACATTCTGGAGGGGTGGGGGTGACAGTAACCGGAAATAATGAAGAGGTAAGTGTTGGGTAAAAGTCCAGAGCATGGAATTGTAAAAGCTCACAAGGGTATACGAAGTTACAATTGACTTCAAGAAAAATAACTCTCATCTTTTGCTGTCTTATTAGCAGGAATGCCTATAAATTTCATTGTACTAAACAAGGTATCTTCTGCTTCCTGTGAGAATCGTATAAGACTTTTTTTCTTTTGTTTGAAAATTTCAGCCATCTTCGTACTTTCGTAAATTCCATGTGTGATCGAAGCTGCTTAACGGAGCGATCTTTATCCGCTTGAGGTTTTCGTAACATGCGATTATGTGCAAAGGGCAGCTGATTATTTTCCCCAAGATGTACAGGATAAACATTTAAGCAAGCTATTTAGAATTGTTTTACTGTTCGTGCCGGTTCATCGAAAAATATTACAACTATATATGCATTTCGTTTTTCGCCTTGAGCTCCTCCATATGCATTAGTTATAACATGCTTTGAAAGTTCAAGACAAGAGAAAATAAAATTCGACCATTGTAGATAGTTGTTACCGGAAACCGCCGTTATTAGAGGATTTTTCATGGTTACAAGTTATGTATGACGAAAAACATTGCTCTCTTTCATCACACACACAATCATAATAACAAAAATATATATTTAAATCGTTTCGAGAAAATGCCAATTTTCTAAATTACGCCATATACATGATTTGCGTCCAAAAAGGTCGAGAGGGAATTCTAGGTATGGCGATGCTGTTGAAGTCTGAACCATTAAAGTGCAACGAAAATTCTTTTTAATTTCTTTCAAATCGTCATCCTTATTACCACCCAAAATCTTTTCATGCACATTTGGGATGTGAATCTCTATGGATCGTCACAAAAAAATTGAGTCTTTTTCGTTGCCCAAAACCGTGCAGAAATTTGTTGAGGACTCTAGTCCTACCACATCCCTATAAGGATTGTGATAGGGACGCCCCACGTCGGGAATCCGCATTGGAATCCAAGTGGATTTAGCGGTAATTCCCGATTGATGCCATTTGAGTAGTTTTTATTTGAAATTTTCAACCGCAATTTATTGGATCTCGAACAATATCCTTTCGTTATCCCGTGTACAAACTCGTTGGGGGTCCCAAGGTGCATCCACATCTCTATAGGGATTTGTTAGGGACCTCTCACAGAAATCTAATTGGATTCTGCACTGTTCTCTGATGAACGGCGTTTGAAAATTCTTACCACGTTCAAATCGAAATCATGCGAAAAGTCACGAGGAAAAACTGGACGAGTTGAAACATAACTTGCACGCTTCGTGAGCGTTTACGTATGTGGTAATATTATATGAAAGTGTAGTAGAATAAATAACAAAATATGATTACAGTGGATTTTAGAAGACGCAATTCAAATCGATTTTTGAGATATACTTTTTAAAGCGATTTACACTTTTTAAAGATAAGATTTATACTTTTTTTAGATTTCCCCGTTTTGTTTATCTATATATTTTGTTGAGAAAATTCAACGTAGGGAAGTTGTGCTCGAGATGGCATAGTCAGATAAGACGACACACCCTCAATATCTGTTCAAGTATGCGTGCTATGCGAGTATTATGATGTTCTAGGGTCGGCCAGTAAGTGTTGCAAGTAGCGAAATCTAGTAAAGCCGTCATTAAGATAGAGAGAGCCATCAATGTTGATTTTTATAGATTTTGTTCACATTTTAACCAGACATGGTTCATATGATTATGCATGTTTGAGTGAAATTTCAGACCAGTCGACTATTTAGATTGGGAGATAATGGGTTTTAAAATTGCAACTTTTAACACTGCAGGCTCTGCATTGAAATTTAGACCGAATAATTTTCCGTATAAAATATTTGTCCCGTATAATAAGAAGACATCTGGCAACGCCGTATCGTTCGACGTATCCAATAACGTGAGTTTGCACGGCATATAAAAAGAGAAGTCCTGACTGACTGACTGACTGACTGACTGACTCATCAACGTCCAGCCCAAACCCTTGGACCTAGAAAGCTGAAATTTTGCACAAAGGTTCCCTTTATAATGTAGACAAGGAATAAGGAAGGATTTTTCGAAATTCAACCCCTAAGGGAGTTAAATTGGGGGTGAAAGTGTGTTTGGGTTTGTTTGGGTTTAACCCGTTAGGGGCCGAACAAACCCAAACAAACTTGACACAAATAAATTATAAAGTAAATTATAAACTTTGTCACTTTTATTTTTCCTAAACTACCCCCTAAGAAGGGATTTGGGGGTATCAAAGTTTGTATGGAAGAATTTTAACGCGCGGTTCGATTAACTCGAAACTCAGTATTTATGCTTGAGAACAAAAATAAAGAATAACGTGTATCAGGGTTTTTCGAAAATCGAACCCTAACGGGTTAAAAAGGGATAGTCATTTTTACAGGGGAGGATTTTATCGCGGGGCTTATCTTCTTTGAAACATCTTCTTTGATCTCATTTGAAACTTGACACAAATACTTGCCTGTGTAATAAAGTTTGTCATTAAGGGGTGTAGGGGGGGGGGTGGTTAACGGGGATTATTTACGTAACTATTTTTTTCTAATTCTCATAGGATAGAGAATAAAGCGGATTTAATATTTTCACTTTGAAGTTGCCTTCATATTTGGCATTTAAGTAGGTAATTTTCCGTCCCGTTATTAGGTTATATTATGAGGTTTTAGAGATTTTATCCTTCATCTATATAAATAAAAAGAGAAGTCCTGACTGACTGACTGACTGACTGACTGACTCATCAACGCCCAACGCAAACCCTTGGACCTAGAAAGCTGAAAGTCTCACAAACTTATCCTCAAAGTGGATGCTCCAGTAATGCTACTACGAAATCTCAATCCGCTAAAGTTGTGCAATGGTACCAGGTTGCGTGTGAAAGCCTTACATAAAACCGTGGTAGAGGCCATTATACTTACTGGCTGTGTTCGAGGTGAATCGGTGTATATACCGCGGATACCACTAATACCGTCGGAGTACCCATTCGAGTTTAAAAGGCTGCAGTTCCCCCTTAAGGTATGTTTCGCAATGACGATTAATAAGTCTCAGGGTCAGTCACTGAAAACAGCGGGGATTGATCTTAGAGGGGACTGCTTCTCGCACGGCCAGTTTTACGTGGCTTGCTCGAGAGTGAGCTCATCTAGCAGCCTGGTTGTGTTACCTGAGGGCAGAACCTCTAATGTAGTATATAAAGAGATACTTTAAGTATAAATAAAAAATGGTCCTAACCCCCTGAGAATAACAATGTAAGTAAAAGCTTAATTTGAATTATTAAGGGAACTATTTACCTTAACTTTAACTTTTTTTTGGTAGGATTTAAATTTCCGTTTTACAGTTGCCTTCAAATTTGGCATTCAAGTAGGTAATTTTCCGTTTCGTTATTTCGGGCGAAGCCGCGGCTTCGCCCGCCTGGATGTCGGAAAATATCCCACGGGAACATACTACCGTGATTAAAAGTACCCCATTTGTTAATCTAGGTAAACAATGTCTTCTCACATTGCTTATTATAGTATCCGAGGTGCGGCGCGCGGATTGATATATGATTGCTGGAGGTTAACAAATCCGAAATCTTACAATAGTAACGGAAAACATAACGAAACGGAAAATTACCTACTTGAATGCCAAATTTGAAGGCAACTGTAAAACGGAAATTTAAATCCTACCAAAAAAAAAGTTAAAGTTGAGGTAAATAGTTCCCTTAATAATTCAAATTAAGCTTTCACTTACATTGTTATTCTCAGGGGGTTAGGACCATTTTTTATTTATACTTAAAGTACCTCTTTATATACTACATTAGAGGTTCAAAGTGACAGATCATGAGAAAAGCGTAGCCGTCCCACGGGGTTACCTGCAGTACCAAAACTTGTATACAGTTCACCGTTACGGTAAACTTCAAAGACCCACGGAAAGAGTTGGCCTGGCGCCTCCAGTTCACATAAACTACCATAAGTAAAAGAGCGTGACATGTCAATGCAGTATTCAGCGGCGCAGGAATAATTGTCCCCGTTACTATCGTGGGACATAATGGCAAACTCTTCCCAGTTGGCCGCCACATGGCTAACGATTTGCTCGCGCACCTCCCTGGCCATCCCTTGTGTGTCATACAGTAGATAGGAGAGGGCCCGAAACAGACAGGCTCCATCCCCAATTATAGGAACTATGGTATGAGGCACCAAAATCCCATCAATTGTTAATGATTCAACAGCCATTGTAATAGATAGCAAAACGTAACTGTTGTTTTTTTAAACTAAGTCAGGGTAAAGAAAATATTATAAAAATAATTTTGAAAACTTGGAAAACAAAGGAATGCGCTGAAAAGCACAGTTTTTAAAAGACAGTTTTGTCCTAAAAAGTACAGTTCAGTTGTATTGTAAACGATCGCTGCGCTTGCGCTAAACGTGTTATCTGGACAAATGTTGGATTTATAATGAGTTGGCCCGCTATCTCGCACTGCTTATATAGTATCCGAGGAGTGGCGCGCGGATTGATATATGATTGATGGAGGATAAAATCTCTAAAACCTAATAATATAACCTAACAACGGGACGGAAAATTACCTACTCAAATGCCAAATATGAAGGCAACTTTAAAGTGAAAATATTAAATCCTCTTTATTCTCTATCCTGTGAGAATTAGAAAAAAATAGTTACGTAAATAATCCCCGTTAACCACCCCCCCCCCCTAAACCCCATAATGACAAACTTTATTACATAGGCAAGTATTTGTGTCAAGTTTCAAATAAGATCAAAGAAGATGTTTCAAAGAAGATAAGCCCCGCGATCAAATCCTCCCCTGTAAAAATGACTATCCCTTTTCAACCCGTTAGGGGTCGATTTTCGAAAAACCCTGATACACGTTATTCTTTATTTTTGTTCTCAAGCATAAATACTGAGTTTCGAGTTAATCGAACCGCGCGTTAAAATTCTTCCATACAAACTTTGATACCCCCAAATCCCCTCTTAGGGGGTAGTTTAGGAAAAATAAAAGTGACAAAGTTTATAATTTACTTTATAATTTATTTGTGTCAAGTTTGTTTGGGTTTGTTTGGGTTTGTTTGGGTTTGTTCGACCCCTAACGGGTTAAACCCAAACAAACTCAAACAAACTTTCACCCCCAATTTAACTCCCTTAGGGGTTGAATTTCGAAAAATCCTTCCTTATTCCTTGTCTACATTATAAAGGGAACCTTTGTGCAAAATTTCAGCTTTCTAGGTCCAAGGGTTTGGGCTGGGCGTTGATGAGTCAGTCAGTCAGTCAGTCAGTCAGTCAGTCAGGACTTCTCTTTTTATTTATATAGAAGATAGATAATACTGCAAGACAAATTTTTGTTTGGAAGTAATTTTTAATCGAACAAAGTTTTTATTAGTTATTACTGAACCAACACTTTTATTTGTTATTAAAGATAACATAAACATAAAATATTAATATTTATAATGCAAATATTTTTTTATGACAAAATTGTTTACTTTAGGAACACGATAATTATTTTTTTCTCGAAATATTGAACAATACTGTTCTGTGGTGTTGCCATATGTCAAAATTATTCTGTCTAAATTTCAATGCAAACCCTGCAGTGTTAAAAGTTGCAATTTTAAAATCCATTATCGCCCAATCTAAATAGTCGACTGTTCTGAAATTTCACTCAAACATGCATAATGATGTGAACAATGTCTGGTTAAAGTTTGAACAAAATCTATAGAAATCGAAATTGCGCGCTCGTACTACCGTAACGCGAGCTTTTACGTAGTAAATATTTTCGTGATTTTGAAATGCAAAAAAACTGACCACGTTATAATCCGCTGCTAAAAATACCCGTCAGATAAGATTTTCGACTAGTTAAACCAATTCATTCATAATCCAGGGTCATTGGACTTCACAAATACTGCACAGCGGATATTCTAACTCCAAAGTTTTTGTTACAACAAATAAAGAAAATCTGCATTCGCTTATAGGTAAGTTGACATAGCAGACGTCGGTGTAAGATGACACACTATATCATCTTACCCTGCTGCGTATAAAACCGGATATAAAATCCCATTTGTTGGCTTATCGTTGTAGGATGTCTGGCTATTACCAACGAACCTCGACATGTACGAGCTAGTCACAAAAACACATGACCAAGACCGTTGAAGCGGTAAAGAAGAATAGAATAGCTTGGCTTTTAGTAGCCAAACATTTTAATGTTCCGCAGGCAACAATTCATCCTCACTATAATGTTCCAGTACATATTGGTTGCTATAAACTAACCTTTAACTCAGAAATTAATGAATCTGAGCATAATTCGGTCGACACGTGTAAGATGACATACGTATGTCATCTCAGACTGAAGTATGTTGTCTTACACCCATCGACCTACCCGTGGTTGTGTCTATTGTATACCGGCTTGGGGAATTGCCCTATCTCTTGCCCACCTTGCAGTCCAATACCCAAGGTACCCTCACAGTCAGTATACTTTTAAGCTCTGCAAAGCTCTGTCAGTATACATTGCCACTGTGACAAAAACACCATAGATATTGCTAATTATTTAGCTGTCGTCATTTTTAATGAAGGATTCAAGCAAATACTAAAAATTATGGGTGTATTGGCAATCAAAATCGGCCCTAATGCAAAACAATACGCAGAGTATAGAGACAACGATGGTACACAAATGTTCAACAGATGGGCGTCTATCGCATATAATTGCAAATGGAGACGGACCACTAGAAGAAAAGCGACCGGGGCTCAATATTCTCTTTTTGAAGGTGAGGAAGGTGATCTGTATGATCCTGGTATAGCTGATTAAGGGTAAGTTACTCAAATCAGTTGTTATCCACCGTAAGTTCAGCCGTATCAGTGCTAAATGTATGACAAACTTGGAACGCATTTTTCTCGAAACGACATTTTCCAAGTCGGGCGCACTTTTCTCAAAAACTATTGGACCGATTGCCTTCGGGTTTTGCACACATTTCGAGGGAACCTTCATCTATAGTCTGAACTAGAATGATACCGATGGCTTCAATATTTCAGCCCCGCTCTCGAGTTTTAGTTTACAATTTTCGGGGATAATTAAATCGTAATTTTCAAATAGCTGCGATTCCGGCAAAAAAAATCGTACTTACTTAGTTCTAGTTCAGACGATAACTGCATTCATATAGATTAGAAAAAAAATGTTCTTCTGTTTCAGGGGACTAGGATCGCCGTAACTCGTGCGCCCGATTGGACGAGCGTCTCACGCCACGGCCTGCATAAAAGTGCATAACCTGTATAGATTTCAATAAAGAATTTCATAAAAATTTGTGCTCGTCGAAGCATGTCTTAATACGCATCAAAAACCCCGGCACTGTAAGTTTGATGGTTTTCGTAAAATTAATTCCTAAACATTCATTAAAAAACAACCTTCTATAGGATAATACCGCCTTAAGGGGCTATACCAATGTGAAAAGCTTCAGCCTCTCAGCAGGCCTTAGTCGAGGAAGAGGAGGGTCCATTGTATGGGTCAGGTATAGCTGATTAGCAGTTTTTATCGTAAATGTAATTTTATCTTGCAAAAATCGATAGTTAAATCTTTAAACGTGTTTTTCTCGTAATGAGATTTTTCAAATTTGCTGACATTGTAAATCAAAGAGCAATTATCCGATTGACTTAAAATTGGAACTGAGTACTCTTGAATATACTTACACTACAATGACGTAGGATATTTTTGATTGCATGAAAATAGACGATTTGGCATTTAAAAAAACAACCATATTATAGGCAAGAAAACAAACTTTTTTTTCACAACTACGTCATTTTGTTGGATTTTGATATTTTTCGAAAATTCTACGTCATTGTACTGGAAATACCTTCCGGCTTAACGACATTTTTTCCTTTTTCGGTTTCAGCTCCTCAATCGGCCTGAATCATGTCAGCAGTGGAGAAACTTTTTTTTGGCGCCACCTAAGGCAGCGCATAAGTCGCTTGGATCTAAATATGCTTCTATAAAAAAATTATGTAATATAGGTCAAATATAGCCAAATATATTCTTAATTTTCCGAAACATTTAATTCACTCCTTTTTTTCCAAAAAAGTCCTGAAAATCATCCAAATTCATAGCGTTCACACTGGTATAGGCCTTTAAAAAAATGTCCTGTACAAAACCACAGTCTTGGACAACCTAACGCCCCCGCCTAGAAAAAAATGAACAGTGGATAAAATGGCCTTGAAAATGGCTTGTCGAGGTACCTGTGTGTGCTATCGCCGCGTGTACCCAACACGCGACGTTATTATCCCTCGTCGGATTAACGAGAGAGTCGTACGTAGCGGGGAAAATCGCCTCGAGCACGCGGACACTCCAAGTTACGACTCTCTCTCTCTCTCTCTCTCTCTCCCTCTCTCTCTCTCTCTCTCTCTCTCTCTCCCTCCCTCTCTCCTCTCTCTCTCCCTCTCTCCCTCTCTCTCTCTCTCTCTCTCTCTCTCTCTCTCTCTCTCTCTCTCTCTCTCTCTCTCTCTCTCTCTCTCTCTCTCTCTCTCTCTCTCTCTCTCTCTCTCTCTCTCTCTCTCTCCCCCTCTAGTTCTCTCTATAACGGTTTGCCGTTAGGCTACAGCTGCGCAGACGCAGCACACATGCCTCAAGGACCTTAATACCTTGATATACATACGTGCACATAAGAGAGTAAGGTTTGTTGCAGATCTGCATGTAAAAGAGAGAAGTGGCGTAGCTGCGCTACATTCGATATATAGTGTTCTACGACACAAAAGGACGTAACTCACTGGATTCGGCATGAAAAGTAACGCGGGATGTGACTTTTTGTTCAACGTCCACATATATGGACGATTACGAAGGAAGACAGAGAGAGAGAGAGAGAGAGAGAGAGAGAGAGAGAGAGAGAGAGAGAGAGAGAGAGAGAGAGAGAGAGAGAGAGAGAGAGAGAGAGAGAGAGAGAGAGGGACGAGAGAGTGGGAGAGGGAAATAGTCTCAGGCGTAATTTACTTGTCCGGCCAGAGGCGATGTCTCGTTAACTCGCGATCGGGAATTAAGGAGATCGATCGGAGCGCACGGTGAATCACTGCGGACTCGCCACACAGCCGTTACTACTACTATACTACTACTACTAGTATCGCCTTCTTCTTCCTCTTCAGCTTCAGCGTCTTCCTCCTGCCGGTCGCGGTCTTTCTTTTCCTCATCCTGTGTGCACGACGCCCTCGCCCCTCGCGGAGTGTGTCGGTGTACGGTTTCGCATCTTCTCAGACGCGACGAGTATGCAAATTCGCCACGAGGAGGAGACCCGCGCGTACCTATATACGCTGTGCGGGTCTTATTCGAGGAAGTGAAAAAGGAGAACGCCAGCCCCGATAAAGGTACAGCGGTCTTTTTTCATGCCGAAAAGCCCAAGCAAACCGACGTCACGTCCCTGAGATAACTGAAAGGACTCTAATCTCTTCGTCTGCGCCTAAGAGAATGAAATGAAAAATGGCAATACCGATTATCGAGACTGCTTCGGAGCGTCTTGAAAGCGTGATTAATACTGGAGAGCTTTTGCCACTTTGACGAGGGGCGGAGGGAAAGAAGGATATTTGGAATATCGCTGGTAATTTGGAATGGCAGGGGGTTCACGGAAACTAGTAGCGCCATCTCGGTTTTATGGCCGTGAAATGTTGAAAGAAGGCATCACTTGTCAATATGTTCACCGGTTCGTTCGCGACTTTTCTAAGACGTGGAGCAGAGCTCGAATTGTGGAAAACTGTTTTTTAAGGGGTCTTCGCACTTTAGACGCTAAGAAGGCTGTTTTCATGAATTTTTTGGTAGGTTTATATTATAGATATTGATATAAAAATTGTTACACTTAATAAATACACTTTCGAAATACATTAAAGGCCTTAGGCCACTCTAGAGGCCGAAAAAATAGACTTTTGGGGGATTTTTTTCAGAAAAACTACAAAATAAATGGAGATTATGACAGTCGTAGGTCAAATACGTCAGGAGAACTAGCAACTTCATTGGGTGGATGACCCCCTGCGGCTGACGCAGAGTGTTTTTTTTCTGTAAAGGGAAGTACAGTGAAGACAGAAGGGGGGAAGAATGGGTGCAGTGTTTTATGTTTGAGATTTGGGTGCACGCTGAATGTGCCAGCATGTAGGTGAGTTCTATGCTTGCGATTTTTGCAAATAACCAATTTATTTCATGGTACAAACTGATTATAGACAGATTAAAAACTGATTAATGCTGATTATAGAAATAATCATAAATCTTACATTCTAAAACAATGGCCTAATAATAATAGCCTACATAACTAAGTTAAGCACGGTGAATACATTTCGGAATACTCCTATTCCAAAATAACTGCAGCCCATCTCGAAAACGGAATTGTGCAATTTTGCGTTCAAACTAAAATTGTACCCAGTAGCGATGTTTAGTTATTTGTGATAGCTTGCAGGTTGATAGTATATGAATACTGCTTTAATTGCATGAAGGTTTTATTTGTTTACACCTAGAACAAAAAAAATCGCAGGCCTAAAAAAATGGTATTCCAAATTACTTTAGTTGCCTCTACTTTTCCACTCTATTTTTGGAAAATCAAGGTTTTTAGTTAACTTTTATTGTATACTCATGGAAAGCCGATGAAGTTTTGAGGCTCATCGTTATATTTCGGAGCATGTTGATGTTGAAATAAATAACGGTTTTGGTCAATTTCGATCATCCGCCAGTCTAGAGACGCCGATCTTACGATCCAATCACTCTCAGCAACATCTTCGCTCGAGCAAAAGAGAATTTAAAAAAATTTGACTACATCAAAATATAAATTGTTGTTTTCTGACGATGGGGAAGAGTTCGCTGGAATCATTTGAACTGAGTGGCAAATTAAGTAATTGAAAGGCGAAAATTACTTAACCCACTGTTGACAACTCACGTAGTTCAGTGACCTGCCATTAACAACCCTTCGGTCAGTTTTTACTTAAAAAATCATAGATACACTTTAAACATTTTGTAATATGTTTGCATAATTCAAATTCGGAAAGTCTGAAATTGAAGTGTTGTAAAATATAATTGGCAACTTTCAATTTTGGGAAAGTGAGCATTTTATTTGAAATTCGTTCGGGTCAAAATGATCCAGTGTGTCAATCTAACAGGTTGTACCCGGTCGTAACTGTCGAAAACAGTTCATTTTGGCGATGTTTTTTATTTACAAAATCGAGATGATAAATTTATATAAAAATCAGGTATTTGAAAAAGTATTATCTGAAGAACACTGCAATTTTATTGGTGTAACTATATTTAATTATAATCGATTTACAGTCGACGTCCGGGAAGCACCTCTCTGAAACGTCTTTTGCGGTCAGCAATGCCCTTCTAAACCTGTATATCTAATATCGAATATTCAAGCAGATTTTTTTATTACTTATATTTGTTTTTCCTTTGATTAATCGAAAGAATTTCCGGATTTTCAAATTGAAACAAAAATGGCGCATTTTCAAATTCAGTCTTGATTTTTGCGAAAAAAAATTGGCGAAATTGCGAGAAGAAAATTCAAGCATCAAATCGAGAGTATACATCGGAAAAAAAAAATTTCAATCAAATACGATATTTTTACTTCTAGAAAACGCCCTAAAAATGTCGGAAAAATCGATGCAGTAGTTTTTGACATATTTTGCTCACGAACTGTGAAAACGTAATATCCAGAAAAGAGCGTTTAAAGTTTCAAACGACGCTCCGGGCGTTCCGACGGGAGCCAATACAACAGCCAATTAATCTGTCAATTACTGTCCAGTCACCTTGAAATTTTCAGAGAACATTTACCGGAAGACATAATGTGAAAAAATATATTTAAAAAAACGATTTGTCGACTTTTGCAACTAGGCAAAGCCGCTCAATCACCTCAATTTACCTTTTATCATTGTTTAAGGGGCCAGTCCACTTTGGAGCCATGAAAAAGGCTATTATCGCGATTTTTTCGTGAGGATTTTATAAAATATATGAATATGTTGTTGGGCTTGATAAATAAAGTCTTGAAATACATTTTAAAAAAATGTTTAATTCATTTTTATTCATTTTTAAGTACAAAAACTAAAATTTAATGTAACGCCTCAAAATAGGTGGGCTAGGTAGCTCCATCACAACACGGCAACGGCTTGTCTGAAACAAAAAAAAACAAAGTCCATTAGATTCGGTATGACACCAGCTACAAAATGAGCCTCGGATATAAAGTTTCATGACAAAATAAAAAAATGGCAGAGGAAAAACGAAAAACGTATTTTAAGAACTCGGTTTTTCCGCAGTTTTTCGCAAAAAAAGAGTAAAAATCAGAATTTCAAAACCATCGAGGGGCATCTTGTTGCGAATCATGTTTACAATATGTGGTTCAAACTTCAAAAGAATCGGTTTATTAGTTTTAGAGATACGATGGAGCTAGATTTTGAAAACGTTGTTTCGAGAAAAACGCATTTGAAGTTTATACTGTGAAAAATTCTTAACAAAACTCAATCGGCAATTCCTGCACCGTACAAAATCCCTGCTGAGTGCTCATCATCGTCGATTTTTTCAGGTCTTGCTTGCTTTCGATTTTTTTAAATTTTCGAAGTGTACTGTTCCCTTAAGAATTTACAGCACTCGAAGATCATGGCATAGCGAATTATTTCGTAAAGGAACAACTAAATGTCGTAACAACGTTGGAAATGTTCTCTCCTCTCGATCATTTAGGCGAGAGTCGTTCATTGTTCTAATTAAATATTCATCCGAGCGAACGTCGTTTGACTTTTTCAGAGTGTCTCGCGATTTCTAATACACCAGTTGCCCCACGTACATACACGTACGCTTGCATATAAGATAGTGAAATTTATTTCTCCGGCGATCGAGCTATATACGTTCTCGTGATACTTCTTTGGTTCGAACGAAAAAGCGTCACGCGTCGATGCCTCTCTCTGACGTTAAGAGCTGTTACACCTCGCGGTCTCGCCGTCTTAATTGGTCTCTCTTCTCTTCACGGTTCTACCGTCACATATCCTCTCTGCCATACTCGCCGTGGGGACTCGTAGCCCAGCGGGCTTTGAAAAATGTCGTGCGGTACAGTCGGCTCAATCGACCACATCGAGAGAAATTTGCGTTCATATTTTTCATTTGCAATTATTATGATCTTCGATTACGAGGCATTCACGTTATAAATAAGAAATTCGACATCGATTCGCAAAAAAAGTTGGTTGCATTGCGTAGAACGTGTATACAGATGCCAAACGTTTGCTTAATTTATTAATTAGTATGGTTTATCCATATGGGCTGAGTATGCGTCGGGAGATTCAATTACGAAATTCAAAATGTAATAAAGGTGCAGTCGAAGTCAATTAAAGTCAAAGTTAAATGAATATAGTCGAAGATTTCATATCGAACGAGTGAATAAAGTCGATTTGTTCTCATCAAATTCTAAACTGCAAGAGTATGGTTTTATAAACTTCAACTTTCTGGATGATCGCCATGGGGTACCGTTACTATGAAACCTGTTACTATGAACAGGTTTTGGAAGGTTTTTGTAGGTAACTTTTTTTAACATCTTAAATTCCAACTTGTTTGCTCCAATAGAACAATGTGTCCTTTGGCTATCAAATGTACAAGAAAGTCAAGCCCCACCACCCACCCACAATTTTAATATATATATTTTTAAAGTGTCAAAGTAACCTTGAGTGTGGGGTTTCTTTGACAAGGCATTGAAATGCAATGTATGTCGAAGATTAAGGGTTACTTTTACATCATTTTTATAAAAAATAATAATATTTTATGCGTTATACGTGGAATTATATGAAAAACAACGATTTTTTACAATCAAGTTGTCATCCTTATTAATGAAATATTTGACATAAAAATATCAAGTACCTAGGGTTCTATTATAGGCACTTAAACAGTCGTATAATCATCATTGAGATCAAAATCAACTTGAGCAACATTGCATCAATCTCCTTTGGCTATCAAATGTACAAAAAAGTCACGCCCCACTACCCCCTGCTATTTTTTAAATGTGTCAAAGTAACCTCGATTGTGGAGCTTCTTTGACAAGGCATTGAAATGCAATTTCTTTCAAAAATTAAGGGTTACTTTGACAACGTTTTGATTGTAAAAAAATGTATGCATTATACATGGAATTACATGACAAACAACGATTTTTACAATCAAATTGTCACCTTTATAAGGAAACATTTTACATAGAAATATCAAGAACCTAGGGTACTATTATAAGCACTCAATCAGTCTTATAATTGTCATTGAGATCAAAATCGACTTGAGCAACATCAATGTTCTTTGGCTATCAAATGTATAAGAAAGTCAAGCCCCACCACCCCACCGCCTCCGCCATTTTTTTAATGTGTCAAAGTAACCTTGAGTGTGGGGTTTCTGTGACAAGGCGTTAAACTGCAACTTATGTCAAAGATTCAGGGTTACTTTGACATCATTTTGATTGAAGAAAAATTAATATTTTATGCATTATACATGGAATTAAATGAAAATCAACGATTTTTCACAATCAATTTATCATCTTTATTAAGAAAACAGCTTACATAAACATATCAAGTACCTAGGGTACTATTATAGGCACTCAATCAGTCTTATTATTATCATTGAGATCAACATCAACTTCAGCATTACAATACATTTGAACAACAAATTTCCGCAACAATAGAAAAAATAATTTAAGCGGGCTTGCTATGCACATATTTAAACCGTATTTTGGCGCTCTGTTAAAGTAGTCCCAAAAACTGTCAAAGTTACCCTTAATGTCAATTCAACCCGTTTTACGATACGCCACGAATAATTATAATCCGCTGCCTCTATCAGGTAACACATGATCAAAATTCGTCCACTTTTGTCGCAAAAATGTTTGCAAACATTTATCGACAATCTCCTTGGTTGACGTGGACTGTACCATCGAAGTCTCCTCGGCTTCGTCTTTGGTTCGACGCAATATCGAACGTTTCGAGGGACTTCTGAACGCGACTGACTGCCGAGCGCCCGTAGAGCAATCAACGAGATGCACCGATGCACTTCTTGTTGCACTCTTATTCTTCTCGAACGTCCCGAAGAGATGCCGGACGTGCCGGTCGATTTTGCGACTCGGCGAACGACACTTCTCGCACACCAAGAGAGAGAGAGAGAGAGAGAGAGAGAGAGAGAGAGAGAGAGAGAGAGAGAGAGAGAGAGAGAGAGAGAGAGAGAGAAATCCCGTTAGGTTTGTCACTCTTCGAATAAAGGTGAGAGAAACAAGAGACCTGTGAGCCGTGTATTTTCTCAGCCTCGCGAGTTTGCGCGTCGGGTGAACTCTAGCGAATGCCACAGCTAATTGGACGCGATAAATTCGTCAAGGGGAACGAAAGCGCAGTGCTTACAATGAATTGAATATTTATACGTTGGGCGTAAATGGGAGGATGAGATGGTTGGTTATAAGTTTTACAATCGTTTTAGAAAGGACTAGTTAATGGTGAGATATAACCATTCCAAGTACCACTGCAGGAAACAATTGTTGTGGCTCCATTTTTGGGGGAACTCATTGAATAAATAGACTTGAGGGAGGATTTTTTTTTAATTTGCTGTATCGGAAGGAGCCAATGCAAGAGGAAGGTGTATAGTCCAGTAAAAGAGAAGAAAATCCAGCACTTTTTAGCGTAGAATATGGATTTTTTGACTGAAGGTAGATGGTTGCATACTGAAAGTAACCCCAATAAAATGTTGCCCCTCAACTCGTCCCAACCCTAAGAAGAAGGGGTTGAAAACTTAAAAATCACCGTATCTCAATAATGAATAGCCCGATCAAAAAATGTTTCCAACAAAAGCTGTTTGGAATAATAAAATACGTATAAAGTTATCTGACGTCCAATCCCCTATCTTTGAAAATAGCGGCACAAAAACACGACAGCACCACTGACCCAGGCAAGGACGCAGCGATATGTCTACTCCGCTCGCACACACATCAACCCCGAATTTTCGAATCGTTTTTGTGCCGCTATTTTCAAAGATAGGGGGTTGGATGTCAGATAACTTTATACGAATTTTATTATTCCAAACAAATTTTGTTTGAAACCTTTTTCGATCGGGCTATTAATTATCGAGATACGGCGATTTTTAAATTTTCAACCCCTATTTCTTAGGATTGGGGCGACTTGAGGGACGAAATTTTATTGGGGTTACTTTCAGTATGCAACCATCTACCTTTAGTCAAAAATTCATATTCTACGCTAAAAAGTGCTTGGTTACTGGACTTTTTACTTTCCAGTAAAAAGTCTTTTTTACTGGACTAGTACTATATGGTCCTGGCATAGCAGATTAGGTGTGAGTATGAAACTGTTTGTTTTATTCGCACATAAACTTCAGTTTAACTTTAAGGCCGGAGCCTGAATTAGAAGGCCCGAAAAAGCATTTTTTTGGGAATTTTTTTAGAAGGCAAAAGAACAAAGTGAGCCCAGTAAATATTGAGGTATCTGTTCATGTATTTGAAACGTACAAAAAAAAATATCAACATGAAACAATAAATTACTGCAGATTTATCAGCCTATTCCATGTGTGCCTTGCTACTGCATTGGAGGGCGAGATAGCAAAAAAACTAAACTACCTATTAAATCAAACCAAAGTTCATTTTCTTCAGTATGAAACTCTCGTTAAGTGCAATGAACTCAAAGAGTCATTGAAAAGTCCTTAAAATAATGTTTATGGCACGTTGAAGTATTTTTTTTAACACTTTTTTTTTAACCTGAGAAAAGTTATAATTTCACGATTTTTTTCAGCTCTATCTTCGTTTACCCAGAAAAAAAATATATGACAATTGAAATCTTTATTGTTTTTTTCAGCCAAGAATTACGAGCTTGCTCTTTCCACCCGATTGGGGACTGCAGTGGTAAGACGCACATGGAATGGGCTGACAGATTTGCAATCATTTATTGTTTCATGTTGAATTTTTTATACATTTCAAATATACAGGGTAAAATACCTCAATGTTTACTCGGCTTACTTGTTTTTCCCCCTTCTTAAAAAAATACTGAAAAACGCCTTTTTGAACTTTCTAGTTCAGGCTCCGGCCTTAAACGCGTCTTTCTCGAAACCAAGTTTTCCAAGTTTGCGGAAGCGCTCCTACACGCCCTAGATGAGCAATTGTTATGAAATTTGACAGGCACGTGTACAACAAACGTTGTCATTAGTTGAACTAGAATTATCCAAAAATATTCAAACGTTTTTATTTTATGAACAAAAAACTGCAAAAAAATTTGGTAAAAACTTAACATCTCCTTCGAACGTTCACTATTTTTTTATCTTTCAATTTTTCTTCTAGATTCTAGTTCGACTTATACACAATATTGTGAAAAGTACAAATATTTTTGATTTCTTGCCTCAGATCACCTGTTCAGGACTTAGGGCATCCGCAAGCGAAGAATATCGTCGCCGGCGCACCTGGCTTCTCCCACTCCCAGTACCATCTTTTGTCAAACTTTAAAAAACATTATCATGTTTAATAAAGACCGCTTAGTAAACATAGCGAATTTTAACATTCTATGTTTAATATTTTTCGCATAAAAAATTGGTGAAACATCGAACATTTCTTAGCTCAATAAAGTAGATCTTAACCCTCAGGGTACGGACTGGGTTAGCGTAAGTCGAGCGAATTTCGAAATTAGCGCCAAGTAGCAAAAATGGCGTTTTCAATTTCAACTATAGCTTTTTTTTAACATCACAAAGTTAATAAAACCATCGCATTTCTAAGAAAATTTCCGATCGATTGAAAGAAAAAATGTTAATTGAGTAATTACAGCCCAATATACAGTCGATCAAGGTTGCCGGGTTAGGCTAGCCCATGTCCGTACGGACCGTTACATTTTTATAGTCCGTACCCTGAGGGTTAATAAAAAATTTAAATATTTAATAATTAACTGATTTTCTTCTGTAATTAAGTAAAAATACATCCCAGTATACTAGTAAAATGTCAAGCCAAGTTATCGAACTTTTAACGAAAAATTTAATGATTAAACGAACTTACCTGTAAGTGAAGTTCTATCATAATTGTATGTAGCGCCTCTTCCGAAGAGATCATTATGTAGTACCCCCTACTTCACGCCAGTTACCACATGTTGACAGTCAACTGAAACTTTTTTGTCTGGCTTGTTGACTGTGTTGCTAGGAGAGCTCATTACTTCAAAGAACTTGCCGAAATATTTTGGGTACATCATTATTTATAGAGATGGGTGATATTTTGGGTGGGACTGATCTCACAGGTAATTTCGTTTAATCATTAAATTGTATTTCGCGCCTCTTCCTCGAGATCATTATGTAGATGTTTAAAGAATCATTTCGGCAAGGAGCATTGTTCTTTATTTGCACAACGGGTAAATAACTTCTTATAGGAATAGTAACCCAATGGGTTAGAAATTCAATTAACAATGGAATAGATTAATTATTCAATATTGCTTTGGCAAAGGCATCTTCATCATCTCCAATAGGTAAGTCGTAAAACTTACCGAATGTGTGGGAGTTAGCAGTCCAGCCCGCGGCCTTTCTTATATTATCTATATTGACCCCTTTATTTTTTGCCGCTGATGTTGAGGCATGGCGCGTACTATGAGCAGAAAAAATTTGAGTGTTCACGCCACTTTTGGTTAACATATTTTTAACCCAACGACTCAACGTTTGAGAAGTGACGGCCTTGTGTGGTTTTTTAAGAGCGATTCATCAGCTGTTTCGCGAAAATCCTGAGTCCGCTTTATATATATTTCTAACGTTGTTGCTGCGCAAATTCTTGTATCACTTTTATAAACTGGTACGTTTAATACCGGTTGTTTCCTGTTGATTCGTGACGTTTTGATCGTATCTGAAATCTTAATTTGCACGGAGCCTTCAGGCCTTACAATATTTGGTAATTTGATCAGTGAAAGTGTCTGCATCCGTTGTCCCGTTACAAGTGCAAGTAACGTTACAAGCTTCATTGATAGCGTCTCAAGGGGAATGTCCTCGTTTGGTATTAAAGTTGCCGCGTAGTCTGTCACAAGCTTTGGGTCCCAAGTATAATTGTATTTTGGCCGGGAGGGACGAGATTCTGATACTCCCTTGAAATACCTCTTTATCATGTGATTTTGGCCTATTTTTGGGCCGACGACTAGGGAAATTGCGGATCGTAAACAGTTCAAGGAACCGTAGGAGGCTCCCTTTCCATATTCCCTTGAGAGTAATGCTAGGACATTTTCAACCGAGTCATTGAATGGACTTAATTCCATCTCGATACAAAAATTCTGTCAACTGTCAACATGTGGTAACTGGCGTGAAGTAGGGGGTACTACATAATGATCTCGAGGAAGAGGCGCGAAATACAATTACGGCTCTAAAAATCGTCTCATTCATGCGGCCTTTTATGGAGATCAGCTGGCCACATTTCTATTTAATACTTTATACACTAAATAACTTCATGTTATAATCATGATATAAACTGCTCAACGCATGTAAAATATTCTAAAGATTCCGTAGAGACAACAAAAACAGGGGGTCACCGAATGGTCAAAGAAAATATTCATGATGAAACTTAGAAAAATGTGACTAGCCGAATAATTTTCGTAACTGCGACTTTTCAGAGAAAATGTAAAAATGTCTACATCTACAAAATCGAGACGAAATTTTTTACTCCAGTTTATTGTTGGGTATAATAATGAATTGCGACTTATTTTTATTAAGCACCACTGTAATTTATCAATGATTCGAAAGAGCCCTGCTTATGCCCCCGCGAAATACGGCCCTCCACGAAAGGAATACTTTAAGGCGGAATACACATTTACAACAATAAAAAAAAAACGACTTATTTTTTTTCTTTCATCGATAGAACTATATATGTAAAATATTGTCCCAAAATTTCAAAGCGAAATTCGAAAAACTTCGAACGTTACAGCCCGTCAACACCTTGCCTCACCGCTCGGATTCGGAGCGGGCGTAAACTTTAAACGCGTTTTTTTCAGAACTACATTATCATTTTTTTCAGAACTGCATTGGCGTGCAGGATTACTCAAAAACTATGAAGCCGCTTGAGTTCAAACTTGGTAGAAATATTGATAATATTGCTACCTTCTACTTGACGAGAACTGTTTTTGGAAAATTCGAAAAAAACTACTATTTTAATCAATATTTTACAGAAATTTTGCGTCGAATGTTGATTTTTTTTGTAAATGCGTGCCATTCTCTGAAATTCGCATTTTTTTCATTTTAATTGCCGTCAAATAGAAACTATACATGTTCTAACTGAAAACAATTGTGAATTTTTTTGCAAATCAAAGTCTACGGGAAACTGCACGCCGATTGGCAAGTCCAGTGGCAACCTTGTAGTATACCCTTTCAGTGTAACGCTCTCCCACAGCTCCGTAATTTTGATGATAAATCAATTTTAAAATACAGTTTTGTATACTAGAATATACAATTATAGTATACCTATAGTTTGATGAATGTAGAATAATTATTACTCAGTTTGAAAAATCTCTCAAAATTGTTTACTTTTTTTTATGTCTAAATGAATATCGCGCATTAATGTAGACATACTCAGACGTTAAAAAGATGTGTGTGTATGTGTGTGTATGTGTATATATATATATATATATATATATATATATATATATTAGGGTGTGCGGAAAAAAATCGATACTTTTTTTTTCGGTTGCATCCACCAAAAAAAGGTGAATTAAGGTAAAAAATGAAGAATCCTCGAAGGAGAGCTCACAAAAAAATTATTTCGAATGGCGCATTGCATTTGAATATTTTCCATAAGAATAACCCAGGAAAATATTGGGATTTCTGAATGTGGTAGTGCAACTCGTCAGGAAAAAATCACACAAAGATGTCATTAACATATTCTCATGGAGAAACGAATTTCCAACAAAAAAGTTTTCACGAAAAATTAGCTCAGAACAACCGTTCAAGTGGAATCGCTGTCTGAAATTGAATTAATAGAAAAAAAAAATAATTCGAAATGCTGTAAAAATCGAATTTTTGGCTTTACGAAAAAACTTTTTGGGGTTTTTTTTGTAGAGAATGTTCTGCTCTAAAATACAATTTGCATGGAATCGTTCTCAAAATATTTCTCAGATACAAAAAAGAATCAAGTACGACAAGAAATATAAAAGAAACGACGTCCATCATTGATCGTGTTTCGGAATGTTTTATTCAATTAATTTAGTTTAATAAGATCAAATAATTTGTTTTTACATTATAATGCTTGATAATCATCGTTCCTTTTCTTAAGAGTCTGTTTGTTGCAATTAGGGTATTTCTGTCAATGATTTTGCACTACGCCCAATAAATATTGTAGCTGCTCTTCGTTTTTTGTTAATGAACCGTTATATGCTTCTATCAAAGTGACACGACGTTCGGCTACGTTATTAACGACTTTTGGGTAAAAAAAAATCTAAGCAACTTAAATAAATGGCATTTTCCGGCCATAATTCAATATTTACTCTCAAAAAATCATGAGGTAAATTGAATTGCTGGAAAAGAAATAAGGATTCTTGAGTGACGAAATCGCTTATGTCTTTTTTCAGCACCATTTCCCAATCACTTTTTTTAACAATTACTCACTCGGAAGGATTTTTGGATTTTTCTCGAGATTGCAGAGCTTGTACCATTTTTGCCTTCACACTTATCGGCACAGCATTGTCAAAAAACGACAAAGCAACAATTTTCTCGTTGAAGTACCACAAGTGACTAGCTAATTTTTTCGAGGCAGCCTCCCCTACTACAGGATTCACTTTGCAATAACGAATGAAATTTTGTAGCAGTGACAGATCTTGATTCGAGGCCAAAATGAGGGGAAAATGTAGCGGTTTCCCGTTCGTGGCCTTAGTGTGAAGCTTGTGATTTTGCACTACGAGTGCAAAATCACTCGCAGCGTGTGCCATGGCGCGCACGTCGCTTAAATAAAAAAATTAATTTCAGACAGCGATACCACTTGAACGGTTGTTCTAAGCTAATTGTTCGTAGGACCTTTTTTTGTAGGGAATTCAATTCTCTATCAGAATATCTTAATGACATTTTTGTGAGATTTTTTTCTGAAGAGTTTTACTAAGACGTTCAGAAGTGTCAATATTTTCCTGTGTTAT
Organism: Ophion obscuratus; assembly: GCA_964007375.1. Classification (NCBI taxonomy): domain Eukaryota; kingdom Metazoa; phylum Arthropoda; class Insecta; order Hymenoptera; family Ichneumonidae; genus Ophion; species Ophion obscuratus. Next base: position 20,687,985 of record OZ023318.1, on the reverse strand, counting down.
TCTTATGGAAAATATTCAAATGCAATGCGCCATTCGAAATAATTTTTTTGTGAGCTCTCCTTCGAGGATTCTTCATTTTTTTACCTTAATTCACCTTTTTTTGGTGGATGCAACCGAAAAAAAAAGTATCGATTTTTTTCCGCACACCCTAATATATATATATATATATATATATATATATATATATATATATATATATATATATATATATATATCTATCATCGACCTGGAATAAGCATAAGTCAACACAACATAATGTTTTTCGCCTTATGTAATCGTTAAAAAAGAATCTGGGAAATAAATAATTGTTTGATAGTATTGTTCAAAGTATAATCGTCCGGAGCATTTGACCGTTTACTTTACTGTATAAATAATTTTTTTCTAAGCGAGAAAATCATCCGCATTTAGTTTATTGAAAATAATGTACGTAGAAATTGATGAGTTCAATGCGATATTCCAATTAAATTTCGTTTCCCAAGATCATACCGCAACCACTGGGTACCTTTTAACACCTCGATGAATAAACATAGACAGGTGTTAATTTATTGGTTCATGATACCCACAACGGGGTTTGATAATATAATAACTGCAATTATCCGTGCATAATTGCCTATAATATTTCGCAGCATTATTTATCACGCAACGTAGATTGAATTTTGGTAGATAATTCATGTCATCGATATGTACACTCGCCACACGTCAATTCGAATTCAGCCGATACCATGTGGTACGAATTTTCCAATTACAAGTCGTATGTTGCTGCTCAATATCTTTCTTTGTCTCCATTTTCCCAGTCTCTCTCTCTCTCTCTCTCTCTCTCTCTCTCTCTCTCTCTCTCTCTCTCTCTCCCTCTTTCTGTGTAATTCGATATCTCTGACGTAACATGCATACAAAGAGCGAGTCAATGAATCTGCTGATATTATTCCAACATCCAATTGATGCCATCACCATCAATGCTCTCGATCGATCTGCTAATGAAAGCCAATCAGCCTCTGCTCCCGGCGACGTAGCCTGTACGATACAAAGCCTCGCGAATCGTTCAAATGTTACACTGGATTGGCATATTTCGGCTCCCATGCCGTTTCTCTGTCGGATCAAGTTACATCCGGTTTGGATGCACTTTCTCATGCAAGGATTGTGCGTAAAACGCATCCTAATATTCAACCCGTGTTCATCTGTTTGTTGATTCACAGCTACAGAATACACACGAATAAAAACATTGAGCATAGAATAAAAACATTGAATTCAGCGAGAACGAACAAAAATATTTAATAAAAAAAAAACTAGAATCTCGAAGAAACGCAAATCTCATTATGACTTTACGGGGGTGGGGAGAAAAGTTTCCAGCCTGACCAAGAGATGGTGCCACTAGGTCTAGTTTTGGAGCGGCGTCCTACAGTACCATTCCTACCGAGCTTGTATGTACAGTTTCAGCCCAATCGCTACGTTAGTTTGCGTTTGAGAGCACATTGCGCGAGACGCTTCCGTTGTTTTCGTAAAAATGGAAAAATTGGAAAAACGTGCTGTCATCAAATACTTCCATTTGAAAGGTTTTACACCAAAACAAATAAAAGAAGAGATGGATTCAGCACTAGGAGACTCCTCCCCATTATATTCAACTATTAAGCAGTGGGTTTCTGAATTTAAAATCGGTCGTGTAAGCACCTCTGACGAGCCTCGCTCAGGACGGCCCGTTGAAGTCACAACTTCAGAGATGATTGAAAAAATCCATAAAATAGTGTGGGAAGACCGCAGGTTGAAAGTGCATGAGATAGCTGAGACCTGTAGGATGTCAGCTGAACGTGTGCGAAATATTTTGCACAACCATTTGAACATGGAAAAGCTGTGTGGAAGGTGGGTGCCGCGTTTGCTAACGCTCGACCAAAAACTGCTTCGAAAAACCATTTCTACCGACAATTTGGCGCTGTATAGGCGTAATCCAAACGAATTTTTGCGTCGATTCTTAACTGTTGATGAGACATGGGTCCACCACTACACTCCTGAAAATAAAGAACAGTCAAAACAGTGGGTTGGAAAAGGGGAACCAACCCCAAAGAACGCAAAAACAATTTTATCGGCAAACAAGGATATGGCTACTGTTTTTTGGGATGCGAGAGGAATTATGTACATTGATTACCTTGAAAAGGGTAAGACTATCACTGGTCAATACTACGTAGAGTTATTGCAACGTTTGAAGCACGAGGTGCAAATTAAACGACCTCATTTGGCGAAGAAAAAGTTTTTTTTATCACGATAACGCACCAGCGCATTCGTCGATTGTTGCCATGTCCAAAATCCACGAATTAAAGTTTGAATTGATGCCGCATCCTCCCTACTCTCCAGACTTAGCCCAAGCGACTATTACCTGTTTCCTAACCTCAGAAAATGGCTTGGCGGAAAAAGATTTAAGAGCAACGAAGAAGTTATCCAAGCTGTAAATCAGTATTTTGCGGAGCTTGACGAATCTACGTTTAAAACTGGTATAACTAAATTAGAACACCGTTATGAGAAATGTATCAGTGTTGATGGAGATTATGTTGAAAACTAAAGCAAACAAAATTTTTAAAACATCGTTTTTCTTGGTCAGGCCGGAAACTTTTCACCCCACCCTCGTATTTCGAATCTTCTTTCGTACACCCTTACGGGCGTCTACACGTCTCTTCAACTTTTACTCAGCACTTGTTTTTCGCCATTTTTCTCGTTTCTCCGAGACCGCCTAGTTGCCCTCTTCTCTAGTACTACCGCAATGCATTTGGACGAGGCTGCAGAGAAAATATGAAAATCGTTGCCAATACAGGCGACTATACTTTATTGAGTTTTGGTTATATTAGCATCGGCAACTCACAAGGAACATCACTTAGGTGTGTTACATCCTAGCGAATATGCCTTCTCTCGGTTATTTCCAATATCCTCATTTGCCGTTATAAACTTATTACACATGTACAAATCTAAGAATAAGACGCGTAACAACGAAAAAGGAACGTGCGTACGTTTCGCACGCATATTCAACCCACAGCGATATACGCACGATAGCAGCACCGCCAGTTATCGACTCTTCCTATACCATTGGCCGTCAACAAGAACACGATCTCAGGCGCATATTCCAAGAAGAGCTGTCGAACGAAAAACCAACCATCAGCTCGATCAACAGACTCCAAAAATCCTACGCCGGCCCAACCGCATGAGAACCAAGAAAGCCTCGACCCTAGATTATTTAAACATAACATAAACTAGACGGCTCCGACGAACTTATAACTCCGACTAAATAATAAGACATCCGGTCTCGTAGCGTAGTCCGATATATAAACCTCTCGATATGAGAAGTCACCATATCTATAAATTCACATAACACCAACCATCCGAAGGCTTAGGTCTCCGATATCGAACTCTATATCCCATGCGCTTTTTCTTCGAAACACGAGACAAAGGTCTCCTTCTCTTCATACGCATATTAGTCAGAACCGATGCCCTGAAATAAGGCCACGCACGTGCCTATCGAATCTGTAAAGTATTCGCACACCATACCGCGACCAATCACGCTAATCAACCGATATCCACGACCAATGATCCAATCTCTAAAGAACTAGATGACCAAGACCACACTCTCCCTAAGGTTCCTTCTCCCACTACTGAACCTCTCCTAATTTTCATATCAAGAAAGACTTCCTTCCTGAAGTCAGTCTCCCGTCAACCACCATCACATCAAGTTCTTCTATCGAGTCTCAATCCCAGTCTCCCGTCAACTACCATCGACTCAAGTTCTTCTATCGAATCTCTATCCCAGTCTCCCGTCAACCACCATCACATCAAGTTCTTCTATCGAATCTCTATCCCAGTCTCCCGTCAACTACCATCGACTCAAGTTCTTCTATCAAGTCTCAATCCCAGTCTCCCGACAATCTTCATCAAATTCAGAACTTAGTCTCCCATCAACCAATATTTCCGTCAACTGAATCACTCCTTATATCAAGTCTTAACCCAGAAGCCTAACGAATATCACCGATTATCCTTCATACGAACCGTCTTTATTTTTTGAGTCACAAAAGTTTTATTTTACACTTGTATAAGTTCTATCGTCGGTCCGTGAATATCAATCTCAATTCATCGACCTTGCGCGTAGTTCATATTTCTATCTACGCGTAGTGCCCGTCGTAGTAAAAACGTCGGTTATACACACGACCAGCGTAAAATCCTGAGAGCGCCTTACCAGCTATTGTACCAGCGAGCGCACCAGGCTAAGAGCGAAGGCCCTTGTAACGCGAGCGACAACAAACATCCATGCAAGCGAGCGAGCGAGCGAGCGACCGAGCGTCAAACACTACCAACGTAAGCTAACCATACCTTTTTCTTTTCTGTATTCATTCTTCAATATTCAATATTCAACTTGCAATATTCTACATTCATCATAAGCCTGATCGCTTTAACCCGTCTAGTAATCTTATAATAAATAATATATTGTCAATCGTACACGAATTCTGTTGAATTATTCCTCAATACCGAAATATCGCGTCAATTCCTTAATTCTATTTTTTCCCATGCACTACCCCTTTTTACCCTCATCCCGTGCTATTGCGCTAGGCGTAGGCAACAAAGAGGGAATCAAAATTAATATGTCACATCCGGAAGGGACGTGGACATATATTTTTTGATTTTAGTTTTAAGGCTTTCACGGCTCTTTATGTAATGAGAAGAGTATGTGGCTTCCGGATGGAGGCCGTGTTGAGGATCAGCGTTGTGCCGACGTTTCGCAAACGTTACAGTCTGCATCATCAGGGCTGAGAGCTCCGATACTGAAGCTCTCGTGTCTCAGGTATTCCTTATATAGTTGCAGTCATCGTTCCGGATAGCTGCACCAGCTATTTTTCCAGGAAACACCGAGAAGGCTTGGAAATCCGAAACCATCCGGACAATCTAAACAGAGATGGAGGATATCACGTCAATCCTATTTGGCACACCGTCCTCCCGGTTTTTTAATTGATCAGCTGATCAATTAAAACATCTGATTGGCTGGTGCAGCTATCCGGAACGATGACTGCAACTATATAAGGAATACCTGAGACACGAGAGCTTCAGTGTCGGAGCTCTCAGCCCTAATGATGCAGACTGTAACGTTTGCGAAACGTCGGCACAACGCTGATCCTCAACACGGCCTCCATCCGGAAGCCACATACTCTTCTCATATTTTTTGATTCCCTCTTTGTTGCCTACGCCTAGCGCAATAGCACGGGATGAGGGTAAAAAGGGGTAGTGCATGGGAAAAAATAGAATTAAGGAATTGACGCGATATTTCGGTATTGAGGAATAATTCAACAGAATTCGTGTACGATTGACAATATATTATTTATTATAAGATTACTAGACGGGTTAAAGCGATCAGGCTTATGATGAATGTAGAATATTGCAAGTTGAATATTGAATATTGAAGAATGAATACAGAAAAGAAAAAGGTATGGTTAGCTTACATTGGTAGTGTTTGACGCTCGGTCGCTCGCTCGCTCGCTCGCTTGCATGGATGTTTGTTGTCGCTCGCGTTACAAGGGCCTTCGCTCTTAGCTTGGTGCGCTCGCTGGTACAATAGCTGGTAAGGCGCTCTCAGGATTTTACGCTGGTCGTGTGTATAACCGACGTGTTTACTACGACGGGCACTACGCGTAGATAGAAATATGAACTACGCGCAAGGTCGATGAATTGAGATTGATATTCACGGACCGACGATAGAACTTATACAAGTGTAAAATAAAACTTTTGTGACTCGAAAAATAAAGACGGTTCGTATGAAGGATAATCGGAGATATTCGTTAGGCTTCTGGGTTAAGACTTGATATAAGGAGTGATTCAGTTGACGGAAATATTGGTTGATGGGAGACTAAGTTCTGAATTTGATGAAGATTGTCGGGAGACTGGGATTGAGACTTGATAGAAGAACTTGAGTCGATGGTAGTTGACGGGAGACTGGGATAGAGATTCGATAGAAGAACTTGATGTGATGGTGGTTGACGGGAGACTGGGATAGACATTCGATAGAAGAACTTGAGTCGATGGTAGTTGACGGGAGACTGGGATTGAGACTCGATAGAAGAACTTGATGTGATGGTGGTTGACGGGAGACTGACTTCAGGAAGGAAGTCTTTCTTGATATGAAAATTAGGAAAGGTTCAGTAGTGGGAGAAGGAACCTTAGGGAGAGTGTGGTCTTGGTCATCTAGTTCTTTAGGGATTGGATCATTGGTCGTGGATATCGGTTGATTAGCGTGATTGGTCGCGGTATGGTGTGCGAATACTTTACAGATTCGATAGGCACGTGCGTGGCCTTATTTCAGGGCATCGGTTCTGACTAATATGCGTATGAAGAGAAGGAGACCTTTGTCTCGTGTTTCGAAGAAAAAGCGCATGGGATATAGAGTTCGATATCGGAGACCTAAGCCTTCGGATGGTTTGTGTTATGTGAATTTATAGCTATGGTGACTTCTCATATCGAGAGGTTTATATATCGGACTACGCTACGAGACCGGATGTCTTATTATTTAGTCGGAGTTATAAGTTCGTCGGAGCCGTCTAGTTTATGTTATGTTTAAATAATCTAGCGTCGAGGCTTTCTTGGTTCTCATGCGGTTGGGCCGGCGTAGGATTTTTGGAGTCTGTTGATCGAGCTGATGGTTGGTTTTTCGTTCGACATCTCTTCTTGGAATACGCGCCTGAGATCGTGTTCTTGTTGACGGCCAATGGTATAGGAAGAGTCGATAACTGGCGGTGCTGCTATCGTGCGTATATCGCTGTGGGTTGAATATGCGTGCGAAACGTACGCACGTTCCTTTTTCGTTGTTACGCGTCTTATTCTTAGATTTGTACATGTATAATAAGCTTATAACGGCAAATGAGGATATTGGAAATAACCGAGAGAAGGCATATTCGCTAGGATGTAACAGGTGTCCGCCTGCGATTTTGTTGAAACTCATACGTGGCATAAAGCATTGAAAACTATTAAACACGTTTTTTTTTATCGGCGGTACGGCTTTAAGGGAACATCAGAGTGTAAAATTTTCAAAAAATCGATTTTTTGAATTATCCGATAGTAAACACGGTTATAAAAGTTCTGGAAAATTTTTAGATGGAAATTCGAATTATTTCGGTTGCTATAGTGATATATAGCCGCTATAGTGATAGAAGTGATTGGAGCGTGAGATCCCGCACTCCGAACTTTAAACAAGTTTTTCTTGGAATGGTGTTTTTAAAAACTGTGGCCACTCTCGAAGGAAGAGTTTTCAAGCTATCCGTTGAAAATTTTAACAGAAGATTCGTCACGTCATTCCTTATGTTGCTATGGAAGCTTTTTTTAATCTTCTTATTTTTTTTTACTAAAATCGGCCGAAAAAAGGCTAAATTTGATAGTTTTTGTTCAAAACGCCGCCATTTTGTCAATTTTCGCTAAAAAGAACCTCCATAGGGACATAGCTTTCCCACAAATTAATTATCATTTTGAAATGTTTGTTTCAGATAAAGTTTCAGATAAAATCCTGGCCACCATGGGATACCATTTTTTTCCACGCAATTGCCACGCATTTTCCACACATTTCCGCAAATAAAAACAATATTAAACAATAAATAAAGAAATTTAAAAAAATAATTTTTTATTCCCTATCGGTGCTTCAATGTGTAAAAAAAATTTGACCCATTAGCTTATCCTATACACCTAAAAAAATCGCGAAAATTGGCTATTTTTCGGGCGGTCGCACCGTGATGATCCCTTAAGGCGGGAAACCACCCCTAGAGATAGACGTGTCACGCCTTAATTACATTGTTTTTCAATAATTCTATAGTGGATTTTTTATCGCTTTACGTTAGAATAATTTTGGTTTTTGTTTCATTCAGATCGGTGGACTGCTTGTGGGTGATACTGCAAAATCACCCCTCGACACGCCTTTCTTTGAGGGGTGGTTCCCCCCCTCAAAACCGTTTTTCCGTCGATAAAAAAAATACGCGTCTAATAGTTTTCAATGCTTTATCACATATATGGGTTTCAACAAAATCGAAGGCGGACACTTTAGGAGCTTCGGGACAATTGACGATGTGTTACCATTCGATTAAAATTTATATAGTAAATTCTTTGTCATATACCGAATGTACCCTCCTAATTTTAAATCGATCCTCTACGCCGTTTCCATAAAATTTTCAATTGAAGAAACGCTCTCTAACATAGGGAGCTGCCTAAGCCCATCGCTGAATGGCAGTTTTACGCACGAAATAGTGTGAAAATAATATTTCAAATGTTATGAAAAACGGTCAAATCACTCAGCACCGTAACATGGGGTTACTTTGGACAGGCTTTCGAAGTTTGCTGTAGGTAACTTTTTTTTAACATCCTAAATTCCAACTCTTTTTACCGATGACGCAATTGTCATAATGCAGTGAGTACAAAACGGTCAAATCACTCAGCACCGTATTATGGGGTTACTTTGGACAGGTTTTCGAAGTTTGCTGTGCGTAACTTTTTTTAACATCCTAAACTCCCACTCTTTATACTCCAATAGAACAATGTCTCCTTTGGCTATTGAATGTATTAAAAAGTCAAGCAACCACCAACACCTCACAATTTTTTTTTTTTTAAGTGTCGAAGTAACTTCGAGTGTGTGGTGTCTTTGACAAAACAATGAAATGCTATTAATGTCAAATATTAAGGGTTACTTTGACTTTATTGCGATTAAAAAAATGTAATATTGTATGCATTATACATGGAATTAAATGAAAAACAACGATTTTCTACAATCAAATTGTTATCTATAATAAGGAAACATTTTACATAACAACATCAAGTACCTAGGGTACTATTATAGGCACTTAATCAGTCTTATAATTATTATTGAGATCAAAATCAACTTAAGCAACATTACAATCAACTTTAGCAACATGATAATAACTAGAACAACTAATTTAAACACATTTAAATCCGCACATATTTAAAGCGTGTTTTGGCGCTCGCTCAAAGTAGCCCCAAAAACTGTCAAAGTTACACTCAATGTCAATTTAACGCCGTTTTACGATTCATTATGACACGTTCGTCTCCCTTTACATTGTGGCAGTTAGACATCGCCCTATGTCAAAAAGTGTTTTTTTCAATTGTAAATTTGATGGAAACGGTATAGACGATCGATTTAAAATTTAGAGGGTGCATCCACTACATAACAAGGAATTTACTGTGTAAATTTGAATCAAATAGCAACATACATCAATTATCCTGAAGCTGCTCGAGTGATGTTCTTTTTCAGTGGAACGGCTACTCATGGTAGTCGGCACCCAAGTCGGTGTGGCCCATCGAAGTATTGGCCGCAGCTGGTTGCTACGACCGCCCCTGCCGCTCACGGTTAAGGATCGGAAATTCGAACCATCCATTTTCAGAAAGACCGAAATTTTGAATTTTTAATGACGAACGTTCCAATATAAATAGATCAATGTTATGATAGTCTGTAAAATAGTTAATCGAAATTGTGAATACAAAAATCTCGAAGTTCATTTATAGCGAACACAAATGTCAAATTTAACAAAATAATGAAGATATAATATCGATTCGCCTGTATATATACACCAAACGATTCGAGACGTCAAATCGTCGAATTGTGAATATCACGACATTTTACAGTTTCGAATTTATTAAAGCAAAGGACCAAAAAGTCGATGAGTTAAAATTGCGATGGGCCAAAATGGCAAGCGGTCCGGATAGCGAAAACTTGGGATCGAGCAATACTACTTGTGCTTCAGAAAGAAGATGGCAGATGGCGTTAGTGGTCAATCGGGTCAGGCAGCCATGTCATGTTCGCCATTTAAGTATTTGCCATTTCGGACAAACGAATTTGCGTTTCTAAGATCTACACATTCGAAGTCTGTAGTCTCGATATATGGCTCCTTGCTATAGACGGTATTACGAACATTGGATACTCACTTTTTTTCTATTTCGGAGATACGAATATTGTATATTGGGGTGGGAGTCGAAATATCGATGGATCAATATTCGGATGTGCTGAAATATCGAATTAAAAAATGTCGAATGTTTGAATATAGATAGATCAATGTTCGGAGGGTTTATATAGTCGTAAATAAAAATTCCGAATACGAATATCTCGAAGTGGAAATATAGCAAAAACAAAAACCGATTTAAAAAATATTGAGAAACATAATATCGAATTGCTTATATAAATAAGACCAAATAATTTGAGAAGACGAATCTTCTAATTGTAAATATAGCGACTGTTCAAAAAGCAGAAAGCATTAAATCGAACGGCCAAAAAGTCGAGTGGTTAAAATAGCGAAGGGTCAAAATGTCGAACGGCCCGGATGGCGAAAACTTGTGATCGAGGCAGATAGCGTTAGCGGTCGGCCGGGACGGCATCCATACCATGTTCGCCATTTTGGCATTCGCCATTTCGGACCATCGATATTTTGCGCCTCGATATATTACTTTTCGCTATAGGCGGTATTACGAATATTAGATACTCGCTTTTTTCTGTTTCGGAGATATGGATGTATAGATTGTTTCAATCTATATTTATATGTCTCAAATTGCAGACGATCTGAATATACGTTTTCAGATAAATGTGCTCTCCAATAAATGATGCTTTGCTTTATAGTCATTCGATTTTTTATTCGATCAAAACAAAATTTCGAATAATTAAACCTTTGTTATTTTGAAAGTTCATAATTCTGTCGTTTCGAAATATTTGTCGATCTATATTTGGTCCTTCGATATTTTGATCCCCACCCCCAATAAATAATCCTTTGGTGCAATAGTTATTGGATTTCGTCACCGGTCAAAGGATAAAATTTTGAATAATTTGTCCTTCGTTATTTTGAGAGTTCATAACTCTGTCAATTCGAAATCTTTGTCGTTCTATATTTGGTCATTCGACATCTTGACCCTCACCCACTGCTCACCATCCTAAAATCTACCACTACCATATGTAAATAATAAAAAAATTTGTATCTTTCAAAATTCGTGCTATTTTTCTCTTCTTCCTACGTCCCCTGCCTACAACGACCAAACGTATTTCGTATTTACAATTTTCCAGGAGTGTCACTCCAGCATATCGTACCTCGAGAAAAAAAGTCGATAGATCTTTCGGCACGGCACACGAGAAAGCGTCATTCTTCGAAGTAATAATCGTATATCTGATGTCGTAGCGCGACAGGCTCTTTATCTCGGTTGCAAAACAACCCCGACATATTTAATCGGAAAGTCTCGCACCTCAAACGATCGTAATCAATATGGGCATCACTGATTAATACGAAGTAAATGAATACCCGAGAATGGCTCGTGTTCGATCAATCGGTATTGGAAGAGATGTGGGGAGGTCGTGAAGATTGGGAAGAGCTGGGCGGAATGAGGGACGAGAGGGTATCAGGTGAGAAAGCACATGGTTGTATATCGCTTGCGCGTACGACGGTGATTTATCAAGCGTGGGTCGCTGTTACCTCGAAGCGCGGTAATTATCATACGACAGCCGATTAAAAATGTGCCGGAGATTCTCTCGGTGCGCGCTGCTCTTCGGCTGCATCAATTTCCAGCTAATTACATGCATTTTCACGTCCATGGCCGCGCGTTGCCATCCATGAACATCCGCGTTATGCGGTTGTCCGTTTCGCCCCCATCTACGAACGCCATTTCCAGAGCGTCTTTTCACCAATGATGCGTCTCTAGCGATATTCCGTCGATAAAAAGGAAAAAAAGGAAAACCGCTCGCTCGTACGTGCAGAAACGGCGACCCCGGCTCGTTGCACTCTTAGCTCTTCGAGAGCCATCGCGTAGATGTGCAATGGTCGAGAACCCAAGAGTCACTATATTGCACTGGCAAAAGCCAGCATAATATTGCCCCCCCCCCCCCCCCTCCTGCCCCAGCGCTTGATGCTCACTCGAGTAATCATTTTCTGCCATTCATGCGAGATGAACCGAGACGCTTAAGGTGGCCGTAACTTTTCGACGAACTCTGTACGCGAGGCATGCAGGTATTTCAGTCGGTTTTTTCATAACCCCTCTCCTTCGCGCTATCTTTATTTTCGTCGTCCTTCCTCTCTCTTCTTGCTTCCCATTTTTTAGCGTGTTATGCACTTTTCATTTGATTTGTGTATCCATTGCTACGATTAACCTGACGTTCGAGGAACCTGCTTACTAAAGCTCAAAGCACAATATGATGCTCGGAGAACATTCTGTTCGCTTCTATAAATCATTTAGGCAGTAGAATTTGTTGTATGGATGACGTTTTGTGCACACAAATCTTAAACACGTACGGTTGAGCTCTCGTACACGCAGAGCTACAGCGCTATTTAAAATTTTTATTTTTTTAATTTCGAGACCGGAATCAGCGACTGCGGAATATTTATTTGGTCGTCAGATTAACATCTGAACAAGATGCTCGGTAGTCTCGGAGAAAAACATCGTGGAAAAGTATTGGGCGAAAAGAAATAATTACCAGGTTAACTCGGGGGGTTGTCCATAAGGATGAGATGGACCATAGAAATATTTCATAGAACGGCTCACCGGATGTTGCCTGTTACTGAAAGTTTGGCAACAAAAAAGGATGAAAACGTAAGTCAAATCCTTTTTTATTGTTTTGTCTACTGCTAACATTTTTTTTAAGAGTTCATGTTTTATGTTGTGGTGATGTTATTTTGTAAAAATGACGATTATGCTTGTTTTTCTTGAATAGTTTACGAGCAGTGCTTTGTTATATACCTAAACATTTCGCATGTACTGTTTCTACTTGCTTAGATTTTAGATGTGGCCATCCCTCCTGGAAGATAAGGAGAGATGGCCATGTACTAAAAGTAACTATTTGTGCTGTGAAAAATGATGGATGACAAAAAGGACCGGTTTCACAATGTGGAGAAATGACAGATGGCAAAAAGGTTGCGAAGAAAATTATTAGGAAACTCATCTCATCGAACACTGGCTTCAGTGCATAGTGTGCCCACTTTGGGGACACGAAAATTGTCCAGAATTACAGTATCTGTGCTGTACTGGCCAGTACTGACCATCTCTCCTCTACTCCTATGGCCATCACACCCGAATACTTCGGAAGAGACGGCCAATCGCGATTTTTCAAAAATACTATTAGGACATTGAATAAGTTCTCGGTGTTTTCCAACAGATGGCGTTACCATAACTGCGTGGGTGTAGTTCAAGATGGCAACGCATCTATAAAGAAGTACTATAAGCAAGCTTGAAATTAATTGTATATTATTTCGCCGAAGGGTAAACAACTTTTCTTTTCATAGTGTTAAACATGTCAAATTTCGAGCCAAAGAAGAGTATTTGCGGGGAGTTTTACTGCACTACTTTATTAAAACAAAATCTGCAGCTGAAGCACACCGAATTCTTGTTGAGACTTCGGACGACCATGCTTTGTCGGAAACAACATGCAGAGATCGGTTTAAACGCTTTAAAAATAATGATTTTGAGGTGTTGAATTGGTGGCATTTTTTCATGAAGATTCATGGCAGACGGTAGCTGAACTTGCAGAATCATTAGGAATTGATCACAACAGTTTCGAAACGTTTGAAAGCATTAGGAATGATTTTTAAAAATAAAGCATTAATATTCCCGAAAAAACAGCGAAGAGTTATTCAATATCCCAATAATTTTAAGGTTGATCTCATAAGAATTTATTGTATCCTTGTAAACTATCTTGAAGTTAAATGTTCGAAGTTTAATTACAAATAGAGATAGATAGATAAGAGATAGAGAAGAGATAAGTAACGAAACGTCTATACTTTTTTAAACGGGTCCTTGAAATAACTGTCGCCAACTACTTACGCCTAGGTTTTTTAGATTCCCAAATATAGAAAGAGGTTGATAGTTAAAAGATATTAAAAGTTGATTCGTACGAATTACTGATGATTTTTTCGCATAGTATATCCGTGTGCTGAAAAGGGCAGAGTTATAATTAAGTTGTTAGGACTCACCTAGTCCGAACTTCGTCCACATTTCTACTCAGCAAATCGTTCGCTAGGGTTTTTTCCATTTTTCTTTCCAATCCAAGTTTCCGATGTTTTCGTGAACGTCGCGTCTTAATGCCAGGGAGGCTCGTCGAAAGTCTCGCGAAAGGAAGATGTCTCCGCGACGTTTTTTGCGCCGAGGGCTTTTCATCCGCGTACTCGTTAAGCTCTCGTTTCTCGAGGAAAACTTTTTCACAAGATTGGCTCTGAAGTTCGTCGAACTTTGAGAAAGCCAATGCAGCCGTTACCACAAGATTCACCGAACTTTCGTCTCGATGAAATTCGTCGCTGGTTAGGCTCGAATTCTCGTTCGAATCCGTATCGACGTTTTTCAATATGGCAGCCTCTTCCATCGAATTTGAGACCGATGTTGGGGACATTTTTAAACGCAGTACCGATGTTTCTGAATTTTTTATCGACTCATCAGGAATTGTCGATTTTTCAGAAGAAAGTTTCGTGCCTTCGAAAACTTTATCGATTTTTGCGAAAAAATGTTCACTGTTTTTCCAAATTTCATGGTCGGTAAACATTTGCGAGTTCGTCGCGGCTGGCGATATACTGAGATACGTAGTTTCTCTGCTCGAATTTTTATCGAGGCAGGAATTGTTCGACCAACATTTCTTCAACTGAAGACGCGAGTCACCAGTCGCGCGATTTTTCAATTTCACTATTTTTCTCTCCAGAAAGGCGATTCTACGATCTCGGGTTCGCAGCAATGAAAGGGCTTTCTGAGCCCTTCGTTCCTCGTCCAGGGCCCCACTGCAAAAAAAGCATGACGTATACAATCATGCAAATTTTATTGCCCCTATAAATCAAAAGGCGTGGGCCGAAGAAAAATGTTTAAATCGCTCTAATTAATATGTTTGAATAATTAGAGGCCCAGGAGATAATAGGAAATTGACGGGGGGATATGGGAGCTTTGATGCAAGGGGCATACGGCGGGACTCGACGAAGGAGGGTGGTGGGATAGATAGGATTTACATGAATTAGCAGAATATAGCGTTATCTTCTTTTCGTGCTACTACAATTTATTCCTAGATTCTAGATCGGTAATTCCGTGTGGCAGTCGTGCTCGGCTTTAGATCGGGCCAATATTAATTTTTTCTATCTTCATCAGGATCCAAGTTTGCGAACATCGTAGGAACCCTTAACCGGTTATTCTTAGTTGTAATAGTCGAAAATAGCGATTTTTTAAAAATTCTGATAATAAATTTCTACACAAATTCAAATTGATTTTGAAAAAAGTTATTTTTCGTCTTTTACAACTAGGCATAAACCCTTAAAAGTCAGTTCCTTGAAGTCACACTTTTTGGCGCAAGGGCTCTATAACTTAGCCGTAGGAGCTCCATAAGTAGGCCTTCTTACTAAATTATTCATCGGAAGTTATATGAAATGGAAAAATAATTGGACGCCTGAAAAGTGAACAGACTAGTGTAATTATAATATAAATTTAGTATTGTCGAAATTTTTGAATCGTCATTCGAAGTTTCGTTTTGAAATTCCGAAACTGTGGATTAATATTCAAATAAATATTTAGTTTTTAATTGCCATCTGCAATTTTGAATTCGGAACATATCAATATGAGTTTTTGCCACGGTAAAAACTTAAAAATATGTATTAAGAGATAGATTAAGATTGAGATTATGCGAGACAGAGTTTATTCACTGATGTCCAACTTAAAACCTCCCTAAACTCTCTAAACCCTCCCTAAACCCTGACTTTTGTTTTCGGTGTAGCCTTTTTTCAATTCAGGTACCGAAACCTGATATCTTGCTTACGCAACCTAGTCTATATTGCAGGGATTCCACTCACGCCAATTACATCTAGCCCTCAATGGACCCGAATTTTATCAAGACAGACCCGACAATTTCCACCCCATGCGCTATTTTTGCGAATACAAATTTCCGTTCCTCGATCAGTCTCTGATTTGATAAAAACAATTTTTTTAAATTTCTATTAAACCATCTGAAAATAAGCAAATTATATAACTGAATATTGAATAAGGTATCTGCGGGTAATAAGGCCCAGCTGAGGGATATTTGAAATAAAATGAAAAATATCCACTTTAATACACATTTTTTAATCATAATCATTATTTAAGTTCAGTTTCTATAAAATATAAACGAAAAATGGTGATTAAAAACTGACCCAAACATTTTTTTAAACCTTGATAATAGGCCTTATTTTACTGTGGTAGGATAATAAGGCCTACGGCTTCAACATACTTAAATAATCAAACAATACGTAATATATTTGGTATTTGAGATCAATGATTCTCTGCAGCTTTGTACGAACTCAACGTTCCTCTTTGCGCTGCTCGAGCAGCGACGCCAGGTCGTTTTCTGACCGCAACACACGTTTTGGAGGCATCGGGATCGAGGCACTAAAAATAACGGTCAAATAATTAGTGATAAACATGCGTACTACGTATTTACATTCGTAACATCTTATAAGTAATGTAAAATACATTATAAAACAAACAAACTTTGCTACAAGAAGTAGGAGGATAATAAGGGCTATGGTTTGTTTGGGTTTGCTGCGCGGCCGCGTCTCATGATGGATGATGCAACACTGCCGGCAGGGAGCGGGGTATAGGCAATAGGCGTCTGTGATTGTGGCTTTGAGCGTGAGCGGTTATTTTAAATACGATTTTCGTTACTTAGGCTTTTGCTAGCCGACAGGCCTCATTATCCGCAGGTACCTTACACGATAAACGTGGATAAATGCCAAATTTTATTTCATCATCAATGAGAAGATTGAATACACCGTCTTATACAACTTCCCCATTGTTTGTAACAACTCTGACTACTATTGACTGACGTATCACTAGTTCCATCCATGTTTCCCCATCAAGGGAATTTGTCTGCAGTAGGAGTAGCACCGTAAGGATTCCAAAGCTTTCCGCGGGAACCGAAATAAATTATGGGTGAGAGTACAGAGAAAAGGTGCATATTTAATTCGAGCAATTAATGCCGTCTTGTAAAACACGCCGAGGAAAGAACAGGCAGGGTGGGTCGAGGGTGGATGACGACGAGGCAGAGGGTGTGCATTTGGGAAGGAACATTGGTGATGGTGGTTGGTCGGCTGTTTTGCCTGAGAGAAGGCTCTCCTGCTACCTCCAGTCGCTCTGAAACTCGTGGCAGTAATGAGTCCGATAAATCAACTGCCTCCGTGCGCACTCGAAACTTGGAATAACTTTAAAGCTGCCTTTCTCTTTCTCTCGCCATCTCGTTCTCTATCCGTTTTACTCACTTTCTCGGTTTGCGCTTTCGTTGTATGTTGCTGCTGCTTTCTTCGAGAGGGCCAGCTAGGATATGAGACGTGGCTCGTTGAGACTCGCGAAAAGCACAAGAGTGAGAGAGGTCGAAGAGAGGACCTGGAAAAGCTTTTCTCGCGCCCTCGAATTTTCGTTAACTCGACGCCGTTCTGTCTCGGTGTCGGGAGATTTTTTCCGAGAGAGCGATCGAGAGAGCGAGAGAGAGAGAGAGAGAGAGAGAGAGAGAGAGAGAGAGAGAGAGAGAGAGAGAGAGAGAGAGAGAGAGAGAGAGAGAGAGAGAGGGAGAGGGAGAGAGAGAGAGAGAGGGAGAGGGAGAGAGAGAGAGAGAGAGAGAGAGAGAGAGAGAGAGAGAGAGAGAGAGAGAGAGAGAGAGAGGAGAGGGAGAGAGAGAGAGAGAGAGGGAGAGGGAGAGAGAGAGAGAGAGGGAGAGGGAGAAAGAGAGAGAGAGAGAGAGAGAGAAAGAGGCTGAAAACTAACAGCACACAGCAATGGTTTTTGGCGAGTACCAAAAGAATGGCTCGATGCACCCGCAGGCTTACGAGAACACATCCATAGTTCGTATTTCTGTAGGGTTGGCATCCTTTACTCAGCGTACCAAAAGCCATTGGATTTTTCTACTTTTTATCCATCTCGGCGAAGTTCGACTTGGCTAATTAACGAGAACAGTAGCAGCAGCCGCGGTCCAAGTACTGGCATTCCGACATCAGTCGACTCATTACCGGGTTATGCCTAGTTTTAACAGCCGGAACCACCTGTGGCATTAAACCAAAAAATCGTGATGATAAATTTCTACAAGAATTAGGTATGTGAAAAAGTATCCTCGATAGAACACTCTGTAATTTTTGCGGGTAAAAATACTTTTGGCATAATCGATTTACAGTCGATGTCCGCGAAGAACCTCTCGAAAACGTCTTTTGAGGTGAGCAATGCCCTTCTGAACTAGGTTACATAATATAAAAACATCAAACAGGTTTCGTTAGTATCTATATTAGGTTATCCCATGATTAATCAAAGGGATTTCCTAAACATCAAATTTAAAATAAATTTCGCGTCGTTAAGGTGAGTCTTGATTTTTGTGAGAAAAATGGGCTTTTTTCGTTCATCAAAACAAAAGTATACGTCGGAGAGAAAATCCTTCAAACGGATACTTTATTTTCGCATCTAGACAAAGCCTATGAATATGATGTAACAAAGACTATGAATATGATATAATAATTATAAGACTATTTATGAGAAAATGTACATCCTTGAATTGTAAGATGATTAAAAGATGAATTTTTCAGATATTTTTCTCACCGACTTTGAAAACGTACTTTCCAGACAAAAAAAGCGTTTAAAATTTCGAACGAACGTAGCGCTTTCTCGATTATGAAAAAATCCAGCTTGTTCTGTTATTATTTTGCCCTAACGACAACACGATTCATACCGCGTTCCAACATATTTCATAAAATTAACTTTGTTCATAAAGAAATAACGATTTATGAATATTGATGCGAGAGAATCGAAAACATATTAAAAAATTTCACAAAAAATTAGGAGCTGGCAAACAAAACCACACTTCTCCACGCTACGTCAACTTTTTTTATTTTTCGTTTTTTTTAAGCACACCTTAATTATCTCCCGAAATTTACTGAACCAAATCCCGCTCTAAAAAGTTCAAAATTTGTTAAAAGCTGCCTTTTTAAGCGAAATTACAGTTTTTAGGCACACAAATAAATAAAAATTAATTTCACGTAGTGTGGTCACGTCCGATTTTGTTCGCCAACTCCGCAAATGTGAATTCCGAATGCAAGTTAAATTTTCCCGGAGATTTATTATTTCAAAGCCTTGATCAGTCACAGCTTTCCCTTGTAGCCGGGGGTGTAAAAAATTTTTTTTCACTCAAGTGTCGGCAATCGCAGTTGAATAATTCGGGAGGATTAACGCTATAAAAAATACGTCGGAGCGCGGGGTGAGAGCCGTGGCCGTTCTTTCGTTCCATTGGCTTTTTTATTCCTGGCCTGCTCTCACCGCTAATCCTCGACGTTCCCTCGAAATTATGACGATCGATGGTGCGTGAGAGCGCGGCAGCTCGTTTGCGTAAAAAAAAAACGCAGCCGCAGATTGCCCCTCTTAATCCTCAAAAAACCGGTGGAGTTTAGGGTTTGTGCATGTGCGAGCATGACGCCTCTCGTCTTCGTGACGCGTTTTGGACCCGCGGTAAACGACCGTGATGAGCGAGAGAGACAGAGGCAGATGAGGGTGACGAAGGAGAGGGATTCATTAAAAGCTCGAGCGGCCTATCGCATTTGTTCGCGACACTCCCCAATTTTCCAATTAAATAACGTAACAAATGTACCCGGGGGCAGGGCAATTAAAGTCTATGGGAGCAAGGCTTGTTTCACTCTCAGAATACAAGCTCAGAATACAATCTCCTCATACATATCAACACTCAGACGCAGTGATTGGATTAAAACCTTATATACCTACAGAAAAAAATGTTTTTTTTTTTTAATTGGCTTTAATATATGTACACATCCCAAGAATGATATTGTCCAAAAAAAAATGGTTTGAGGGTTTACATACACGTGAGACGGCTAAAAGTAAGGTTATGTTTAAGAATTTTTATGTATATAAAACTGAATTTTATTGTACAACCATAATATAAATTTTAAGGGGCCAGACCACTTTGAAAATTTCCAAAAATCGAAAGCAAGCAAGACTTGAAGAAATCGACGATGATGAGCAATCAGAAGGGATATAGTACGGAGCAGGAATTGCCGAATGAGTTTAGGTGAGAGTTTTTCATAGTATAAACTTCAAACGCGTTTTTCTCGAAACAACATTTTCAAAATCTAGCTCCAGCGTATCTCTAAAACTAATACACCGATTCTCTTGAAATTTGAACCACATATTGTAAACATGATTCGCAACAAGATGACCCTCGGTGGTTTTAAAATTTTGAGTTTTATTCTTTTTTTTGCGAAAAACTGCGGAAAAAACGCGTTTTTTTTAACTTTTTGTCATTTTTCATCTGCCATATTTTTTATTTTTTGATAAAACTTTATATCCGAGGGTCATTTTGTAGCTGGTGTCATAATGAATCTAATGGACTTTGATTTTTTTGTTTCGGACAAGCCGTTGCCGAGTTGTGATGGACCCACCTTATTTTTGAGGCGTTACGTTAAATTGTAGTTTTGGTGCTTAAAAATAAATAAAAATAAATTAATTTTTTTTAAATGTATTTCAAGACTTTATTTATCAAGCCCAACAACTTTTAGATTCATATCTTTTATAAAATCCTCAAAAAAAATCGCGAAAATAGCCTTCTTTCGTGGCTCCAAAGTGGACTGGCCCCTGAAGGCATGACACTTTATCTACGTTGTGTAAAAATTTGGTTAAAGAATTTCACACGGTAGAAAAGTTACAGTCGTTTTCCTGGAAAGTGTTTTTGTTGACAGCGTTTGCGGTACTAGACGTACTTATGCCATTTTTTATCTAAAAAAAATATATTTGTTTTTTAAAGTAGATAGATAAAACTAGTACTTATCGAGCCGGAATTCAAAAAATTAATTTTTTCGAGTCATGGCAGCCATTGCAATAAAACCGGCGATTTTTCGCCTCAAAATTGTTCAGTACTTACGATGAAAAAAAAACTATGCCAGGTATCGAAAAAAACGGTCCGATAAGTACTAGATTATTGTATGAAGCATAACTGTGCAAAACTTGATCCCGATCGGCCCAGTAGTTGCGGAGATATTTCTGGTACCGATTTTGAAAACACTGTTTCGAGTAAAACGCGTTTAAAGTTTTGAGGACACTTTACACTGAAATAACTGATTTATTTTGAACTTACATGAAATCGCCGATTCCTGGGCTATAGGAGCCCCACCACTTTTCGAAACATGACCTTGCTATGCAAAAGGTCACAAATACCCGGAATTCAACAGGAGCGAGAACACCCTGCTCATAGTCAAACAGGCCGCGTCTACCTGCGCCCCAACCTTAGTCGTTGCTCACCTGGTCACTTACAAAACGTTATAACTTCGTAATTACTGCGAATGTCCTGGTGAAACTTTCAGAGTACACACTCAAAGGATAGTACTTTCGAATGAGCACCCAGGTGTAGGTAAGCCTTTAGACACTTCAAGGGGTAAGGCCACTGTAGAAATTAAAAAAATCGATAACGTCCTGCTCCAGCCGGACGTTAATTTGGAAGGGCAATTGTATGGCGCAGGCATCACTGACTGAAGGTATATAAAATTTATCAATGATTTTTCCGTACCGAAAACTTTAAATGCGTTTTTCTCGAAAATGCATTTTTCAAGTCGGCCGGACTCATACCTCGATCAAATCTTGACCGATTGACTTGAAATTCTAACTGTATATGTACAATTACATTCGGCATAAAAGTACGGAGGATTTTCTCTATATATTACATAGTTTTTTTTTTAAACAATTTTCGGACAATGTTTTTTTGAGACTTTTGAACTTTTATCTAAAAAATGCTATGTTTTTGCAAAAATCGATATATCAAAAATATCCTACGTACTTCTGTAGCTATTCACATGTATATCGAAAAAAAAATTCGTTCACTGTAAATTAAAAATTGCAGGTGCCGTTGGTCCGGCCTTGCACTTATAAAAAAGGCTTCGTCGAAGAAAAGCTGTGCAGCCGCCATTTTGTTTTATATCACTTTGAAAAAAATAGTTTATACAGTTTATGATATGCAGAATAAAAGACCTTTTTCAAAATTTTGATATATTCCATTGTCTCGCTAAAAAAAATTCCCAAAATATACTTATTTTTTCCCCGCTACAGTGGCCTTACCCCTTAAGCCCGTTTTTCTTGAAATAATGTTTTCGAAATTGGCCGGACTCGCAGCTACTACAATTTTCAACCGATCGACTTCAAATTTCAACTATGGCTTCTTACAAGGAACATCCCTCAGGTGACACCCTTCGGTTGTGTTGAAATTTGGATATGTTATAAAGCACCAAAAAGTAAGCGATACGTATTTTTTTATCGGCGGAAAAACGGTTTTGAGGGGTGAAACGAACCCTCGAAAATAGGGGTGTTTTTCGTTTTTCGTCGACAACGTTATCGATCTCATCTCCAATGTGTAGTGCACAAAAAAATAAACATTGTTGCAATTTGAAATATTCAAATAACTCCTACCGTTAATACGTTATCGACGAAAAACGAAAAACATCCCCATTTTTGAGGGTGCGTTTCAGCCCTTAATACCGTTTTTCCGCCGATAAAAAACCACGTATCGCTTACTTTTCGGTGCTTTATAACATATCCAAATTTCAACTAAATCGAAGGGTGTCACCTGAGGGATGTTCCTTGTTAGACATATTTTCTAGCGAAGTACACACGATTTTTAAGATCGCTTGACAATTACCGTCTTTATAAAAAAATTTAAGCAGATTCTTCAGGCGAAAATGCGATTAGAAAAAATTATACCCCAAATTTGTAGCAATGAATATTTTGTAATAATTATGTGTACTTCGCTAGCGAAACTCATGTAGATTACGATTTTTTTGTTCTAGATGCTCATATGTCAACGAGTCTGCCCGTGAAGAGCCTAAAAAAGTCGTTGTCTTTCTATCGGCCACTGGGCCGCCATTTTGTATTTTTTGGAAAAAAATGGATTTGAGTACTTACAGATGTGTGGAATAAACCCTCCCAACCTCATTTTGATCGCTTTATTAGTATTTACAAAAAAAATCCCATGAAAGTCGTGTTGTCCAACCACCCAACGGTATACAAGGCTTTGACGCAAGATTCACATGCAGTCGAACACGCCTCACCTCCTCCGGTTACGTTATTTTTCACATTGGGGGTAATCGACAACCGGAGACAAGTAATACGGTCAATGAATAAGGCTTCCGCAGATATCAGTCATGCCATCGATCCTACGATGCCAAAGAGCGCGCCTCGTCATATATTACGAAATTGAAATGGTTGATGCTTTTCTTTCCGTCCTCGTAACGGCTTACGATCTTATGGCTGTTAATTGCTAGTTCAATCGCGTTCTACTCGACTATATGGCTTTTCCTCTATCAGAAATTAACGGCGAGCTAGGCCAGACAGGGACGCAACCGTAGCGTGCGTAAGACCCCGTTATCGTAATACGACTTATTAAAATTACAGAGAGAGGCGAGTAGGGTCGTAGAGGCAAAACTGAGCAAGAGACCGTAGCCGAAGATCATTTGGGAGAAAGAAGGACGAAGTGCTTGTCCGTGACGACGACCATATTCGATCCAGGGGACGGACCACAACAGCGACGTCTGCTCGGTCCTGCCAAGACTACGTTGAGACGAGGGAGAGCTTCCTAAAGTGCGGTGGCTACCATCAGAATCCTCCAACACCTCTCGATTGTCTCTGGTAGACTATACAGGGTGTCGCAGACGCCGCGAATAAGATTCGCTGATCTTATAGGCCAGGATATTCTGAACCAACAACAGTAGGTCCGCCAAAGTTCTAGCTAGTTCAGGTGACCAGATTTGATCAATGGCAGCCATTTGGATGTGAACACTGCTGTCGTCTATACCATGACATAGAAGCCCTTCGAACTTTAGGTATCAGGTGTGCCTTCTCGAAGACCAAACAACAATCTTCCTATAGGCTGCCTGCTGATGACTTTCGGAAAACGCTGCGTAAAATAGTTATACATCGCGTTACGGCGTCCGGAAACAGCAAGGGACGTTGACCACCGAGGATTACTCTTTGGCAAGGTCCGCAAGGTCCTACAAAGGGACTATCCAAGGATCGCGACCGCGAAGAGCTTCCGACAATGAGATTCCTGGATTAATGTTATGCTACGCCAATTCGACCCTAGAACTCGTCTTAAGAGACGCTTCCGAGGTGAAAACGCTATTAGCAAATGTAGTAGGATATACTGGAGTTCCATACATTATTCTTGCCCTTGTACCGGACGATTACACGCCCAAGGATCCAGCTTAATCGCAATGGCCGCGAATCGTTTGCCTCTGCATTGCCGAGCCAAGCTTTTTCAGGTGACATCAATGTCAAGTGTACTTCAGCCGTACTTCCGTTCTGCAAATATTCTAAGCCATTTTCCATCCACCAAACATGATCAGTTGAACAACGATCGGTGTTAATAATTACCCAACTGTGCCTTCGTATCCCGAGAAGAAATATTGTCAGGCTAGCTTGATATTTCATTCGGGTCTGATCACGTTGTAGTACGGAGGCCTTGCTTAAGGTATGCCTCAATTTGCCTGATTCGGGCGGTGTCAGGTGATAGAGTCAGGCAACTGGATGTACTGTTTCTTCCAATTGCCTGATCCAGCTAGCTTCAGGCGATGGTCAAGTAAATGAACTTACGGCTTGATTCAATTCGCCTGATCTGGCTAAGGGTTTGGCACCTTTTACACGCCTAACCTCTTATCAAACACCAGACGAACTATATATATTAGCGCGTCGCCGAAATGTCGTGACATATTGTCCACTCTATGCGTATATTTTTTGTTATTCCCAGTATTTTATTTATACAATTTAGTTTAATTCACTAAATTCATCTATTTAATATATTTGAATTTAAACTGCATAGAATTTTCGTAGAGACAAACATTTTTATGTTTGATTGGAATAATGGTCCGTCTTGATTGCAATACACACATCACAGGGGCGGGCGGGAGAGAAGGGAGTTTTATATATATATATATATATATATATATATATATATATATATAATGTAATTAAATTAATAATGTAATTATATAACATATAATGTAATTTTTTTTAAATCTGTTGCATGATATGCGATAAAACTCTCTAGTTATCACAATGATATTCACTAATTGATATAGTTTATGTAATACAATAAATAATTATAAGAATGAATGTGGTCTCCTATGCCACCGAAATACTACAAAAAACACTCGGTAGCATAAGGGCAGCGTGCGTAGCTATAGGTAGGTAGGTTCTAGGTTCGATCCCATGTAGATGCAAAACATTTTCGTCGAAAAAGTCCATTCAGAAGGCCACGAAATGACGTATTATAATACAAAATCATTGTGGTAGAACTCTAAATGAAGTATTTAAATTTATTTTTGATTTATGAAATATTCTATAGAATAATCTAAAAAAATATATTGGAAACAAATAGGATCGCAGTAATAAAACCTAATTCATTTAAATACATCCTATCTAAATTAAATATTTTTTTGACAGTGCAACGAAGAATGTGATAAGATGGTGGTTTCCGAAGCAACAGCGAACTTCTCTCTCCGGACTGCATGTCAGGCCTTCACTTTTCACCCTGACCAGGCATTGATTTTTTACCCTGACCAGACCGAAATCAGGGAAAGTGTCAGAAAAATGATCAGGGCTCGATCGAAAATCCTGATCAAGGCATGAAAAAAAAATCACGATGCTTGATCAGGTCTTTTTTGTAGCCGGAGCAGGATTTCTACTCGGGATCAAGCCTATCGTTCATTTGCGTTATTCATCATTACGTTATCAATGCTTTGAACGACTTGAATTCTAACCACATGGCGAATCAATATTCTCATTAAGCAAGACACGTACTTGTTTCTTCTGCACCAGAGGCCAAAAAAATTCCAACCGATGTCATTTGAACGAGGAAAAAAATGCGAAGACGGAAAAGAAACTGTTGGAGCATGTGTAGCGCGCCACGGCTGGTCGTCTGTCCGTGGTCGTTAACACCTCAGCACGGACAAATCACTCGATTTTCTCGGACGATTTTCCCGCGGCACGTCCGACAAATAAGAAAACACGATGTATCACCCGAGGGAGACGACAGAGAGGGCTTTGGACCGACATTGCGAGTTTTGTGCTCGTTCCTCGTTTTCTCCTAAGACAGAAAGTGGAAGGGGCGAGTGAGAGGAGTGCGCACTGCAGGACGAAAAGAGGGCGCTCAAAGGAAGCATCGGCAAAAGGAAGGAAGAAAGATGGATAGAAAGTGAAAGAGAAGGACGATGGAGCTAGGTGGTTTACTGCCTCTCCGTAATGACGAAACAGATGGCCTCCTGTGGGACGACAAGAGGTGCGCAATGTTCGCTCCGGAAAGATGCGAGAGCGAAGAAGACGGAAGAAACTCGTGAAGTCCAAGATGCGTATGCTATATATATATATATATATATATATATATATATATATATATATATATAGATGTATATACAATACAGAAGCGTTGTACACGAAAGGAGAGTGTCCCACCGGAAAGGGGAGGCAACGAAGAAGCTCTCGTTGATGAAGTGCGGCCATTATTGGCACGGGACAAAACCCACTTCGCCTCTGGTCCAAGCGACTTTATTACCCGCGAACACACACACACACACTCTCTACCCACCAGGCTACAACCATCACGCTATTCGTTTCCTTAAATCTTTCTTTTCTTCTACCGTATACGGATGCGCTTGTGCGTGGTGGAAAATGAACCAAGCACCTCGAAGCTCGTTAACGGGAACCTCCGAGGACGAAACTACCGTTAGACGTCTTAGGCGAGACTCGAACAATCGAAAGGAATATCGATGCTACAATACGAAAGAACGGAAACGGGAGCCTTTCATAGACGCACTGTGACGAAAATTAGCTCAAAGTCTCGGCCAACCGATTGCCAATACCGCGCACAGATTCTTCGGTATGATGAACCAATGTGTGCCAAAGCAAAACAAAAATACATCGTATTGATAATCCAACAAGGACATCCGTCCATCAAAGAAATCCTAATTGTCGTACTGTATTCCCATCCTCTCAATTCTAATCCGACGCAGTACCGTTTCATCCGCGCATTCAGCTACACGCGGTGTTACCATCAGACCTTTATACGAAGTAAATAGGAGAGGAACTTCAGTGGCCTCGTACCGGTACGAATTTTTACAAAAGTAAACCGGCTCGGTAGCATCTCGCGCATCACGAACGAGTCACGCCTTCGACGCGCACTTTTGCTCTATCTGGGCTCTGCGAGCTGCTGCAACTCGACCAGACATACGGCAAATCTTACAGCGATAGTTGTATAGCATATATATATATATATATATATATATACGTATCTACACACAGGACACAGCCACACACACCTACACCCACACACGCACCCACACTCACACTCATACACACACACATTCATATATAGAGGCAGGGCATTAGAGCTTGTTACATTTACGTAACGTTGGATATCAGTCCATCTGGTTTTGAGGACCTTGGACTAAAAACTAACGTGGTAGAAAAGAATATTGGATTTTGGAAAAGGACAGTTCTTAAAATGCCTTCATGTCCGTATGCTTACACTTGTCGAAGAGTGATTTGAATACAATAGGGTTTATATAATGTTGAGTGTAGGATCACCAGGCTATCGTGATACCCGTTTCCAAAGTCAAATGACTTCAGCCTTACCTTCTCCAATGCGTGCATATATATGTATATACATATTCATCGCAATTTCTCATATGAGTCACCATACGGTCGGGCTGGGCAAGTGCCGATACTGATCTTCGTTGCGATAATGTTTAATTAATTTAAGTGATAATAATGATTCGCTTCGTGGCAGTACGGTGCATACTCTGTCACGTTTAACAGCGCTCGCAATGTCGCCGAAGGGACCCGAGGAATGTCAGTATCTAATGTTACGAGCTTACTCGGAAAACGGTATGTAGCTAAATATTTCTGAGTCTTGGCTCTTGCGCTCGGAAATGAGAGCTGCTGGAAAGAGAAATAGAGAGACGGAGCGGACCGGGAAAAGGAGTGAGAGAGACAAAAGAGAGTGGAAAGTACTCAATGTGGTCGGGAAAAGGAACGAACCGCGAGAGCAAGTTCCGAGGAGTCATCGATGCATCGTTAGTCGCAGCTGTAACCCGTATTGCTCGGGCGTTTCGAAACGCCCCGTGTGTGCGTGAGCGAATGTAACGTGCATGACACATGCGAGGCAAACACACTCGAGAGAGGTATCACACCGCGTTCGGATCCTCATTGCTCCAGCGTCGTATACACACTTTTTTCCGCGACTCTCTTCATCTTGTAGACTGTTGTACGTGCGTTCTCGAAGCTCTCTTTCCCTCCTGCTCTCACGGTAATGAAGCATTCATGCTTCGGAATATCTATCAGTGCTCGCGATTTGACCCACACGAGCACGGCAGTTGATACATAGTCGTGCAGCATCCCAAGAACGTGGCTTGAGATTCTTCAATCTCTCTCTCTCTCTCTCTCTCTCTCTCTCTCTCTCTCTCTCTCTCTCTCTCTCTCTCTCTCTCTCTCTCTCTCTCTCTCTCTCTCTCTCTCTCTCTCTCTCTCTCTCTCTCTCTCTCTCTCTCTCTCCCTCTCTCACCCCTCTCTCTCTCTCCCTCCCCCTCTCTCTCTGCACTTCTCGTTTCGATTATGCATCTTGTCACTCCCATAACATCAGGATTGGAATCGGCGTTGCAACATTGTCTTATAGGCAGAGCTGATTTCGCAGCCTTACATAGAGGCCTGGATACTCTACCGGTCGGAGAATTTCTTCTTTGTGAGCGAAGTTTTATTCATTTGGGCCGTCACTAGCGATGCTGCGATCGATCAATGCTTTCTGTGGTATAAGAATAAAAATACGCAACAGACGGTACACCTTGACGGTACAGTATGAAGCTTACTGAGATTTTCTTTGTAGTTAGAACAGATGTATCATAAGAGTACTGCAAAAGGAGAAAGAAAAGAGATGCAATTAGTTCACCATTGCAATCCCGCTTGACCCACTCTCTATTAATCCATAGCCCTCAGATTAGCTTATCAGCTACTTCGGCTGACAATGAATAAATGAATCCAAGGTTGGCAGATTTAGTGTTTTTTTATGGAGAGACGTCATGGCCGTTCTTCTCACCAGTTTTATTCTTATTTCGCTATTAATGTCTAGCGAACTTTAGATTGCAATAAAGATTTCGTAAAGATTCCAAACATCGATCGACTTTTTCTGTTGCGTTTTTCTCGAAATTCTGTTTGATGAAAGGGTGTAAGGCGTATCTCAAAATCTGTTCGACCGATTCACTTCAAATTCGGACAGAGCATAGTTTGTAGCATTTTATATGGTATGACGAGATAGTTTTTTTAAAGACGTTGAAGCTTGCATCGTTGGGTTGCAACGAAAAGTCTTGTCTTTTAATTTCTTCATTTTCTTCACCGTCCAAAATCCTATGCTGCAATTTTGGCCTTCAGGATTCTTGAAGGATTGACTCTAACTCACTCACTCACTCACTCACTTACTCACTCACTTTCATCCAAGGCAATGCGTCCATGGTATTTCCATCCTCGCACCACTTCAACGCAAACATTTATTTTTTCAAACCAATCCACGTGATGATTTCCGTGATTTGGGTTGAGGATTGTTCCGTGATTGCGTCTCAGGAACAAATGATTCGTATTCAAGGAGCGTCCAAGACATTGCGAGGTTCGAACTCTTTGATGGGAGAGTATCGTGAAAAATATGAAGAGGGAAACACCGAAAATTCTTGTTTTTTTTTATTTCTTCATTTTTTTTCATTATCCAAAATCTTATCCTGCAAATTTGGCCTTCAGGATTCTTACAAGGATTCCCAAAAAGACATTTTAGCGTTGTTCGTAGACCAAATTTGTCGAAATAAATCGGAGTACTGAACTTTCGTTGCCTTTCAATGCTGCAAACATCAATATTATTTTTAAATATGTTTATCCATTTATTGATACCGAATGTTTCAAGTATTTTTAATTTGTCGAAAATCGAACGAATGCAACGAATTCACCATGCAGCAACGATGGCACTACGCTCAAATAATAATAACTTCAGTGATCATCAATGTATTTTTAATATGAATTCAAATTTAATTCAAAGAGTTTAATTCAAAATAAATTAAATTTGGCATTACAATGTATTAGTTGTGTGTAATCTTCCGACCCCGCCATTCCAAACAGACGCAAGGGTACAGATATGAGTACGAGAATATATCTCGTGGACGACAACATATGCAAGTAATTCCATTCTTGCTTTCGAAGTGAACGTAATTCGTATTTCTCGTTGCGCTTGACGATCCCGAACGATTGTTATGCTCAATAGAGTTTTCAACACCCCTGGGAACGCTACAGAAAAGTTCAAGACATAATGAAAAGAGAGTCGGTTGGACGTGGAAGGAGTTTCTTAAAAACTCTTCGACGATTTTTTGGACTTCTAAAGCGTACGGAATTTCTCTCGTGGAAATTCGTACATACGCGTTCAACCTTGCGTCTCAATTTCGTCAATGAATCCACCAGCGAGCCTTATGATACATACGTGTCGACAACCTTATGATACATACGTGCATTGTACAAAATGAAAAGTCGCCGACAAAACTATATGTGGCTGATCCGCATTAGTGGGAGAAAGAGAGGACGATGGAGACGATCTCGGAAGTAGCGGGTGAGAGAGAGAGAGAGAGGACAGCCTATCTTCTCGCGGTGTGTCCTGTTCCTCATTGACGACTCTCCGAAAAACTTTATGAGTGGTTTACGAGCGCAATAATCCGCTCGCGAGTAACACAATACGCGGTCTAATTATAGAATATATGCATGCCACGCATTTATACGACAGCGAAAGAAGAAGACGCTCGAGCTTTCGCTCGATTCACGTTAACATGAGCGTAAAACTCTTTTGCTCTACGGGGCACGTTATGACAAGCGCCTGGGTGGCGTTTACTATTTTCGTAATTTTTCTTCCGATTCCTTCCCATCTTTCAGTTATTTCACACGCTCTTTCTCTCTCTCTCTCTCTCTCTCTCTCTCTCTCTCTCTCTCTCTCTCTCACTCACTCACTCGCTCACTCGCACTCACTCACTCCCACTCACTCACTCACTCACTCACTCACTCACTCACTCACTCACTCACTCACTCACTCACTCACTCACTCACTCACTCACTCACTCACTCACTCAGTCACTCACTCACTCACTCTTCCTCTGTCTCGCATTTCTCTTGTCACCATCTCATTTTCATTTAAGCGGCTAATGCGTCCATGTTATTTCCATGTTCGCATCACTCGCAAACATTTCTTTTTTTAAGCAGATTCACGTGCTGATCTCCGTGATTTGGGTTGAGGATTTTTCCGTGATTGCGTCTCAGGAACAAATGATTCGTATTGAAGGGGCATCCAAGACATTGCGAGGTTCGAGCCGGTCGATGGGAGAGCATCGTGAAAAATATGAAGAGGGAAACAACCGTCTCACTGGCGAAGTAAAAGCTCCAGTGACGAGGCGGTTTCTTCGCGACCCCTTGATCGGAATGCCCTCGGTCGGGTGAACCCACTCTGCTCTCTCTCTCTCTCTCTCTGTCTCTCTCTCTCTCTCTCCCTCTCTCTACGTCTCTTGCTATGAACTAGTCGCGAGGGAATTTCGCGTTAAGAAGCAAGTGATTAATGATTATGGAGGGAAGTACGGAAGGCGAGAGGCAAAGAAAGAGAGAGAGAGAACCTCTAAGTTGGTTTTGGTCATCCCAGCCTTGAATGATCGCGACGGAATCGTTCCATTTTCTTTTCACGTCGAAATTACTCCATCAATGATCGAAAGCACCCTTAACGTACAATTGTAGGACAAAAAGTCAAATTTTCAAGAATTCTTGAATAAAAAATCTTATCCCCCTGTTATATGCCAACATTAATACTCGTAATGTTTTTCTTGCCGGCATTTGCATAGCCAGTATTCAGTTCTGGGGGGCTATGGGGGTCGGCTTGATAAAACCGTGGCTTTGTTCACAATCATCTTTTTTCTAAATAAAATTTACATAATAGTCAATAATCACGTAACACATAAAATATGGAGCTTTAATCATACGTTCATGTTAACATTAATATAAAACTCTTGCGATACTTAAAGAAATCAACGAATTTTTCATCATTCTTTGATCGGGTTACCAGTCTTGAACTTTACTTTTGGTAGATACTCAATTAAATAGCTCTTGGGTTTCGATTTTTCTCTGCAAATCGCCCAAAACACTTTTTCAGTTGAATTTTTGTTTAACATTGGCATTCCCTACTGTCAGCAGTGACATATGAGAGAATCGTTCTTGAAGCATTGTGCTCTAAGCCACGTTGTGATCCGGCTCATGCCATAAAAGCTCCTCTCACAGCCGGCGGAGCTCAATGTTGCTGCCTGGAAACGTTTATATAAGTTAGGGCAGTACTCATTTTTATATGAAAGTATGCTTTTTCTGCCCATCGCTTCAGATATTAAGGCGGACGTGTCAATTATTGATATTTTTAACAATTATTGGTGAAATCCTATTCTTCTTCAATTTCAATTTCAAAAGGGCGTCAACTACATGAGCTAACGGTAGATTCTTAAATCGGGGTTTTAGATATTATTGGGTTGGTAAGAAAGTCTTGCGACACTTTCCTTTCGATTGAAATATGTTTTCTTCTAACGAAGTTCTACAACATTCGAGAGTAGTATATTCAAGACTAGTCTAGAACCTTCCATGCCGTAGGGTATATAAGCGAGTCAGTTGTTCCGCGCAGACAGTACGAGCGAAGATGGATCATAGTGCACTTCGATCGATTGCATATTACGAATTTTTACAAGGGCGTTCTGCAAGAACCGCAGCCGCTAATATGTGTAGTGTGTTGAAGGCCAACGTAGTTCATCATTCAACGATATCCCGTTGGTACCAGCGTTTCCTCTCTGGCGATACATCTTTTGAAGACAAACCTAGGTCCGGCAGGAAATCAACTGTTGACGATGAAGAACTACGAGCACTTACAAAGGCAAAGCCTAATACGTCATCACGGGAATTAGCTTACAAACTCGGCTGTACCCATCCCACGATTCTCCAACATTTACAAAATCTCGGGTACAGAAAAGTTGTTTCTTCTTGGATACCACACGATCTCAGCGAATCAAACAAAGCGACACGCATGCCCATCTGTCTTTCACTCCTGCAACGTCCACACAGAAAATATTTTCTTCAAGAAATAGTCACTGAAGATGAAAGCTGGGTGCTTTATGTTAACTACACACGTAAGCGACAATGGCTACCGAAAGGAGAAAAACCAGATCCGACCCCTAAGCTGCCCCGTGAAGTGAAGAGAGTTTTACTCTGTTGTTGGTGGGATTCTGAGGGCATGCTATATTACGAACTGCTCCCATCCAACACCACGATAAATGCAAGTACTTACTCTGCACAACTGCAAAAGCTGGCTGAAATTATCAAACAAATAAGGCGTAAACGTCTCCAAGTTCGGCTTTTCCACGACAATGCTCGACCCCACGTAGCTAAGATGACACAACAATCTATTTCGCAGCTGGGATGGGAAGTTCTACCGCATCCACCGTACTCACCAGACCTAGCACCTACCAACTACCATCTGTTTCGAGCTTTAAAAAATTATTTACAGGATAAAAAATTTGATGATGTCGCGGATGTCAAAAATACACTGGTCGACTTTTTCAATTCATGACCCAAAGAATTCTGGAGTGCAGGCGTGCAAAGTCCAGAGCGTTGGGCACGAGTTGTAGATACAGAGGGAGCATACATTACTGAATAATTGTTTACTGTTAAAATAAAATGTTTTTATATTTTACTCATGTTGTGTGTCGCAAGACTTTCTTACCAACCCAATATATTACTTGATAGGACATGTTGCTTTTCAGTATTCTGCTGTTTGGGTATCGGCCGGCAAATCTAATGTATTGCTTTTGTCCAAAGCTAACTCAATTGTGTAATTTGAATATTTATTTAATTTCCCTAATGGAATAGCTACTTTTTATACAATTTACGAAAGTACGACGAAGAACAAGTTCTATTAACCCTTCGAGTGCACACTGGGTCGTTTTTACCGTACGTATTTAGTATTTTTCAACGTATTTTTCAACGTGTGCCCCACTTTGATCCAATGTTTTTGCGTTTGATTTTCGTTTTCGTCAAAAAATAAAAATTTAGGGCCATAAAATATGAATAATTTACTACAAAAAACGTCTCTACAAAAAAAATGAAAAAAATGCATATTTACCAGAATACAACGATTTGAAGAACGCCTTGGGTCAGATTGACCCTAAGATGCACTTATAGGTTAACGGTGGAGGTGTGCACTCGAAGGGTTAAATTATTTCTTTACGCTTGCTTTGGTGAAACAAATAAACATAATGGATTATTTGAATTTAATTATGCCGGATTGATTTATTCCTGAGAGATTACCAGGGTTTGTGGGGTGGGGGACGTGCCCACCCTTGCCCCCTCGTGGCTACGCCAATGCTTGCCGGAAAACCAAATT
The DNA here is from genome assembly GCA_964007375.1 of Ophion obscuratus. Lineage (NCBI taxonomy): Eukaryota > Metazoa > Arthropoda > Insecta > Hymenoptera > Ichneumonidae > Ophion > Ophion obscuratus. Next base: position 20,653,517 of record OZ023318.1, on the reverse strand, counting down.
ATGCGAATCATATTTCCACCTCGACCATGTTTTATCTCACTTCGGAATTTCTGTGCTTTTTGTTTATACATTTTTTGTATCCGTCGAATTCCTGACTCCTGTGGCTCAAATTTTCTATGACAGCACGTTTTCGCACGCAGGCGCGTGAGTGTATACGCAATTTTTCACTTTACGAGCGAAAGGTCATCCAACGTCGGACTAAGAACTGTCTTCGCCTTCTCGTCGCGACCGAGTACATGTTTCACTGTATGCGTGTGCCGTAGTGAAGTGGAAACGGAAGCGTCGACATACAGGTGTAAGTGTAATATTTCAAAGCGATTTTCTGACGTGGGTCACTCCAGAAAGGGAGAGAGAGAGATAGCGATAGCGGGGGAGGGAGATGGGGGGGGGGAGGACAGAGTGAGAAAGAGGACAAGGGAAATGTTTCGCGTGCCTCTCCCAGCGTCATCAGCAGCCAAAGCAACAGAAGGAGCGAATGAGCAGCAATTTCGACAAACGCTATGCGTGACAACACGTCTCATTTGTCACGCGGGGTTGACGACGTTAATGAGTACACGACTGTATATTACCGCATACCAGATACACCGTCGATAGACACTTTTTGACTTTTCGTTCCTTCGTTTTTCACACATACACGTCTTTCGACTCGACAATCCAAGCGTATTATAAAATAACGAGGATTTTCGCTCAAAGGATTTATTTTTACAACCGTGACAGCGCCATTATCGAGGATGTGACAATTTCACTAATTATAGCAGCAGGTTCAGTAAACTTTTTCATCGAGGTTATTCAGGTAGGTATTTTTTTTTTACGATTTTCTTCAATCCAACGATGAAATTCTCTTAAGGGAAGGTTCTGCCTTATTGGGCCAAAAAATGTTCGATTTTTCACCATTTTTCATGCGAAAAGTATTAAATATCGAATGTTGATATCTGGTATGTTGACCAAGCGGTCTTTATTGAACATCAAAATATGTATTAAAGTTTGACAAAACATGGTGGTGGGGGTGGGAAGAGCCACGTATGTCGGTGCACGGGCGATGACATTCTTCGCTTGCGGAAGTACTAAGTCCCGGAGAGGTGATCTAAAGCAAAAAAATCAAATATAGTTTTACTTTGCACAATATCATGTATAAGTTGACCTAGAATCGAGAAGAAAAATTGAAAAATAAAAAAATAGTGAGGAAAAAACTGCGGAATTTTTTAGGAAAAAAAAACAAACTTCCATCAGATCGCACTCTTTTTTTATTTTTCAATTTTTCTTCTTGATTCTAGGTCAACTTATACACAATGTTGTAGAAAGTAAAAAAGGTGTTTGATTTTTTTGCTTCAGATCACCTGTTCGGGACTTAGGACTTCCGAAAGCGAAGAATGTCATCGCCCGCGCACCGACGTACGTGACTCCTCCCACTATCACCACCATGTTTTGTCAAACTTTAAAAAATATTTTGATGTTCTATTAAGACCGCTTAGTCAACATACCAAATATCAACATTCTATATTTAATAGTTTCGCATAAAAAATTGGCGAAATATCGAACATTTGTTGGCCCAACAAGGCAGAACCTTCCCTTAAGGATATGCATAAGCTGGGAATGATAAAAATACGATTTTTATCTTCGTAGTTTTATAGCCTAGAGCCTCAATTTAGAACCAAGATTTGGTAACGTTAAAAAAATATAGTTATCAGGACTTTCGTGAACGATCACATCTCAGCAACGGCGAATCCCACTTCTGTGATTCACACCTTTCTTCTTTTACGTTTTTCTCGAAAATATGTTTGTGAATAATTGAAGATGTTTTTTAAAATCGAAAATCGAGCGTTTTTATTCTAGAGCCTGCCGTCTTTATAATTTTGAAAGTTTCAAAAAAGTATGCATTCATAGGAACGTTTTACCAGGTGTGTAAGTATGAAACCGGAATTTTTGTACAGAAAAAACACGTTTATTGTAATGATATGATACAAAGTATCATATCATTACCGTAGGTACATCCGCCAGTTGTTGTTGTGTTTGAGCGTCGTCTTCGTCCAACAAGGCTTGCAGGTCAGCGTCTTCAAACTTTTTCGGTGGTCTTCCACGTTCTTCGTTCCTCACGTCAAAATCGCCACTTTTGAACCGTTTGAACCACTCGAAACACTGTGTTTTACCGAGAGCATGCTCACCAAACGCCTCCACAAGCATTCGATGCGATTCGGATGCGGTTTTCTTCAGATGAAAACAGAAAAGTAGCGCTGTCTGCAAATCGTAATTTGTTGGCACAAAACTCGACATGTTTATCTCTAATAAACTAATGCTACTGAATGAAACTCGTGTTATTGTGAGTTGGAAATCTTTGTCGGATATCAATACAATAACAAGACACCGCTGACGTGATGTGTCGGTAACTGCATCGACATCTAGCGCCACCTATGGGCAAATTCCGGTTTCATACTTACACACCTGGTATTAGTATACTAAAAGAATTTTACAGCAACAATAATATTAACTTCATAGTTTATCAATATTTTTTAAATAAAAAAACTCAAACATTTCAAGACTATGTACTAACGGGTCATCTCACTTTAGACGCTAAAAAAGGCTATTTTCAATATTTTTTGATACGTTTATATCATAGATATTGATATAAAAGTTGTTACACTTAATAAATACACTTTCGAAATACATTTTAAAAAATTATTTAAGTCATCATTTATAGACGAAAATGGTAATTAAAAAAAATGTCCTAAAAAATTGTAGGTCTACGCTGTCGATGAAATCTCGGAGATGGATCATCCGGAACAAAAAAAATCGAACGGTTTTAGATTCAATATTTTAAGGGCTATGGCACATACCATATGATTTTTGATATATGCAAGAATAACAAAATGGCGGATATTTTTCGAAAAAAAAAAACAAAATAAACGTGTTTTTTCACCGTTTTTGGCAGAAAAAAAATAGTACATTTCAAAATTTAAAAAAATCCTTCATATGCGCTATAGCTATAGTTGTAAAGAATATGTGATTAAAATTTCATAAGGATAGGTCCAATAGTTTCGAAGATGTTATCAACAATGAAAATCGCGTTTAGAATTTGTTTGGGTTACATAAATATATAGTTTAAAAAGATGTATTTCGAAAGTGTATTCATTAAGTGTAACAACTTTTGTATCAATATCTATAATACAAACCTATGAAAAAAAATCATGAAAATAGCCTTTTTTAGCGTCTAAAGTGAGAAGACGCCTTAATTGTGCATGGAAAATTCCAGCAACGTAATTCCAATACTTTTATCAGAAAAAATATTCAACATCAACTTGTTTATTGGGTTCAAAGTTTCAAGTTTTTAGAATGGGGATATTTTTCACGAAGTATAAAGTATACCTATAAAGCCGAACTTGAATATCAAGCAGCTTTTGCCAAAGCGAATACTTCAATGGGTGGCCGCTTAGGTAGATACTGAATTAAGCGCCAATTACAGAGCGAGAGGCTGTTTTAGCGATTTTTCATGATTACACAACTGAAGTTTAGTAAAATATAATCACCCGCATCAGTACAGGTGTTCCACAGTTTCCCTATGCCCTCGTGCAAATGCTACAGTAGTGCATTAGGAAAGACTGGATGCCAGCAACATTCGGAGAAGCTTGAATTAGTGCAGTGACAAGTGTGAGATAAACGTGAAATACATGGGAACGTAAAAGCTCGTCGATTTAAATTACGTTTCATGCAATTAACAATGTCATGGTGGCTTGAGCGAGAATATTTAGTGGAACACGCAGAAGTAACAAAAAAATTCCATTTCTCGAAAAGATTGGACGATCTTAAACAAACAATTGCATTGTAACAATTCTTATTTTTTGAAAAATTATATTCTCTGAACTAAACAATTTTTGCTTTCACTGGTATAGTTCAAAGCGCTTACCATTGAAAAAAAGCTCTCGAAGGATTCGCGTTCGGGAAGCGTCAACATAATTTACGATGAGCAAGTAACAGAGAAAAAGAGCGAGAGAGGTGGGGGGGGGGGGCGCATTTTAATCACAATTTTTATTCCTCAATCATTAAGGATGTAAAGATAGGAGGAGAAGGTTGGAAAGAAAAATTGCGATAGATATGCGTGTTTGCGAGAAGCTCCAATGCTGCCGTTGGTAGAGCAAAGGTGCAGAGGATTCATTGGGTATATATCGGTCCGGCGATGTTTGCTAGGAGCAAACGACGCTAATTAAAATCCCTCGGTACTCCGCGAACTCACTGATCCTTGGTAATCAACAGACAGGACCCCGCGGGGCTTCGTGAGTCCCGACGAGCACGATGGTCAATGGACAGAAGACCTTCGGGCCGCGAAAGTCTTTTACCCCTTTTGGCCTGAACACGCCCGACGATATTTGCCCTGAGGCCGTTTTACCGAACTCGCTCGCTTTTTTCTAGCTCTATTACGGAGTTATTTTTTTCTCCACCGATGAAGTATGAGAAGCCTGATTTCGGCAAACAGTCGCATTGAAAAAGCTCAAGGCAAAAAAAATCGTGCTGCTCTGTTGAGAAAAATGTAGGTATGTGGGCGATTCTCCCGAAATTATAACTTTGCAGCACAACGAAATTTATAAACGAAAATTGCCATTAACTTTGGTTTTAATTGATATAATATAACTCCTTATAGATCACACTGATTTATCAATTTTCAGAAATGTATCATTATCGATAGAAATAGTAGGGCCACAGGAATGATGCAAACCTTTTCCTATGAAGTTTCTATTGGTCTATTAATATCTTATTCTCGTTTTTCTTTGAATTTTGTTCTTGCTCTTTTTGTTTCAACTTCTCTGTTCCCACGGGATACTGTTTAAGGGGTTAGGCCACAGTAACGGGTATAAAATCATGTGCGAATTCACCCATTTGTTCATATGAAAAAGTGATTCACTCATAAAATTAGTTACACATCTACTTATTACGAATATCAAGCTGTTAGAATATATATATATATATATATATATATATTTTTTTTTTGTCGATGTTCAAAATGGCCGACTACTAATATTTTCTTTGGTTATCTTTTTTAGGCACTCCGCGGCGTGATATTTAGCATATTTAGCATCCACAATGTTTTACCTTGAACGAAAAACAAAAATCCTCGTCAATCTACATTAGAATACCTAGAGAAGTACGTACAGAAAATGAAATGCTCATAAAATGAAAAGTTTTCGATTGATCAGAAATTCCATACGTACTTCTATGCGAAATGCAATTAGGAACATAACTTTTTAATTTGAAGTAAATCTAGTGAAAATTGTTGAAGTTATTTGTGTCGCCAATTGAAAAAAAAACTGTTTCGAGAAAAACGCGGTCAAAGTTTTAGGTACTCTATAGCCGTGCCAGCGGTGGGCTTACGTTATACGCTCAAAGTCGGTGAAAAAAAATGTTCTTGCTATAAATCGAATAGCAACTTACGCTTATGACGATAAATCACCGTTTTAGCGAAAAAAATCGATTTTTTGAAAATTCTACCGTGACCTTACCCCTTAAGGGTTAGGCTAGAGATATGAACGTTCCACTTGAATAGGTAAGAAATACAAAAAAAAAGAGAAAACTTGGTAGACTTATTAAAACTACTGCAATAAAAGTAAATACGAAAGAAATAGAGCAGGAAATACAAAAAGAAAAGTTATAGGACTAATTAAAACTACTACAAAATAGAAAACTCATAAGATTAATTAAAACCAAAATTAAAACTAAATGACGGATAGAATAGTACTTGCGCAACGGTTATGTAATGCATGGTCGTAAGAAACGCAACCGAGGAGCCGCCGCTAACGAAGACTTAAGAGACTAAAGAGAGACTAAAGAGTGACTTATTCAATTGGAAAATGATACAGTTAAGAATGACCAGTGGGATGACCACCTCGCCTGTCTCACCACCTCATAACACACAAGTTCTGTGTGAAAAAGGCCTAACCGACAAAAATGATACGACACTATCAATCTCTTCGGAAAAGTTGATCCAGAAGGCACTGTTCTTGCAAGCACGATCAGCTGGCGCCACCCCTCACACAATATAGGAACTGGTTTGTAGCTCTCCAGAGGAATGATTGAGAAAAACGGTTAAAGAATTTCTTTATTTATTGCGAGATACCTCTGCTTATTATTTTTTTCTATTTTTTAGGGAGGAATTAAATTAATGTCCAATGATTTCAAGGAATGTTTTTTTCTGATGATTTTGAACTTTTTGTAGGTACCTCTTCAGCTTGTTATATGAAGTCTGAATAGTTACACTCCAGAGGAATGATTTTCATAGTCAAATACAGAAGGAAAAGGATAACGATGATTTTTCTGCCAAATCTGTTTTGTAGGAAGATTTCGAAATATTTCAAACTTCTGTATCCCACAAAAACGTTGAAAGCAAAATGATCATTTCGGGAGAATTACTCTTATTTTAACAACAATTAAAATAAACTGTGGCGAAAGAAGACAATTTTTTGTGAACAAATTACTTTATCCTAAAAAAACTATTACTGATAATGTTATTTTCCTGGCTGTAGATATTCCATTGCATGCTCTGATGGGAATCTGCCACCCCATTGCTTTCACTTTCAGACCGCAATTGTCGCGTTGCTATTTCAAGTTACTTAGGGACTCCCCAGAGGGCACAAGGGCGCAGGGAATCTCCGGAAAACTCAGTGTAACTGCCTCCCTCTCAGTAGTCAGCGCGCAAGCCAGTGCGCGGTTCAAGGTTCACCTATCCAAGTTGTTAGCCCAGGCCAATGCTGCTTAACATGGAAAATTGCTGAAGCTTTACACCGGCCGTGCACCCCCTACCGTCGGTTGAAAAAGTCAATTGCTTCTGTTCGCTTAAATAATAATCACTTATACAGACTTATTTGTTTGTTTTTCCAACCGAATTGGAACCATGAGTATGTTTTTTCTTACTCACCGGACAATGTGGCTTTCTATCCTTTCTGCGATTGCTCCCGGTGATTCCAGGCTTGGAGCCACTTCCCATTTTTTTTCGCTCATTGTCGATTGGATTCGAACCTATTTTTCATTGCTGCAATCAAACAGTGCAATCAGTTTAGTATTTGAGATGATACAATTAGCTGTTATCGAAAGCATGTCGACCAACGCGTGCAGAAATTGTCAGAGGGATCCAAAAGGATTCTCATACTTGTTCCTATTCTATGATAGGGGCCAAATAGGTCATTGCGTGGATCCCTATACTAAAACATTACGCTCGTACATTGAGCTCTAACCGGGATCCCTCATTGGAATCCGATGTACGAATCCAATTTGAATCCTTAAGGATTTCCACATCATTACACAGAATCCAATACGATTTTTGATGGATTCCATCCCATTCTATACGTTGAATTTTCTAAATTAAATGTATAGATATACAAAACGAGTAGATCTTAAAAAAGTATAAATCACTTGCAAAGGTATATTTCAAAAATCGATTTGAATTACGTCACTGAAAATCCACTGTAATTATCGTTTGTTATTTATTTTACTGCACTTCGACATTGCATCACCACACATATACATGCCCACGAAGCGTGCAGGATACCGTGAAACGGGGTTAAATTGACATTAAGGGTAACTTTGACAGTTTTTGGGGTTTCTTTAACAGAGCGTCACAATAGGGTTTAAATGTGTCAGAGGCGAATTCTTTTAAAGGTTTTTTTTCTATTGTTGCACAAATTTGTTGTTCAAGTTATTATTGTAATGTTTGCTTGTATGCTATTATAATGTTGCTAACGTTCATTGTATTGTTGCTCAAGTTAATTCTGATCTCAATGATAATTATAAGACTGATTGAGTGCCTATGATAGTACCCTAGGTACTTGATATTTTTATGTAAAATGTTTCCTTAATAAAGATGACAACTTGATTGTAAAAAATCGTTGTTTTTCATTTAATTCCATGTATAATGCACAAAATAATAAATTGTTTTTTTTTTTAATTATGTCAAAGTAACCATTAATCTTTGACACAATTTTGATTTCAATGCCATGTCAAATAAACGCTAAACTAGGGGTTACTTTTACACTTAAAAAATATATATATATAAAATTGTGGGGGTAGTGGGGCTTCGCTTTCTTATACATTTGATAGCCAATGGACACATTAATTGTTCTATTGGAACAAAAACGTAGGAATTTAGACTGTTAAAAAAAGTAACCCAGAAAAAATTCCAAAACCTGTTCAAAGTAAATCCATTTTACGGTATCTTTCAACACGCCGTATTTATTCTCGTGACTTTTCACATATTTTTTTATTCGAACGTGGTGAGATTCTCAAACGGCGTTCATCGCGGAACAGTGCAGAATCCAATTGGATCCCAATGAGGATTCAATTTCTCAACAAATGTTCCAACAATTTCCCCAAAAATTTGTGGACGGGATCACGAAATAATATTTTTTTGGGACATGCAACATATTCCGGTTGAATTTTTTTTTTAAACATGCCCAAGCGACGTTAATCGGGAAATAGCACGGAATCCACTTGGATTCCAAAATGGGTGGCTTACATGCGGCTTCCCTATCAAATCCCTACAGCGATGCGGTTCCTGTCAAAAAGCAAAACCCCGTGACGCTCATCAGACATTATTGATGACAATTCACAAAATTTGGACATCGTCCACTTCGTTCTGCACTCCCTGCGTTCTATTCGTAGCTCTTCCGACTCAGTCTGATCAAAAGGTCATGCAGTCAATTGCGGAGAATATTTTTGAGAAGCTTCGCCTCTCAAGTGGCCCTGCTTGAAAAAATCTCGCGGCACGCTAGTCCGCGGGGACGAGATTAGGCATACATCACCAATGTATAGGCGTAGTCAAAGCAGGGTATTCTGTCTCGAGGGCAGAAAGCACGCGTCCCGTTGGCGCCGCATGCGTCTCGATATCCGTCGATGGCTCTCATCGTCGTTCCGAGAGAAAGCGACGAAGAATATAAACGGATAGAGAAATATATACGTATATACATATAAATATAATTGGAGTTATAAATATATCTATACAAAAAGTGTAGAGTAAGAGAGAAAGAGAGAGAGAGAGAGAGAGAGAGAGAGAGAGAGAGAGAGAGAGAGAGAGAGAGAGAGAGAGAGAGAGAGAGAGAGAGAGAGAGAAGATTCGTCGACGTCTCGCTATTAATAATACTGGCTGAGAGCCGGCACGAGGCCTCCAAAAGAAGCTCAGCGACGATAACCGCATGTCACTACTAACGGATAGCTCTCTCGCGAAGACTTTGTTTGGCACACGGCAACCAAACGGTTGACAAACATGCCTCGGGGTGACAAAAACGACACCGAAGAAAGTAGAGCGAGAGTGGACAGAAAAACAAAGAGCAAAATGGCCACACGATGAAAAGCTTAAGGAGCTTAAGAGAAACGGGCGAGGGAGCGAGAGGATAAAGACAGAAAGAGGACCCCCCAACTGCACGAGAGAAGGACAAACTGTCGCGTTAATCGTCCCGCGGTATGTTTTTACAGGCTGTTACTCATCGTCGTAGATCTCCCGCAAGTTTTTGACGCACTCCGGTTAGAAGAACGCACCAGGGAATATATACACGAGGCATTCGAGCCAACAGGCCAGTAGAACGACGAAAAGTCGACCAAAAATAGAAGCATCGTCGTGACTGGAAAAAGAAGTTCCTTGATATGTTTTGCTCTCTCTCTCTCTCTCTCTCCCTCTCTCATCTTATTTCGCTTCAGGCAGAAAAAGAGATTCGACGCGTGCGGGACCGGCACCAATTATGTAGAAATTCGTGGGGGTGCATCTATCGGGTCTTTTAATGCATCCGAGAAATCGTAAAAAGTGAAAACTGCACTCACTGCATGATAGAGAGAGACAGACTGAGAGAGGGAGGAGAGAGAGAGAGAGAGAGAGAGAGAGAGAGAGAGAGAGAGAGAGAGAGAGGGAGTGAGAGCGGGCGAGACGCAGAGGAGATGCGAGTTTGTCAACGACTTTGTCGGAGTTGTGTCAACATCGAGAGGCTGGACGCCAACAGCTGGTCCAGGCTGGTGCGCTGCATGGTTATTTCGAAATTTAACGACTGCCCGCGCGTCTTTAACCGCGCGACTTTGACGTTGACGTTGCCTTCTTCGACGTGCTCTCGTGTTCGCGAACACCGAAGGACAGCGGGGATAGGGAAGAAACGATTTCATAAAAGAATTATCGATGGATGGCTTAGAATTTATGGCAGTCGGATATAAAGATAATTCCTATTATTTAAAAAAAAAATTTTTTTGCCTTGCAAAATCATAGCTCTTTCCAAAGGCTCGAAATGATTTTTTTGCATTTGTTCATCAATGTGAGACAAGCGCGTTTTTTATAGCTCTCCAATCAGGAAAATACAAAATAATGATATAAAAGTTTGCATCGTTGCAACGAACATGATTTTTCTCTGATTGCCAATTTTATTTTGGCGGAACAAATCTACGGCAAACTTTGCTTAAGGCCGGAGCCTGAATTAGAAGGTCCGAAAAATCGCTTTTTTTTTAATTGCTTAATTCGATAGATAAACTATCCAAAAATATATTTACAAAGTTAGAGGCCAATTGTAAATATTTTCGAAAATGCAAGGCCAAAAGCAGAGAAGCGATTGATATTTGATATTGATATTTCCTCCTGTTGAAAACTTTGAAGCGGGCTTTCTCCAGTTTTCATTTTCACGATTTTTGCAAATTGGCGGGCGTGCTTTCAAATAAACTGAACGACATATTGAATCAAACCAAAGTCTATTTTCTTCAGTATGAAAATCTCTTCTAAGTGAATTAAAAAGTCGTTAAAAAAGTATTTGTAAATAATTTTTATATCACGATGAAGTGTTTTTGTAAGCACGTTTTTTTTTTTCAAATCTGAGAAAAGTCGTAACTTGACGATTTTTTCAGCTTTTTTTTAAATTCACACAGAAGAAAAATATGTGAGAATTTCAAATTTTATTCGCGCATGGAATAGGCTGATGAATCTGCAGTCATTTATTGGTTCATGTTGAATTTTTTTTTTTATACGTTTCAAATATACATGAAAAGATACCTCAATGTTTCCTGGGCTCACTTGTTCTCTTTAGAAAAGATTGCTTAAGTAATTAGTTACCACACGTACCTAGTGCAATTTATTTCAAATTCTACGTAAACTTCGAACGCGTTTTTCTCATAACTGCACTTTCAAAATTGGCGTGCAGGATTATTCAAAAACTATTAAGCCTATTGAGTTGACACTTGGTAGAAATATTGATAATGTTGCTACCATTGAACTTGACGAGAATTTTTTTGGAAAGTTCGAAAAAAACTACTTTTTTAATCCAAATTTTTGCCGTTCTTTTAAAGTGCATTTTATTCATTTTAATTACTGTCAAATAGAAACTATACATGTTCTAACCAAAACCATTTTTGAATTTTTTTGCAAATCAAAGTCTGCGGGATGCTAGACTGCACGCCGATTCGCAATTATTAAACTATACCTACAGTAAAATACTATTAAACTATACCTACAGTTTGATAAATGTAAAATTGTTATTTCTCAATTTGCAAAATCCGTCAACATTGCTTAATTTTTCCCCGTCTAAATGTATATCCAGCCTTAAGATCCTCATTAGAGACCTACAACCTAAATCTATCGAGAACGACTGTGAATAAAAATACAAATGGAGAAAAAATGAAACCGTGCAAACTTCGACGGCATCACAAAATAATAGAGTCATTCGAAATTGCTTCTGTTCTGACATTCGTCAGATCAACTGGAAAAACAGCACTGGACTCGGCCCTCGGCGATTCAAGCAATTATTCCGATGTGTAATTTCATTTTTACCGGTTCATGCATTTTTTTCGTCGGGTTTCAAAGACCCGACTTGTCTCGACGAACGAAGATGATGTTACTCGATAGAGAAAGAGTTATTCAAGAGGAATATCGGTTCGTTCCAGATCCCATGACGCCGCGTGTAAAAATGAGGCAATTATAATAAATCATAATTGCCTCATTTTTTCGCAATTATAATAAATGATAATTGCCAAAATAAATCAAATATAACTACGCCTGATTCTTTCCGGTAGACTATTTATCATTGTGACATGCGTGAATTAAACGAACTTCCTCTCATTCCCGTGCTTATCCTTTGTGACGGTGTCAAAAAGGCACCAGGCAATTTCACAGAAGCGTCAAACATACACCGTCCCCCGGATCATTTTCATGTCTCCTAAAAGCTTTTTTCCACGTCTTTCTTTTCATCATGCGCCGCGGGTTTTTTTTTTACGTTTGACACCCGGTGCTTCCACACTTGGAAGACGCGCACATAATTCTTTGGGTGTTGGGTTGAAAAAGAAAAAACGAAACGACATACCAGTCCTGGGTGCATTTATGAGCTGTCAACGTGTGGAGTCCCCGGAGGAAAACGAGGCCTGGTATTAGCCGCCGATAAAACAAACAGTCACGGGATATACCTCGAAAAGAGAGAGGAGAGAGAGAGAGAGAGAGAGAGAGAGAGAGAGAGAGAGAGAGAGAGAGAGAGAGAGAGAGAGAGAGCACGACAGATTCAAAGATTACAGAGAGATGATTTTCTTGTGACACGAGACTGATGACGCATACGTAAAACATCGTTCGAATGTCTTTTGATTTCGTAACGATGATCATCCTTAACTCAATTGGGGATATCAGTACCCTGGTAAAACTAGACGAAACATGAACTCGTATCACAATTCTTCTCGGGGCTCGAAGATTTTTATGTGAACAACCGAATATCGAGAAGAAAACTTTCTCGTACAGAGAAAGAAGCAAAAAAGAACGCCATGCAATAAAAAATCCTCCCGAAAACATTATCGCTTGTTTTACCATATTAAAAAAGCTGATTTATCTGATTTTTTAAAATTATTTTCATTTAAACAGCGGTTTTATTATACTTTGCCTTTAGAATGTACAAAAAAGTGAAATCACTTTTTATGGAATAGTCAAACAAATTTACTAGGAATGTTGTAAACAAAATTGTTAAACCTTATAATATATTGCCGAATATTTTATTTTTATCTAAACAATCATATTATTCTTATAACAAGAAATTGGTATCACTATTATAGAAAAGTACAACGTAAGTACCACACAAGTAAAACTTTCCGTTCCTTCCGCCTGCATAATCGAGAATAAAAGTTTCTCGTATAGAGAATTCATTCGGCATTTTATGAAATGTCAGGGAAAAATCACTTCAGCTGTAAATTATATCTGATTTACTGAATTAAAACAGACGGGCCAGTGAAGAAACGGGCTAAGGTTGTAGATTGGGCTTATTCGTAATAACATTCTCTAATAATCACTAACCAATTAGATTTAATATCCTTAGTTGAATGAATCAAAGAATTGCTTACAATTAATATTTTCCAGTATTATTCCAAACGAAACAGCTGGAATCGCGATGATCACCTGCCCGGAATTTGAATTTGGGCATAGGATGGGCGAACGTAACACATAACTCTTCCTAATGTGATCAGGGTTTAAAATCCTCATCTGGAGAAACACAGTCGAACTTTTTTCCTAAGGGCCTTCAAAGGTTTCATTAATTAGCCTAATTACTACATTTTGTAGCAAGAGTTGGGTAAATTCGAAAAATAAAAGAAATCAATAGGTCTCCAAAAAATTTACATTTTGACATAAGAATAATCCAAATTCAGTATTTTTTGTCATTTCGGATTTCATTTGGTCATTCGGAGTATAACAACAATCGTTATTGTTTTTTTACTCCAAAAATTTAAACGGTGCTGTAAAATTCAAACAGCAATACGATTCTCGAATTTTCATCTTGCATTTTGAAATTTAGGTTTAAATAACGATTCGGAAATGGTAAAACGTCAAAATTTGTCTCATCATAAGAGACAATATTAAATGCCAAAATAATTCGACTTCTGAGATTGTGCATTTTTTCACCGGGCTGCCCTAATAATAGTCGATTACATCTGCCAATGATCTCCTGACGCCAACTTCTTCGAATTTATCCACCAAAAGTTTATGTTCCCCAAAGTGCCTATTTGTGCTGTATCGCAACAATAATCAGGGCACCCTCGAAGGCTCCAAATTTTGTAAAGTCCGATCTGAAAATATTTCGCACCTGCACACGTATCTCGTAAATCTTCGATTATCCGCGTACGAAATATCTACCGAGCGCATCTATCATCATAGCGAAAATCGTGATTACATCTTTCCTACCGCCGAAGTTGAATGGCGACTGAACTGTCTAAACGCCACGTACCAAAGCTTTAAAGCATACCGCGCGAGGATATGGTGTTGCATAAGAAACGAGAGTAACCCACGTGTATATCTTGCCTGTTCTATGAGCGAGGGTGAAAACGCTTTGCCACATACTCGAAAGCTTCATGTCCCGTGATTGCCCTGCTGGAAAAATGTGAACATGCGTACGTGTGTGCAACTTGTGTGCGTAGGAGCCTGAGCCGCCACAAGAATCGCGTTGCCCATCCATTAGAGACATCTTTCTCACGGGATATAAGCGCCGGTACGTGAGAGACTAAAGCGTTAGATAGCTCGTGCCTCTATGTGAGTCCAATGACGAGAAAGAGTCGGAGAGAAAGAGAGAGAGAGAGAGAGAAGAGAGGTCGAACGAACTCTGCTCCCGCGGGAGAGTTCAATCAGTCCCGAGATGAAACGTTCGATCATCTATCCAGCATCCACAAAGCCTGCATATGTACCAGTATATATATGGACTCCTAACAAGCAAAAGGGCGAAACTCATTTTATTTTAAGCCTAGCACTTCATGGCTTACGCTCTTTTCCCTGGCAGCTGGACGACATGTGTTGCTTTGATGGAACTGTGGAAACACACTATTGTATATGTATGTGTGTCTAAATATATATATAGATGTGTGTGTGTGTGTGTGTGTGTGTGTGTGCGTGTGCGTGTGCATGCGCGCGTTTGTGCTTGCGTGTGTGCGTGTGTGTGTGTGTGCGCGTGCGTGTGCGTGTGTGTGGTTTTGTGCGTGCATGCGTGTGTGTGTGTGTGTGTGTGCGCGCGCGCGTGGTGTGTGTGTGTGTGTGTGTGGTTGTGTGTGTGTGTGTGTGTGTGTGTGTGTGTGTGTGTGTGTGTGTGTGTGTGTGTGTGTGTGTGTGTGTGTGTGTGTGTGTGTGTGTGTGTGTGTGTGTGTGTGTGTGTGTGTGTGTGTGTGTGTGTGTGTGTGTGTGTGTGTGTGTGTGTGTGTGTGTGTGTGTGTGTGTGTGTGTGTGTGTGTGTGTGTGTGTGTGTGTGTGTGTGTGTGTGGTTGTGTGTGTGTGTGTGTTTGGGTAGTGTGTTAAGGAATAAATCCGTTGCGTGACCCGATCAAACGTTCGTCACGGCCCAATTAATAACGCGCCGATTGCGTGGGTGCGATGTTTCGGTTTTGTACGGTGTAACACCACTTCTCTCCCTCGAAAGAGTGTGTCGTGTTATTATTGCGTTTTTGGTCCGACTCACGTCCCTAACGAGAGAAAGATTTTCGGTTACTGCGGCAAAAATCGCACAGTCATTTGTTTCTGTGTTACACAGCAGCTTATCAGTGAGTTCTCTTGTTCGGAAAATCGATGTAAGGCTTTTCCTCCGGTTTTCCACGTTGGAAAAGACAGCGCGCGAGGTGAAAATTTACCGGATTCTGCGTTTTTAATCGATTGAAGACATATTGAGGTGACGTTAGGATATACTTACCAATGGAAAGACGATTATGGGAGGTACAAGAGGCACCTCCGTGTTCTGAGGATATCAGAGGATTGAAAAATTCATCATTGTACACGTTACCGTCTATACGTGGGGTTGAAGTTTGCATCGCTCAAATGCAACGAAAAATATTTTCACTTTTTCATTTTCATTATCATCCAAAATCATATTCTGCAGATTCATGTTGTAGATCGGTAAATGAGAATCCTACAAAATGTTTATGTGATTTTCGTAGGTTAAATCTATCGAAAGAAATTTTGAAAATAAAAAAAAATCATTTTCGTTGCATCCCGACGATGCAAACCTCAACGTCATCCGTCTATCGCATGGGAGTGAGAGAAAGAAACGACGATTATTGCTCAAGGATCATCGATCGACCGATTAAACAGCAACATCTGTGGATGGACATGGTATCGATTTACGACTGATATTCCACATTTTCTGCTTCATTAAATCTTCCCTTTCGCCTTTCTCAATCTTTAATTACTGCACTGGCGTCGATCGTGTAATTATTCCACAATTTTTTTCTTTTATTTCAACATTTTAACCCCCATAATTCCTTCAATCCGAATACTGAAGGATTATTGTTACGAAAAAGTATGAGGATAATTCATCGCCGGTGGTGAACGCGTGCTCGATGTGTACCGCCGGCGGTCTCCTATGGTGAGCAGTGTTGGCTGGTTACGATACTCAACTGGGTCATCATTTAGTTGTACTGACAAGGAACCTTACTTAAGTGTCCGCTTTCGATTTTATTGAAAATCATATATGTGATAAAGTATCGAAAACTATTATACAAGTATTTTTTTATCGGCGGAAAACGGCTTTAAGGGGGAAACCACCCTTCAAAGAAAGGCAAACCCCTTAATTTTTTTGTTTCGGTACTTCTATAGTCGATTTTTCATCGCTTTACATTAGAAGAATTTTGGTTTTTGTTTCATTCCGATCGGTTTGTGGGTGTAACTGCAAAATCACCCCTCGACACCCCTTCCTTTGAGGGGTGGTTTCCTCCCTGAAAACGGTTTTTCCGCCGATAAAAAAATACGTGTCTAATAGTTTTCAAACATTTCATCGCATATACGAGTTTCAACAAAATATAAGGTGGACCCTTAAATGATGTTCCTAGTGAAATTTGGGTTGCAATGCAACTGAAATCCAGTAAAATAATGCGATATGGTAATGCGTTAAGTGATTGTTGTCTAGGAGGCTTCTAAGCAACCGAAAACAGTGAAGTGACAAGTATGGGGTTAAAGCAAACCTAATCGATTTGAAAATAATCCTAATTAGAGAAATCACTATTTCTCTGCATTGTTATGTATTTTTATTGCCCCTCTTTTAGTGTTGCATTTTTATGATTTTTCTTATCACAAATCAATAACAGTCGTTTTCTGAACAAATTAATAACATTACTGCGATTGTAAAAATCATGTCCCGATGTTAATTACTCTAACGATTATCAGTGCTGATTGCAAATATGTGTGTGTATATATATATATATATATATATATATATATATATATATATATATATATATATATATATATATGCGTGTAACTGTAAATAAACAAAACATAAGCTGGTAGCGTGAGTTAAGTGAATTATCGACGTTACTAAAAACTGTGCCCACATAACGTCAGGAACTGCAAAAAGACCATAGCGTGCCCAAAAATGATCGGAGCCGAAGGAAGATACAATGAAGCGGATGCAAATATGTACATATAGCAAAAATAGTATTGAAGTTTGCATCGTTGTAATGCAACGATTTTATTTGTATTTTTTTTGTATTGCCCAATTTGTTGTGGCACTTTTAGTCTCCAAATATCACTGAAATATTTTTGGAGATCCCTATTAGAAAGTCATAAGGTGAAATTGCAAAAAAGAAGTTTAGATAGTAATAAAAATTACGAAATGGAAAAACAAAGAAGGATTTTCGTTGCATTCCAACGATGCAAATTTCAACGCCATTCGCAAAATGTCTTTAGTATTAGACATTCTTGCTGGTTATTTGCACAGATGTTTGTAACGTTCGTCGTTGAAGCGACTCATGAATTAAGGAAATATAAAATATTTTTCAGGATAAAACAAAGATAATTATAAAAGTCAAAATAAATCCTTTAAAGCTAATCCATAATTATGAATTCTATTAATTTTACTTAGTAATAATGATAGTTTTAAGAACGATAGTAATAGAAATAACAAGGGGCAATACTAGTAAATTGGCGGACAGCTTTTTCTTTTTCTTTTCTTTTTGAACTTTTTGTCGAAACTTTTGTCAAATTTGATGTTCAAGTTTATTATAATGTTGCTAAAGTTGATTTTGAACTGAATGATAATCATAAGACTGATTAAGTGGCTATAATAGTACCCTAGGTACTTGATATTTTCATGTTAAATTTTTCCTTAATAAAGATGACCATTTAACTGTAAAAAATGGTTGTTTTTTTATTTAATTCCAAGTATAATGCGTGAAATATTACATTTTTTAAGTCAAAGTCGTGGCAATGTAACTCTTCATCTTTAACATAAGTTGCATTGGGGGGGGGGGTATAAGAGTATACCCCCCCCCCCAATGCAACTTACATATATATAACTTACGTATACATATATATAAGAGTATATATATGTATACCGCTTATACATTTATATATATGTATATATATAAATGTGTAAGAGGTCGACCCTCTTATACATTTGATAGCTAAAGGACAGATTGTTCTATTGGAGCCAAAAAGGTTGGAATTCAGGAGGTTAAAAAATGTTACCCAAAAAAAACTTTTAAAACCTGTTCAAAGTAACCCCGTTTTACGGTAATCATAGAATAAACGAATACCTATACTAACGAAATCTCTTTAATTTTATTATATTAGATAACTTGCCACAGAAGGGCATCGCTCACTGCAAAAGACGTTTTCGAGAGGTGCTTTTAGTACATCGGCAGTAGATCGACTATAATGAAAAATTTCTACAAAAAACCCCTACGAAGTTTTCTTCAGAC
Source organism: Ophion obscuratus (assembly GCA_964007375.1). Lineage (NCBI taxonomy): Eukaryota > Metazoa > Arthropoda > Insecta > Hymenoptera > Ichneumonidae > Ophion > Ophion obscuratus. The sequence goes on along the minus strand of OZ023318.1, from coordinate 20,634,881 downwards.
GATCTTTTTTGAAATGCATAATTTTAATAAAAATGTATCATCACGATTTTCGAATAAAACTCCCAAAAATTAGCTGTTTGCGACTTACAACTAGGCACAACCCGTTAAGGGGAGACGGTCGAAAAAATCGAATTTAGAAGCTATGAACATTCCGTCGACTGTAGAAGATCTTCACTATTGGCCTGGTATCGATGATTCCATGTAAGTTGACAAGTTTCATGATTTATTCATTCTCAAATTTTCAAACGCGTTTTTCTCAAAACCACGTTTTTCAAATTAGTACCCAAAATTTCTCGAATTTTTCTCCAGAGGATTTTTTCTCCATTACTTAGTTTTTGTTTTATAGGCAAAATCATAACTAATTTTTGGCCCAAAAAGCACTATTTATGTTCAAACGTCCACCATTTTGTCATAAATCGATATTTTCAAAATCGGTTATGACATGTACGAGATTATAGTATCAAATTTAATAATCTTTTTGGTTTTTTTTTTCAGGTGATTTTTTTACGACGCTCTAAGGATCACACAATATCCTTGTATATTTTTGATATTTTAAAATAAAGAATATTAAACATATTTTTGACTATATACACTTTTGGATAATTAAAACCCCAATCTGAAATTTCAAATAGTTTTCCTTGAAAACATTTACAAAAATGACCTTTTTCCGGCTCCTAGGTGTGCATCTCCGCTTAAGACAGCTGTGGACGCCCCGGAAGTTGGGTAGATTAGCGAAACGCGCGTAGGGAGTGATAGGGAAGGGTTCAATTGGGAGGGGTACCTTGTAAAAACTTGCAAGGATCTACGTTGGAACTCAGGAAAATGGTACTAACAAGGTGCAAAGCAACGCCTATACCTCTGTAGTACAGTACAAGAAACGAAGACCCAGCACTTTTTACCGTAGAGTTGTATACTGAAAGTAACCCCAATAAAACGTGGCCCCTCAACTCGCTCCAACCCTAAGAAATGGGGGTTGAAAACTTAAAAATCGCCATATCTCAATAATTAATGGCCTGATCAAAAAATGTTTCAAACAAAAGTTGTTTGGAATAATAAAATACGTATAAAGTTATGTGACGCCCAATTCCGTATCTTTGAAAATAGCGGCATAAAACACGAGAGCACCACTGGCCCAGGCAAGGACGCAGCGATGTGTTTACTCCGCTCGCACACGCATAACCCCCGAATTTTCGAATCTTTTTTGTGCCGCTATTATCAAAGATAGGGGGTTGGACGTCAGATAACTTTAGACGAATTGTATTGTTCCAAACAACTTTTGTTTGAAACCCTTTTAAGTTTACCCTTAACCCTATTTTTAAGTAACCCTATTTCTTAGGGTTGGAGCGAATTGACGGGCAATATTTTATTTCGGTTACTTTCAGTATGCAACCATCTACTTTCAGTCTAGAATTCACATTCTACGCTAAAAAGTGCTGGATTATCGTCTTTTTACTGGAATACTGCTACCACAAGCCAAAACGATTTCAAAACGTTGGTTCAACAATAAAATCATTCATGAACGAAGAGCGATACAAAATTCCGAACTTCGAAGACTTAGCGAGCTATCAGTGAAAAAACTCCTGGCCTCAGTGCACTGACATACGGTCAAATGAAGTGAGCCAAGCGAAGGCTTTTCTTCCAAACCTACTTGTGCGAATATTTCTGTGGATGTCTCATCCGTTAACAGTGGACGAGGACAAGGACGACGACACTTGGCTATTTTCCCACGCGGTAATTACTCCCTCGGATGTCTTTTCTCCCTTAAGGTGGAGGTCGATACATACACCGAGGATATATACCCTCGTCGACCATATCGAGTCTTCGGTACCTTCGTATATATACTTGTATGTACACAGTTCACGCAGCAGGAGGGATGATAGTCTCGCTCTCGGGGAAGGAGCCAAGACGACCAGCTGTTAATTACTTCGTGTCTCGTTATTGGTAGTCGCGCACAGGGGAGCAATGCTTTATATCCATCTCAATTCTCATCACACGCCCCATCGTTCTTACGTGTCGCCGAAAAACGCACCCGACGACGCAACCATTCGTTTTTTTTGTCGCATTATTCCCCTGAGCGAGGCTTTCTTAACTATCGGCCGTAGGAAAACAGATTACACTGAAAGAAATGTTTGTTTTAATCGAATAATAATTTCTTTTATCTCAGCCTACTTGACTTTTGTTAGATGTTCGATGGAAAAATGGTGACTTTAACCAAATTTTCATTTATCAGAACTGACTCCAAGAAATTTGGTGTAAAAATATTTAAGGGGTTAGGTGGGTTTGAAAATTGAAAAAAAATTTATTCAGTTTCATTTTATTATCTAATAGTACAATGTCTAGAATATTCTTCCAAAGTTTTAAGTCAATCGGAGTCAAAGTCTAGGAGAGTGAGCCTTTGGGAATTCCCCCCGTTGGGAAAGACCGGCCAGGAGCAACGCAGGTATATCACATTTATTTCAAAACACTATTTTTGAAGTCGGTGCACATGATTGCTCAAAAACGAATGCATCGATCTTATTGAAATTTTGCACGGTTCTTCAAAATACCATTGACTAGTTATTGAACGAAGGGTTTTTTTCATTACAACTAATTTTACAAGGCTATACATAGTGTGAATTGTACCAAAAATTGAACGATTTTGCATACAACTCTGCCAAAAATTCAAATTTCATTGTTTTTTTTAATCCTTCGTTCAATCGCGAGCTATACTTATCTACTAACAGAAAAGAATTTTTTTTTTAATTTCAGATAAAGTTATCATGAGATGTCCTGAGCACTACGGGGACACTTTTATAAGGGATCTCCAGAAATCAGGTCCGGCTAAATATCCCGAATTTTTGGATGAAATTTTTTCAAAATATCGTTGCAATATTGCTCCTTTATCTGCTTAACATTTTGAATTAAATAATTGATGTATTATATTTCTTTTTAATAGAGAAAATACCCAGGTAGAAATTGTGTTTGGAATCCTATAGGATTCCCCTACTTCTCCCTACTCCCTGATAGGGATCCAACGGGACACCCCATTGGATCCCTATCAGGAAACGTCACGCTCGTACATTGGATTCCAAGAGGAACTCCCCATCGGGATCCAAAAGGGATTCCCATCGGGATCCAAAAGGGATTCCCATCGGGATCCAGTAGGGATTCCTATCGGGATTCCATAGGGATTCCATAGGGATTCCCTATTAGGATCCAATAGGGATTTCCCATCGGAATCTGTATTTCTGTAATTCTGTAAGGCCAAAATGCTACAAAAAATAGAAGCATCGATACACTAAAGACATCAATTTATTGTTTACAAAGGAGTACATATCGAATACCACAATATACTCATTTTGTTTTTTTTTAAATTGTTTACCCATACTGAATATTTATAGTGCTTTGTATAGTATTCTTCGATAAAAGTATAAAAGTACAAAAAGAAGTATAAAAAGTACTCGAAGATATAGATATAAGATATAAGTATTATATCTTACTTATATCTTATATCTATATCTTCGAGTACTTTTTATACTTTATGAACTTTTAAAAAATACTTTAAATACTTTTTATGCTGTAACGTAGTTTTTATACACTTTTTATACTATTATTAAGCAAAAATACTTGTGCAGTTATGCGCGGGATATTCTTTGAATACTTTTCATACTATATAAAATTTAAACACTTTAATAAGGTTGATGCTTGCATCATTGGAATGCAACAAACATTAATGCGTGTTTGGAGTAAATAAATTTTACGATCGCGATTGCGCAGTAACTCGATCGTCGCGCGCTTTTCAACGACGACATGAATATATATGTACCCTGCGCCGCTTATGTTCTATCGCCCGACATCTTTCTTTTGTCGGAAGCGATTTTCTGAATCCTTATTGGATCCCGATAGGGAATTCCTATTGGCTCCCGACAAGGAATCCCTGTTAGATCCCGATGGGGAATCCCTATTGGATCCCGATGAAAAATCCACCGGGTCGGGTGGAAATTGCTGTTACGGGCTACAAACTTAAGCGAATGTGTAATAGATATCATGTTTATAAAAATATGATTTCATACTTACATTTAATTTTCTTTTAAAACCTCATTTAAGCCGCTCTAACAAAACTCCACACCCACAGCGATAAACCGCAGACGCAATCGTAACCCGATTACCGTCACGTCCAAAACAAATTTTTATGCGCACAAGTATTAAAAATTCAAAAAGTGTGCATATTAAAATTTATAACAAGTTTTTTTATTCCTATAAAAAATACTAGCCTATAACAAACTATAAATATACAATATGGGTAAGCACTAAAGTAAAGAAGTTACTAAAGAATATAATTATATATTGTAGTATTCGATATCCTAACAAATTCCTAGAAACACGTTGGTGCATCTTGAAACTCCCAAGCAAATCTGTGCACGGGACCATCAAAGAATAATTTTTTACAGAGCGTCGCGAAATCCCATTATATATAATTTCTAGTAAAAAATTCTCAAACCACGTTAATCTGGAAACAGCCCAGGATCCATTTGGATTCCAATGTGGTCTCCCTACCTGGGGTGTCCATATCAAATCCTCATAAGGATCTGGTAGAACCTGGGGAGTCCCCAACAAATACATTTGGATTCCAATGTGGACTCCCTACCTGGGCCGTCCCTATCAAATCCCCATAAGGATCTGGTAGAATCTGGGGAATCCCCAACAAATCTATTTGGATTCCAGTGTGGACTCCTTACTTGGGGCGTCCCTATCAAATCCCCATAGGGATCTGGTAGGATCTGGGGAGTCCCCAAAAAATGTCTGCATGGGTATGATTTTTTGGCTTCGAAGTCCACGTAACCCCTTAATTACCACTCGAAATCGTCTTTTCCGATGAAGGTTTGTATTCTTGTATTTAAAAATATTTATTTACAATTTGTTTGTATTTTTGTACTTCCTTATTACTGTAGGGGAGAGTGGGGTAAATGCGGACAGTGGGTAAATCCGGACACTTCCGTATTTGGTAGCTTGCATCCGTCATTTTTAGTGCACAGAAAGTTGATAGGATGGGAGGCCGCGCACGGGTTTCAAAGTAAGTTTTATTTAAGATTTTATTCACATTCGTTACAATCTTTAACGATTTTGAATGTTGTGCTTACGTAGATACATGTGTACTAGCGAAATACTTTTTTTTGGTTATGAACAGTGATTATATATATTAGTAAAATCATAAAACAAGAAATGATACAACTAAAACTAACCTATAAGTTGTGGGGTAATCCCGGACGTCCGTAATTACCCCTAGATCTATAGTCCTTCGACTGAACGTAAACTTAATGAGATTTTATTGTATTTCAGATGCCTCGAAGAATTAAAGAAAGACTAAGAAGAAATATACCCTCGATACTTCGAAAAATGCTGTAAAGGAGATAAAAAACAAAGAATGAAGTTTTAAACCAGCCGAAAAAATGGATATTCCGAGAGCAACGCTGTTCAATCCAGTTGGAAAATATGTAGAAGATATTACTGTTCCGAAGGGTGGTAAGAAGCCAGTTTGTAACGAGATCCAAGGAAAAGAGTGTCCGTATTCAACCGAATGGCATTGGGTAATTACGTACAATAAGGATTTTTTGTTAAACATTAATGTTCGTTGATTAATTACAAATAATTAATAATGTTGATCTCGTAAGGTAATGACCAAAATTTAAGAATTCATGAAAAGAGGCTGATCCATACCAATATTTTGACTTTTATTTACGGGCTATTTATTTATATACCAATATTTTGACTTTTATTTATCTCTTTAAGCGTCCGCAATTATCCCAGTCTCTCCTACACAGTGATGAGAAAAAGATTAAAAATACGATACAGAATTTTTTTAAAAAATACCGCCCTTCTGAACCAGATTATCCAATATTGAAATAAAACAGCTGTCGTTAGTATGAACTGATATACTGTCAGAATGTATTGATTTTAAAAAAAGTGATTTTTCGACTTTTATGACTAGACATAACCCCTTAAATGTGCTTTCTTTTTCACTTCAAGCAAATTATATATTCAACTGAGACGCAATTTAAACTTCGCCAGAAAAGGATACTGCTTTTAATTTAATAAATGTATGTTTGGTTGTTATAGTATTTTGTTCAAATCCGATGACAACCTTGTGCATTCTGTCATCAAATAGATTCACTCCTGATGTCTGTACGCAAAATTTCGTACCATGTAATATTGTTGCCATAAAATAGCGAACCCCAGATGACGATTTACATTCAAGTAAATAACTGACTTTTATGAAAAGATCCGAAGGTTTTGAGGTTACTCGTAATACGATAAATACCCTACACGATGTTCAGCTCCGAATATGTAACACGCAGCACGCTTTTTTCCACCTCCTCAACATTTAATTGTATCTAATAAATCAATAGTTATAAAAAAACTACGAAAAGATTTATTTAACTCGAATAAATCCTTGTTTCAGAGTGACCCTCAGATAAGTTTTTCTCCCTTCAAATGGCAGTTATATGCTTTGAATATAATAATGTCTTCAAATCTAATACACACTTCGATAGAAAAAAAATAGAAATACAGTTGCTTCAAATTAATGTTACTGCTTTGTGTTGGTTCAAACAAATAATTGTTCTCAGTGTATTTTTTTTTTTTTTTCATTATCGACTAATCGACAAACCAATAATGGAGATATAAACGGCTTCGGGATCAGATAGCTCGAAGGCGAGCCGTATAATTGGACGACGTTGATATTCTTACGGCTCGGTGAAACGTCACAGTATCTCGGAAAATGTTAATACCAAGATCGCCCGTACATCGATTAGCGATATAACGCGCCCTCTCGATTTTCCGCATCGGCTCTATAACGATTCTACGCCGCGAGGTCTGCGGATGACGTCGATTAATCACAGGGTGCACACAGAGTCTCCTTCGTGTGCTGCGGCGAACGACGAGACGCTGACTCGCCAGAGTTCGCGCTGCCTGTCATATTAAGGGGATAATTGAATGATATCCGGTCGGAAAGCTCGAGCTTGGCGATGATTTTTTTTTTGTAATGTCACTGCTGCCGCGGAAGGGCGCTATCGCGACTGAGAAGGTAGCTGCTGTGGTCAACGATCCTACGATGACTTGCACACGAATAACGTGCACTTACGCACTTGACTGAATACTATTTGACGGCTCTCTTCGCAGAGTTGCTGGGAAATCCCGTGGAATGAATCTCTCACTTTGATTCCCTTTAGCGCGTAATTGGTGTACGAATTTGAAAAAAGCATCGATTGGTAAAGTTGAGACGAAATCCATATTTTGGATGTTTTGAATCCAGCTGAAAGTTTGGAACACTATTTTAAACTGTAAAATTCGATGAATGTCAAAATCTCCATACTCTCTAGACCACAGAGACTTATCGGGCTACATCTACCTAAGTGTGTCAAAAAATTCCATTTCAAAAGATATTTTCATTCGAAAGTATCACCTTTTCTAACTATATTCCCTGAAAATTTCATTGAAATATTCCTAAAATTGAAGATTGGGGTAGAATATCCTTAAGTCGAATTTCCATAAGTACGAATATCCATAAGTGTAAATATCCATAAGTAATATCCATAAGTGAATAGCCATAAGTCAAATATCCAAAAGTACGAATATCCATAAGTGAGTATAGTATATAACCGAAAGTATATAACCCAAACATAGCCTAACACACCCAACAAACTTGAACTTTTATCGAGCATTCTTTTTATTACACATTTCTTAAAATTCTCATCTTTCTTCGTCTTTTCACTCTTCCGCCATTTCTGGCGCTCATTTCTACTCGATACTTCCCTTCAATACTCACTTTTCCTCTACCTTTCACCATTTCCGGCGCTCATTTCTACCCGATACTTACCTTCAATATTCATTTTTCCTCTACCTTCCGCCATTACTGGCGCTCATTTCTACTCTGTACTTACCTTCAATACTCACTATATTTGTCACTATACTCACCCTCTATACTCACTTATCTCTACCTCCCGCCATTGCTGGGACTCATTTTCACTCTATACTCACTTATGGATATTCGACTTATGGAAATTCATACTTGTGGATATTCATACTTATGGCTATTCGTACTTATGAATAGTTGACTTAATGAACATTCGTAGTTATGGAATTTCGATTTATGGATATTCACTTATGGATATTGGACGACAGCGAAATTGAATGAGCTACAGCTTTTAACGGTCGGCTGAGCGAGCAAAAGCAGCACCATACTTCAAACTTTAAACGCGTTTTTCTCGAAACCCTGTTTTTAAAGTCGGTGGACATGATATCTCGAGAACCACACGATAGGTTGTTTCCCAATTTACAGGAGATACGATTAGGAACATTTAAAGGTCGTTAACGATCTTACTTTTCGGAAATCGATCTTCGTTTTTTATTAGTGACGAAAAAATGACGACCTTTTTCATAGATTTTGTATGCTCGAGTTTTAATTCGTCGGCACGCGATCAAAAAAAATTATTAAAAAAATCTACGATCATCGATGACTTATATTTATTGTTAACTTGAATAATCCGTTTGGTTTTTAGATTTCAGATGCACCGTTTGGGCTGGAGAGTGTCCACTGACAAACGTCACGAAACCGTTTCATCGTCTACCGGTGGCCATGTTTTTGTTCTTTGTTCGAAGAGCTCTCAATACATGTACTTTGGTGTTTCTTTTAAAAAAAATGCGTTTCTTTTTCACCAACCGTTTCCCAGACAAAAAACTGGGAAATTGGTCATTTTCCGGGCCTCTAGGTAGATGTAGCTTATGTCACTTGCATGCATTTTTTTTTAACTTCCATTATTCCTTCGTATGTCCTTTGCGGGCTTTTATGATCTGCGGGCTTTTTTTCTCCTACACTTGTCACTCTGCTATTTCCATTTCACGAGAGCCACTGTTTACAAATGCACTATTGTATCACATTTACAAGAGGGCAGAGGGAAACTGTGCAAAACGTTGGCAATACAGGTGGTCAGATTTTGCCGAGTTTCACTATTGTTACCATCAAAAACGCAATAAAAGTGCCGACTGCTCAGTAGTCGGTGCCAATCCGAGTGTGTAGCCATGCGGTCACCTATCGAACTAATAGCCCAGGCTGACACTCTTCGACACGGGGCATCGCCAAAGCCCCACACTGAACACGTGTCCACAACTGTCCGTGCTTACATAACTATTAAGCGCGTCTCATTAATTCGTCTTTTCGACTTGTTCTGAATATTATTTTTCATCAATCATTTTTTTCTGCAAGCTCCCAGTCCTCGCGATGACGAATATTTGAAAATCTTAGTCTCTAGTATTGGGTATGGATGTCGAAAGAATTTGTTTCGAAATTTATAGGAAAAACCGGCCCTCCGACATATTGGCTTAATCGTCTTCGGCTGTGTTTTTGATACACGAGAGCCATCACGTCGATGCTCGATGCGTTAAGTACATACATGCTCGCGACACCATAAACAACGGCTTACTCTCTTTCATTCTCCCTCTCTCTCTCTCCCTCTCTCTCTCTCCCTCTCTCTCTCTCTCTCTCTCTCTCTCTCTCTCTCTCTCTCTCACCCCCCTCTCTCTGTCTCTGTCTCTCTTCCCTTCCCTGCCAGTTTGCGATATTAATAATAGCCTTCGAGAGTCGAGAGAGGGGTCTGCTTTGGCGGGTCTCGTTGTATACGTCAACCTCCTTTACTCCGCACTTCTATTCGCCATCGAGTTATAGCGTTTCTCGTCACGGAACCTTCACCAACCGTTGTACCACGTTTACGAAAACATTCCTCGTCGATTTACTTTCGAAAATTCTCGTTCGGGTAAACGTTGACGTATTTAAGGTTGGCCAGTAAACCATCTATTTTAATCGCGACACGTCGCGCGATCGCAGCTCCTATCCTATAGCTACGATGTGCCACATTTGAGCAACCCACAAAATTGCGGAAGCAAAAAATATCTTGAACATGTTATTGCTCATTACTGCCACGCTAACCTTCGATCGGGACGCGACGATTTCATCAAAATAACTCCGAAGCAAATGCACGGAATGTACAATGAACTTCGCAGCGACAGGAAGTACATTTTTGCAAATTCTTCCTCCGTGCGAGTATTTTAGAGATGTGCAGATAATAACTGCGGAACGTTTCTTTGATGACGGAAGAAACTTCAACAACTTTCCGGCACGATGAAACAGATGGATGGGGTTGCAGTTTACATCGTTGGAATGCAGCGAACATTCTTTTTAATTTCTTATTTTCTGTATTAGGTATCCAAAATGAAAACAAAATTAGGTAAAAAAGGTGTTTGCGGGATTTTTGTGGTTCAAATCTGCCGAAGGAAATTTGGGAAATTAAGGGGTCTTCTCATTTTAGATGCTAAAAAAGGCTATTTTGCATGATGAAAAAAAATAGGTTTATATTATAGATATTGATATAAATTTTTTTATACTTAACAAATACATTTAAAACATTTTTTTATGTATTTATGTAACTCCAACAAACTTTAAACGCGTTTTTCTCGGAACAATGTTTTTCGACGGCGTATTGATAAAATATTCGAAACTACTGAACCGATCCCGATGAAATTTTAACCACGTATCCTTTTCAACTGTAGCTATAGTGCATGTGAAAGATTTTTTCAAAATTTTGGTATTTACTATTTTGTCCTAAAAAAAACGGTGAAAAAAAACACGTTTTTTCGAAAAATGTCCGCCATTTTTGCACATATAAGAAATCGTATGATATACGCTATAACCATTAACATACTGAATTAAAAATTATTTGACTTTTTACTTCGGTTGATTCATCTCCGATATTTCATCAACAGCGCATACCTACAATTTTTTAGGACATTTTTTAACTACCATTTTCGTCTATAAGTCGTGACTTGAATTAATACATTTTTTAATGTATTTCGAAAGGGCATTTATTAAGTGTAACAACTTTTATATCAATATCTCTAATATAAACCATTTAAAAAAATTCATGGAAATAGCCTTTTTCAGTGTCTAAAGTGCGAACACCCCGTAAAAGAATCTTTTCCGTTCTATTTCAACGATGCAAACTTCAACGTCATAGGTGGCGACTATTTTCCTGTATAACATTTTTCTCTGAAAGTGTGTTAAAAAATATATCGTTCCAAAGCTAATTTCCTCTTGAAGATATTTCTCACGAATCAATTTCCGGAAATAAAATTTGCTAACAAAATGTGGTATGATATTACTTCGTAGTAATTTCTAGATTCAATTGAAATTAAGCGAAATAATTAATTCTAAAGCAATTAAGCGATTTATTTTGAATCCCGATTGAGCACATCATCCACGGTTTTGATTAAATAACAGTTATGATTATTTGAAAAGTATGGCGAATATTATTATATTGTAATAGTCCTTCATATATTTCGATTTTTTGTCTGAATTCTATTAATTAATTGTCTGATTTATTTTTACTGAAATGTTGATTGTATTATATTTTTGATTACTTAATGTCTACTTATTGATTGCGTTAATCTGTTGTTATTAATTATTAATATTTTATCGAATTTCCAAGGCCTGTCAATTGAACTTGAATATGATTCAAAAGTCGTTTTTTTTAGTCTCGAAATTTTTTTTTCAGGGCTATATTATTTAGGATTTTTTCCTCGTAGAGATTTTTATTGGGTTTTTTTTTATCAGGAGCAATATTTTCCAGGAAATAAATTTTGCAAAGTTTCGAACGAGAAATAACTAGCAGAGGACCGATAAAATCGTCTTTACAGTTCGGTCATTCATTTTTCGAAGATCATCAAGAATAGACATTCGAATATTATTAACATACATTTGGAAAGAAAACAAACCTACGTGTCAAACGTGTCAAAATTTCAAATCGATCCATGCAAAGGTGTTCGAGTAATCCGTCCTCCCAGTTTGAAAAAAGTGGTTTCGAGAAAAACGCGTTCGAGGCGCTGCGGCAAAATCGATAATTGAACCTTTGAAAAAATTGTTCGCTACAGGACCAAATGCATACTGTTTTTATGATCCCAAACTATTTTTGAAGCCAAAGAAAACGATTTTTTCAAAATCCTAGGGTGGTGTTATCCCTTAAAGTTGTACGAGGCGCCTGAAAGAAATCCGAGGCGCTGCGGCATAATCAATAATTGAACCATTAAAAAAAAGGTTCTCTACAGGATCAATTGTATATTGTTTTTATGACCCCAAAGTATTTGTTAAGCAAAAAAAACGATTTTTCCAAAATATCTTAAGTGTGCGCCTTCAGTTTTCTTGAAACTCCATTTTTTTTATATCGGCGGAAATATGTTTTTAAGGAGTAAAACCACCTCTCAAAGAAAGGCGTGTGGAGGTGTGATTTTGCAGTTTCACCCACAAGCTGTTCACCGATCTGAATGAAAGAAAAACCAAAATTCGTCTGATGTAAAGCGATGAAAAATCCACTATATAAGTATTGAAACAAAATTAAATTAAGGGGGTTGCCTTTCTTTGAGGGGTGGTTTCCTCCCTTAAAACCGTTTTTACGCCGGTAAAAAAAAATACGCGTCTAATAGTTTTCAATGCCTAGACACATAAATGAGTTTCAACACAATCAAAAGCGGGCACCCAAATGTTCCTTGTAAGTTACGCTCAGCCTTTGTTGGAGATCCGTTGCCTCTATCTCTTGTTGCCCGTCGATCTCAAACGTGCATTGACCACTTCGCGGACGCAGAGGACAAAGTGGACGCGGCTTATGAGAGATCGCATGGGTTATATCGCGAAAGCAGGAGGCAAAGAGGCCTGTGCAAAGAGTGTGGACGAGATGGGCATAGAGCGAATTGTGGTTGCTCTATCGCAGAATTACTATCGCTCGGTCGCTGGCGCAGCCACCGCGCAATGTCCGGGGATTCTCCGTCTGTGGGCAGCGGAGTAGATATCGCGGGTAGTTTAAGCTCGCTTCGCTCGGAACCGGGTTTCTCGTACGACAAGGAGTTATGATATCGGCACCGATCGCCTCGCCAAGTGAAAATACAGTGGCGTGAGTAATATAGAACCTGCGAGGGGTGATCTTTTTACTTGTGTATGGAGCCCGAACGGGAGAGAGACCGAGAGGGAACGAGCGAGAGAGAATCTTGGTGTCTTGGGGGCGACTCTTGATCGTCTCGCACTAGGGGAATAGTCGCAATGATCCACCGAGTGTTACTATCACGCGTAGATGGGGTGTCCTACATCATCTTCCGAATGCGAAAATAATGGGGTTGAAGTTTGCATCGTTGGAATGCAACGCAAATTCTTTTCAATTTCTCATTTTCATTGTTATCCAAAATCATATTTTACAGACTCGTTGTATATTCGGGTGGTACAAATTTGACCTCAACTTTTTGCCTTTTTCTCACCATCCAATTGTCTACTTTAAGGCCTTAAGCCACAGTAACGGGTGTAAAATCATGTGAGAATTTAACAATTTTTTCTTTCGTATGAAAAAGTGAATCACTCATCAAATTAATTACACATCTATTTAGTATGAATATCAAGCTGTTGGATTTTTTTTCGATGCATAAAATAGCCGACTACTAATATTTTCTTTTGGTATCTTTTTTTTAGGCACTCCGCGGCGTGACATTTAGCATCCGCAATTTTTTACCTAGAACAAAAAAAAACAAAAATTCTCGTCAATCCACATTAGAATACCTAGAGAAGTACATACGGAATTTAAATAATATTGTTTTATTCAAAAGTTGTAGATATTTCAACTTAAAAAATGAATTTTCATTGAAAAATTTCGTTATAACTGCGAAATGCAATTAGGAACATAACTATTAAATTTGAAGTAAATCGAGTCAAAATTGTTGAAGTTATTTGTCACGCCAATTGGAAAATGCTGTTCCGAAAAGTTTCGAGTAGTCGGCCATTTTGTATATCGAAAACAATATATATATATATATATTTTTTCTAACAGCTTGATATTCATACTAAATAGATGGATAATTAATTTTATGAGTGAATCACTTTCTTATACGAGAAAAATTATTAAATTCGCACATGATCTTATACCTGTTACTGTGGCCTAAGGCCTTAAAGAAGAAAAAAAATGTCGAGAAAGCTGCGAGCCGTCAAAAAACATTCAGGGGTCGCTCAAGCCTCCCAAAAATTCAAATTTTCATAAAACAATCGATTTTTTTTCGTTCACTTCTCCGCCATGATTTTTACGCTTTATAATTTTTTTAATTAAGCCCGCGAAAGCTCTAACCGGTCAATGAATATTTAGTGATTGTCAAATTTTTGAAACGCTTAATTGTTTTTCTTTAGGAACATATTTTTCAAATTTACCTCACACTACTAACCCAAGAATTATTATCTTTGTTCTCATAAACTAATTATTTACAGCTCGGACAGCAAAATTACAGGTCCCCCGCTTTATCGGGCTAAAAGTGTGAGGTAAATTGAAAAAATCCGTTCCTAAAGAAAAAAAGGATTAATGGTTTTGACCATTTTACAAAGTAGGAAGAGAAGAAAAATCGCGACAATTGGAACTTTCGAAGCTCTTGAGCGACCACTAAATATTCATTGGCCGGCTAGAGGTTTCACAAGCTTCATTAATTAAAACATTATAAAGCGTAAATTCATGGATGAAAAGTGAACGAAAAAAATTCGATGTTTGAATGAAAATTTGAAATTTTGGGAGGCTTGAGCGACCTCTGAATACTTTTTGACTGCTAGCAGCTTTCGCGACAATTTTTTTTTTGTTGAAGAGATCATCACAGGGTAAAATTTTCAAAAAATTGATTTTTTTGCATTGTTCGATAGTATACACGATTGCAAACGTTCTGTCCAATTTTTAGATCGAAATTCATATTATTTCGATCGCTACAGCCTTTCTTAGAAAAAGTTTTCGGAGCGGGAGATCCCGCACTCCGAACTTTAAACGCGTTTTTCTGGGAACGGTGTTTTTTAAAACGGTGGCAACCCTCAAAAGGAGAGTTTTCAAACTTTCCTTTTAAAATTTTAACCGAACATTCTCCACGTCATTCCTCATGTTGCTATGGAAGCTTTTTTGAAATCTTCCTATTTTTTTACGATAAACTGTCAAAAAAGGTTAAATTTGATACTTTTTGCTTAAATCGCCGGCATTTTTTCAAATTTCACTAAAAAAAAACCTTCATAGGAACATAGCGGCTGTCCTCTAGATTAATAATCATTTTAAAAATTTTGTTTCGGATAAAAATTGCGGCCACCATAGGACACGATTTTTTTTTGACGCAATTTTCCGCAAATAATAACAATGTTAAACAATAAATAAAAAAATAAAAATAGAACCATTTATTATTGTTTATCGGTGCTTCAATTTGTAAAAAAAATTAGACCGATTAGCTTATCCTATCCACCTAAAAAAATCGCGAAAATCTGCTATTGTTCGGGCGGTCGCACTGTGATGATCCCGTAAAGTAGATAATTGGGGTGTGAGAAAAAGCATAAAAATAGAGCTCAAATTTGTGCCACTTGAATGGAAATATAGGTCGCTTAAAAAGAATCCTCAAAAATGTTTGCGTGATTTTCGTAGCTCCATTTCCAATGATGCTTCCACGTCATTTAAGGTGCTACATCCACCTAGAAGCCCGAAAAACATGGCCAAATACCGACTTTTTTTTCTCGGAAACGATTGGTGAAAAAGAAAGGCATTTTTCAACACAGAGGTACATATATTGACAACCTTAAAAAATTACCAAAAAATACGGAAAAACAACAAAAACATGACCCCCCACAGATGATATTTTTTTAAGTCGGTGGACATGATTTCTCGAGTACCACTTCATGGATTGTCTCCAAATTCACAGGAGATACGGTGAGAATCGTTTAAAGGTCGTTAACGATCTCACGTTTCAAAAATCGATCTTCATTTTTTAAGTTATGTAAAAATTACGATTTTTTAAAATAGATTTTGGACCGTTTGAGCTGAAGAGTTTCCAGTGCCAAAAGACGCGAAAAAGTTCATCCTCTGCCTCTATCTTTGTTGTTTTTCTGTATTTTTTGGTGATTATTTTAAAAAGCTTTCAATATATGTACCTTTGTGTTAAAAAATGCGTTCCGTTTTCTCCAACCGCTTGCAAGTTTTTTTTTGGAATTTGGCCATTTTTTCAAGACTCTAGATAAACGTAGCCCCCTAACATGCGAAGAAAATGTTACGAAAAAGATGTAAGCTTCTCGCTATCAGGATTACAAAATCACAGCGTTGCCTCTACCATCAGAAAGAACGAAGTAAAAGTTGTATTCCGTCACCGACAGTGGTGGTGTGCGTCCGCGGCGAGCTCGAAGGCAACGTTCGCCTGGGCCAATACATGGATGGGTGACCGCTTATCTGCGAACTGGCTAACCCGCCGACTATATAGTGGAAGTTTCACTGGGCCACAGTTGAAATTCAGTACAACATGTCTACCTTTGTCGATACGAGTTTTTCGAAGTTTCCCTGTGCCCTGGTGCAAATGCAATAGTGCATTCGGAAAAAATGACCGTGGCCAATACCCTGCGGGTTGTCTAAGAAACTCGAAATAGTGGAATACCAAGTGTAGGATAAAAAGCGAAAGGGTTTACAGAGGAATAGGGGAGAAGACAATGAGAATTAATCATTTTTCTGGTCATAATATTTAGTTTTTCACGCTATTGAGGTACATTACTCAAGCAAAATCCTCTTGAGGTCGATATACTTTATCTTCGGAGACAATATTTCATAAAAACTATCTGCATTATTGGTGCTCACTAAATTACAAAAAATGTTTGAATGATTCTTGCTAAAGAATCATCAACCTCAACTGAGTTGTCCTCTGCTCGATGCCATCAACTTTTCAACCTAATAACTTTTCTTTGCACGATCATATCAAAGGTACGAGAAAATCGCGTGTTACGATAAAACCAGGACACCCCGTATATGTGATATTGGTGTGTACGTATGTGTAACGTCAGAAGATCGTATCGTTAGCAACCCCGGTGAGAGGAAAAGGAGAGCCGTGCGAGGGTCAAGGATAAGCGAACCCGGAGCACTCTTAAGTCCCTCTACAGGTCGTAAATAAGAACTAGCTACTACCCAATGCCAATTCACCGGTGGTTAAGACTGTGTGACTGCTGTTTTTGTTAACCTAACTGCACTCTCGTACTGTATGGGGTCGTCGTGCTTTCCTTCCCTTCATTCGCCTCTCGCACTCTTGCTTTCGCGCTCTATCTTTTGCTTCATCCGACCGATCGTCTATTGGCTATATTTCGCGAGGAGAATACCGACATAGGTGAATATTCAGCCCCGGAAATGTCAGTCGAGAATATTTGTAGACCTTTCTATGAATCTGCGAGCAGTGTTTCGAGCTTTATAAGGGAGTCGACTAAGGTCATGAGAATTGGACCTTTGCTATTTGTCCAGGGTTACAGGTACCTGCGAACACGATGATTCCATATTTTCTGTCACTTGAGGCGGAAGCCTGAATGAGAAGGTCCAACAAAAGCGTTTTTTCGGGAATTTTTTTTAGAAGGGGAAAAAACAAGTGAGCCTAGTAAAGATTGGGGTATCTTATCACGTATGTTTGAAAAGGATTAAAAAATTTTAACATGAAACAATTAATGACTGCAGAGTTAGCAGCCTATTCCATGTACGGGTTGTCATTGCAGTTCCCAATCGGCGCTTTATGGAGATGACACGCTGGCTACATTTCCATCTAATAATTCATACACTAAATAACTCTCGGTGCCTGATATAAACTGTTCACGTGTGTAAATAAATCTATAGATTCCGTAACAACAAGAATAGGGGGTCACCGGACATTTGAAGAAAATATTAATAATAAAACTTAGAAAAGTGTGGCTAGCAGAAGAACTTTCGTAGCCGCGACTTTTCCGAGAAAATGTAAAAAATGTCTAAATCTACTAAATGTGCGCGAAATTTTGTATTCAAGTTCATCGTTGGGTATGATAATTGTTGTGACTTATTTTTATTATGCACCACTGTGATTTAACCAATAATTTAGAAGGGTCTCTCCTCATGCCTCTACAAGATAACCTTCGCGAAAGAAATACCTTAAACAGCTCTAGCTCAATAATTTGGCAAGTAATACTTTAGTAAGCTCAATAATTTACCTTATTAAGTCTTTCAGGACCCTCAGTAAAAAACGAGCAATCAGTATATAAGATTGTAAGACTTCCAATATACAGCACTAGTCATTACCAGTGACCGGGCCCGTATTCATTTTCCCCGTCATCATAGGCAAAATGAATACGGACCCGATCGAAGATCTAATGCAATTTCCGCAATACGCACCCTATGAAATCTGAAACCTCATGAACTGTACATAAATTAAGGGGTCTTCTCACTTAGACGTTAAAAAATGCTAGTTTCATGAATATTTTTGATATGCTTATATTATAGATATTGATATAATAGTTATTACACTTAATAAATACGATTTCGAAATACATTTTTTTTTAAATCACGTGTTTATGTAACCCAAACAAACTTTCAACGCGTTTTCTCGAAACGCCGTTTTTCGACGGCTTGTTGATAAAATCTTCGACATTACTGAACCAATCCTTATGAAATTTTAACCACATAGGGGAGACCGGGGCAAAATGGTATAGCGGGGCATAATTGGACCGGGGCAAAATGGGACCGGGGCAAAACGGGTTTGGGGCAAAATGGAATAGTGAAAATCAATACTGCTGGAAAATACGTCATTGGGGCAAAACGGGACTGGGGCAAAATGGGCCGGAGAAAATCAGGCTCCTCAGAAAGAGGCGGTTGGGGCAAAACGGGATCGGGGCAAAATGGGACAGTGGAATAATTCGATGCAGAAACGAAAGAAATGCAGGGGTAAAAAACGAGGGGTAATAAATGAGTGAAAACAGGTTTTATTGAATGTTACACGATATTTGGGTCACACTCTACTTACGATACTATAATTTAACGGTGGCAATGTCTAATTTTTATTGCTTGTTTAACTAAGCTAATTTTTATTGGCACAATTGTCGCAAACGTACTCGATTAAGTTATCGTCAGCATGGGCACATGAATAGTGGGCCCATTTCTCGTATGAATTACAACGAATCCAGGATTCCTTGGATTTCGAATATAAGCCACCGCAGAAAAGGCTCCCCATGAAATCGACGGATATGTGTCGACAAATATATCGGTCAGTCCGTATTATCTGCGTATATGTGGACTGAAACGAACCACAAGCACCATTTAGATTAGATTATGTTTCAACAGCTCTTTCATAGAGCCGAAGCATGAATTTTCCTGTCATCCCATTTTGCCCCAAATTCATCGGGCTGCGACACTTCATTTTTGTGTGTTCCATTTTGCCCCGATTCCATTTTTCCCCTATTTGATATTCCACTCCTCTCTGTCCCATTTTGCCCCTATCCCATTTTGCCCCAAATCAAGCACCAAGAAACTTCATTTTTTGCTATCCCATTATGCCCCGATCCCATTATGCCCCAGTGCCGTTTTGCCCCGGTACCGTTTTGCCCCGCTATACCATTTTGCCCCGGTCTCCCCTATTCTTTACAACTATAGCTATAGCGCATACCAATGATTTTTAACATTTCGATATTTAATATTTGTTATGCCAAAAACGGTCAAAAACAAGTTTTTTTTTGTTGTTTTTTTTTTCGAAAAATGTGCGCTATTTTGTTATTTTTGCATATATAAAAAATCTTATAATATGCGGTATGGCCATTAAGGTAAAGGTCCCAATTATTGAACAGATAAGGATCTGGGGGATTGAATTCGGTGATAAAAAAATATAAAATCAAGAAAAAACCATCGCTTTCAGATTCAAATGATACTTTGATATTTTTACTTTCGAAAAATCACCCTTTTAATTATTTTTAAATGATTTCAAATTAAAAAAAAGAATAACAATGTGAAGCATGCAAATGTTCCAATTATTGAACACTGGAAGTGTCTATGTCCCTAATATTGAACAGGCATGTCCCAGTCATTGAACACTCCGAGAATTTTTCTTCCGTTCTGAAAATATTATTTTGGGTACAATATTAAGAAATAAAAGCAAAATCAAACACTTAAATAATCTTTTGTTAATCATGTAAAAATATAAAAATATATATTTAGTCTCTTTTGACAGGTTTTTGGTTCATTCGCATTTGGTTTATTTTTGCTTTTCAACTCGAACTTTATTTTATTTTTATTTTGTGCTTCCTCGTTTTTATGTTCTGTTTTTGTTTGATTTTGTCGCAGCTTGGCTCTCTAAAATATCGGAGAGCAAAAAATATTGAACAGTACATTCGTATTTTTAGGTTACATTTAGGTTATATCCTCTTTTTACTTTCCTTTTTATATTTATTGTACGAAAATACAAATAAAAAATATATTTGACGATCTTAGAGTTATGATTAAAAGAATAAAGGTAAGTTTATTCAGGAACTTATAGTTTTTGTTTGAATAAATCCGATTCACACGATCTGTCACACGTTAACTGTCTCGATGTTTTGATGGGTTTAATGACGCAATCTTGGAGAATTCGAGTGTTCAATAATTGGGACACACTGCATTTTCTATGTCCCAATGATCGAACACCGTATTTTTTAACAAATAATTAAATAAAAAAAATTCACAAAAATTGTTATTTGCAAGAAATTTTTTGAGGAACCTGAAATGCCTTTACTTTTTGATGCGACAGTTTTTGAATTTTTTATGCCCTTACGCATGAAGCGGCGCGTCTTAGCAAAAACGATAAGCAGTTACCACGAGACGTCAAATCAGGTCACCGTTGCTGATTAAATAATTTTTTGCTCTATTAATTAAAGCTTTTTTTGCACACGTGAGGTAACATTTCGATAGCTAAAAGTTCCATGTATGTAATGAAATTGTATAAGTAAGTAAATGCATGCAGGTGAATGAGACACAATAAAAATACAAGATAGTGTTCAATAATTTGGACCTGTTCAACAATTGGGACATTTACCTTACCATACTGAATCTAAAAACGTTTGATTTTTTTTTCGTTTCATCCATCTCTAAGATTTCATCAACAGCGCAGACCTACAATCTTTTTAGGACATTTTCGTCTATAAATAGTGACTTGAATAAATAGATAATTTTCTTTTGGTGTATTTCGAAAGTATATTCATTAAGTGTAACAACTTTTATATCAAAATCTATAATATAAACGTATCAAAAAAATTCATGAATATACCTTTTTTAGCGTCTCAAGTGAGAAGACCCCTTAATGCTCTGGTTTTACTTATCGGTTCCTTACAAGTATTTTAAACATATCACTATAGAGTTTTCCCTCTGCCCCTTCGCCGCTCTCTCGTAATTTGCCGCGAATTTCCGTATTCACTTCTGTACGAAATCCTGCCGAACCGCGCCCAGTACTAATAGCTGGTTAAAGCGAAGTAAAGAAAGCCGATGGAATAACTGCGGTCTTGGTTCCCAATTTTTTCTTCCTTTTCTCTTCGCTGTGAGATCTCTATGCGCACGTGTTGGCCGGTCGTTTCTTCTCGATGCTGAAGAAGGAAAAAGTCTGTTCTCCATAACAAACCAATCCCCGTCCGTTGATCTCGAGAAAATTGGCACGTTGATGCACCCCAGCGTGAAAAATAGAGAACTCGGGTTGCACCTGTGTTCACCGGGTCTGGGATCTCTCGAGATTGGCACCTCCACACTGTCATATCAGCGTAGAAAGGGAGGCAGAGAGGGAGAAAAACAGAGGCGAAAACACGGATAATCAAAAGCGGAACCCCGGTTTCATTACGGTTTGCTTATTACCGTCCAGTCTCGACCCCGAAATCCTTCCGACTCATCGGGGATACAGAAAGGCAAGAGAAGGAAAAGACTATCCAGCGTGCTGGCCGAAGATTCCAGCAATGCGATGCGGCACAAATACGGTGCTTGTTTCGAAACTGGGAGGTTCCGAGGCAAAGGAGAGAGATTATTACGCGGCTTGCCGCACGGCATTAGACGCCATGCGCGATATATCCCAGCTACTATATGGGGATTTGAATGATTGGACACTCGAGATACGAAAAATCCAAGAGAACATGATCGCGTATCTATGCACACACACACACACACACGCGAACTTACACGTGCATAGACACATACGTATCCAAGATGACGATCAAATAACAGCTTCTACCATAGCTGTGGCGTGTTCGTGACTGAGGCCAGAGCGACGCAGCACGCACATATTCTCCCGTGAATCGTATAGTCTCTCGCGAAAAGGGAAGATAAAAAATAAGGAAGATTTCGCGATGGTACACGTACGGGAGAGGAAAGCGAGAGCTGACGATAAATACCCTTCATGGCTCGAGCGATTAAACGATGGGGTTGGAGGGACCTGGTGGGAATGGGGAGGTGAAATATCGCTGAGGGAAATCGATGCAACCAGTACGCATATCAAGCGCAGGGAAAAACTCCTTAATCAGTCGTGATACGGTTCGCAAAACCCAATGAACTATTACAAATCAACTGCAGCATCCTCGTTACTTTGAATACTTTCGTTTCTTTTCCTCGATAATGATCGAATAACAAGAGTGTAAGTAAGACGGCTTACCGCTTTATTGAAACGGACTAAGGATCGAGGCTACAGCGTGGTAGACGTATAACCTAACTTCCAAACTGTCACACGAGGCTGCTTGCTTGATAATGGTCCTGATAACGGGATGACGAAGCTTCCGCGGTAACTTCACTTGGTTATTCGTGCAATGTCTCGCGGGCTTGATCCACCGTGATGGACTTCGATGCTCTGACTATTTGTACTTTGGTGAAAGTCAGTTGTTTGCCAAACAAAAAAGACAAAAAATACCTGCAGTCAGGGTTGGGATTCAATGGCAATGCCAACGCTCGGAGTTTCCTCCCTAACCAATGCTGATAGTACTGTTAGACAGAAACGGTGCGCACCCTAAGACCTGGTTTCGCAATAGGGAACCTTACTGCCAATTTCTCCCGCTAGAGGGGACATTGCATTATAACGTCAACGGAACATGACGTTTAGTGAGATTCTCTTTGGTTTTGCCCGTGTTTCTATGACTACTGTTGAATTCAATAATCCGATGTCGTGAATAGATTGTGAAGAATTTGTGCAATTTAATGCAGACACGAAGGCGTTCATTTGTTTCGTAAAAACGAAAAACATCGCAATCAATGGGAAATTGCTATACTTCGCAAGGACTTTACAGCCACAAAACATTGAAGGCTCTGATCATTCTGGATGTGCAGACTATAGAAATGAAGGATTTGTTACAACTCAGTGTATAAATATAATATTTTTTACGCTATTTACTTTTAAAAGTATGTTGTAAAGTAGTTAATCATCATAACCTAAACATTTTTATTTGAAGTATTTGCATTTTTAACCTTCTGGTATTGTTTTATTACATAATACTTATCTAGCTCATTTTCATTCTTTACGGGCATAAAACTGAGCCGGAAAATATTGATAAAAGGGTTAATTTATATTTTATAATCAATATTATAAAATATTGATAAAAGGGGTACCTTCCCTGTTTGTTTGGAGCAAAAAAGAAACTTTAAAGATCGAACAGAGGAGGAAAAGAGTAAAAGCCGATTTTTCAATTCCGGTATAGTCAAATATCCGTAATTATTGTCCATTATGTCCATTCATATAATTTTGGGACAAGACAGACACCGTGAAAATGTCCCGCGCGCGTTGACAGCTTCTTTTGTTTACGTTATGTTTACGTGGTGCCATCTGTGATGAGCTTTGCGTAAGGTTCCCTGTTGCAGTTCAACCTAATTCGATATGTTATACCTGGTTCTAATTGGTCTATACGCCACTTTGACTCGGAATAACTTGTTTGTCGAATCGTGCCAAAATAGTAGTCTGGAATGATCCCTAACTTCGTTATTTCAGAAAATGACGCCCTAGGTACCTTTTTCAGTTCACGAGTAACCATCACTAGCAGCAATGTATACATACTACACATAAGTTATTGTTAATAAAAATAACAAAAATGGTTGCCAGTAACTCTTTCAACATTCGTCAAAGGAAAAAAATATCTGCAGTTAGGGTTGTGCTCCAATGTTCAATGCCAACGCTGTGAGCTTCCTCCCTAACCTATGCTGACAGTACTGTTAGTAAAAAAAACGGTATGCAATCTACGACCCGGTTCCACAACTGCAGGGCATTCGAATTCGATATTTTACAGCTGGTTCTGATTGGTCTATATATAACTTCGACTCGAAGTAACTTGTTCAGGGAATCGGTAGTAGGCTAGCACGATTCCCAACTTCGTCGTCCAAAAAGTGACTCCCTAGTTACTTCTTTAATTGACGAGTAGCCATTACTAGTAGTAATATGTATATATTACACATATAGTATTGTTAATAGCAATAATTAAAATAATAACAATGGTTACGTGTAACTATCTTACTCACTATGACAGCACCCTAGTTACATTTTGTTGGCACCGAATTTGACAGTCATGCTGCCCTACTCTCGACATATAGCGGATCCATACACATGACGATATCGCTAGCTCATTGCATGTTCATCGAATCCACAACAGCCGTGCACCTAAACTACTAGCGAATGCGGAGGATTCGTTTGAGAGAGATTATAAAAAATCTGCCACCATTTCAAACCAGATGATACACACCCAGTCGGTAAAAAAAAACAGGTGTCCCATATTTTCGTTTGTGCATTTTTTGGAAGAGCTGCTTGCCCATCAATCCTACGCACTATAAAACTCTTTACTTTGTGAAGAATGGAGGCCTCTTGTGAAATAACCGGTTTACAGACATGCAATGCAAATAGGGGACTTACCTTACGTCGAGCCTTAAGGTATTCCTTTCACGAACCCAAATATTTTACACTTAACTGATTTTCGTCTATAATGAAGTAAAAATACATCCCAGTATACTGGTAAAATTTCAAGCCAAGTTACCGAACCTTTAACGAAAAATTACGGCCCTAAAAATCGTCTCACTTATACGGCGCTTTATGGACATGTCACGCTAGCCACATGTCTTTCTAATAATTTATACACTAAATAACTCTAGATGCCTAATACAAACTGCTCACAGGTGTAAAAAAGTCTAAAGATTCCGTAACAACAATAAAAACAGAGGGTCACCGAACGTTTAAAGAAAATATTAATGTTAAAACTTGGAAAAGTGTGGTTAGCAGACGAATTTTTGTAGCCGTGACGTTTCAAATAAATGTAAAAATGTCTCAATCTACTAAATTTGCGCGAATTTTGTCATTCTAGTTTATCGTTGTGTATAATAATCCATTATAACTTGTTTTTTTTATTAAGCGCAATTGTAATTTACCGACGATTCAGAAGGCCCTGCTTATGCCCCCACAAAATACGGCCCTCCGCGAAAGGAATACCTTAAGGGACCGTTTACCCTAAAACGTTCACTCTTACAATATTGAAGCTACGAATTCCGCAATCACGATCCAGTCAATAAGCCTCACTGCTTACAGATATGCGTACATTGTGACATAAAACTGTGCTGCATTTTATTACTACACTGACATTGTCGAAAGATATGTGGGATAAGTCGGTTTTGTAAATTTGAGGGTCGGTTTAATTAGGCTTCTTTTGCTCTTGCTATTATTGCACGAGGATCCTTGTCGTCCTCTGGTCGTATGTAGGCGTAATTTTTCATCTCGTAAATTCTTTGAGTTTGCGCTTCATGGTCAACAGCTGAAACGTTAAACACGAACAAAGCATATGCACGCCAGTGTAATTTTGAAAATGGCGGCTTTACCTTGTTGCCGCTTTTGCTTTGTGGTTTCTGGAACTTTGGAAACTTCTTCCAAGACGATGAAGCTCGAGGCTTTGAGGTCAACTGACTCGGGATTTTGTACAAGTCTGCTGGCTGCTGTAAGATATCAAAGGGAGTGGTTGTCACTAAAGGAGGGAGGTCTAGTTAGAATTTTCAAAAAATCGATTTTTTTCATTTTCTAAAAGTATAATATCTTACGAGTATTTTCCGACTAATTGAATGTAAATCAGACCATTATTCGCCGAAATACATAACTTTGAAGGACGCCGTGGACGCTGCATGCAAATCGTACTCAAAACTTTCAACTCGTTTTTCTCAAAATCATGTTTTCGAAGTCGGTGATTAATGTAACTCGAGAACGGCTTTACCGATCGGGTTGAAATTTATATCACTTCTTCTATACATAATTTTCCTCCGGATGAACGAAGGATTTTTTTTTCGACAATTTTTTTTTCTTATAGTTAATTTTTGTAAGTGAAATTTTGGTCAAAACAACACTTTTGACTTTCAACGTCCGCCATTTTGTGAAAAATGGAAATTTTTCAAAACCCTTTGTTCAACCGGAGCATTATATCATTAACTAAAGATTCCCCCCTGTTTTGTTGGTTTCAAATAATCCGTCACAGCGTGAGAGTGATCACCGCAAAACCTGTTTTTTTTGCAGCGTCCTCGGCCATTGATACGTATCGGCTTATTTTGAAACATATTTCTTTAAAAAAATTATAATGTTTACATTAAATATACATCTTTTAAACGGAAGAACTTTTGTTGTAAATTATTTTATCGTTTGGCCGAAAAAAAATCGGAAAGAAGGCCTTTTTTTAACGTTCCAACTAGACCTCACTCCTAAAACTAACTTTAAGTCTAATTTGGATTTAAGGTTTATACTGTAAGTAAGTAAGTATTTTACTGTAAGCGCAATTTTTCCAGGCAATATTTTTTGCTTACATTTTGCTCACGTTCATTTCAAGAGAATTTGAAAAGTTTTTTGTTCATTTCAGGCAACTCGGAATTGAGGTACTGCTTACGATACCGTAAGGAACGTTCTTGTGAAGTTCTTTTTAAGACTTACTACCTCTGTTCTAATTACTGAAAACGTCTGATGGTTTTGAAAAGTTTATTCTTCAATGACTTTTTTCACTGATAAAGCGCGGAAATGAACTTGCGATCTTTTGACGGCGAATTTGTGACGACATTGCGCTTCGGTGGTTGGATATCCGGATGTATAGTCTGGACCCGATCCGTTGGCTGTTCCGCACCGACGGCTTTCACCCTCAACCAACCTAAGGACTTCCGTTTGTTCTTCCGATCAGGCGACTTCTCCGATTTATTCGCCGTCGTATTGCTCCGAGTTTCAGAAGACTTATTGTCTGAAAGCACGTAGACGAGAAAAACGTTTTGCCATGAACTTACTAAATATATCAATACGAAAGAAAAATGAGAAGCTTTTTTTATTTTCAAAGCTACGGATCCCATGCTTCGGAAAACTTTGGAGCTTGTGTTTAGAAAGAAACGCCATTGTTCTTTGGGTGGCTATTTACTCCGGGTGCAATGCGTTGGCAATTAAAAATTAACATACTTCATCCCTGATAGAAGTGATATTTACTCATTGAAGTACATCTTAACGCTGCTTTGCAATTATTTGACTGATAGTATTCTATAATTAAGAAATAGATTTGCTTTTAAAGCAGCCCGGCGTAAACACTCACCGTGGGCTATCGTTCGTCTCGATAGGTTTGACCTTCGGCACGTCGTCATTCACGATCGGGCACTTTCCGTGCGGAAGTCGCCATCTTTCGTAATGCTCGCGATTGTAAGGATAAGGATCGCCTGGTACTCTCACGAAGTCGTCATCTTTAAAGCCTTTCCTGTCCTTTATCTCCTTGGCGTCTTCCTTATCTTCGCTTTCTTTCAACTTTAAAATGGTTTTTTCCAATTCCGTCATCTCTGCGTTACCGACCGAGTCGTTGTTCGGACTTCCATCGTCAGTTTGTCTCACGAAAGCCGAAGTTTCATTTAATGATTCATTCGCAGGTGTCGTTTCCGCAGACGTTGGGGGAGCTTCATCTCCTGCTGACCCTTGCTGCTTGTACGACAGCAATGATTCGACCTCGCGTTGTGTCAAATCCTGTAAAACGCTGTCCAAGTTTTCTTCAGCTGAAGGGGTTGAGCAACTTCCGGTCGAAGCTTCAACGTCATTTGTTTCGGTGATCTCGGTCTTCGTGGGTGTCTCAGAGTCTGTAGGAAAGGTCTCTTTTCCCCTTGCTGATGAGGTCGAAAATGTTTTGAACGTTGGCCAATTGTGATAATTTCTGGCGAAGCTTCGATAGTTGACATCGTCGATTCCGCAAGTGTGCAATTTCTTCGTTTCCGTGAAATTTACGCGAACCGTGTTCGGGCCGAGATCTAACGTTTTCAAGATGTTCGGTTCGGAAAAGGCACCTTTGCGAACGGAACTGGTGACCTCGGCATCGATTGTTGCTTCCTGGGGCTCGGGTCTGGCGAAGGTGTTCTCTAGCACTTCAACCGGAAGTTCAGTCGCCATTGTTCTTCGAGCCAACTCGTTCTCGTGCAATTTGGATCTCGCAATGACGTCTCGCCAAGCCAACAATTCACCATCCCGAGGAACCTCTTGCGGAACGTTGTAATCATCGTCCTCGTACATCTGACTGTCAGAATCCAAAATGCTCGCTGTCGTTACGGTTAATTTCAAATGCACCGCTGATGTTTCGTTCTCGTTCTTCGACAGGGGAAATGACGAGGCGGCGGGAGATTCTAGAACGGTGACATTGGAGGACAATTTTTCGAAGATATCGGTGTAATTTTGCAACATTGGGAGACTCTGCCGTTTTTCGACGATCGTCTCGATGGGTATTTCAGCTACGGGGCCCGGTGCAATCGCCTTGATCTCATTTTGCACGATCGAATTGTCCAATTCTTTGTACTCTGTCGTATGGACACCCCATTTTTGGGTGATCAAGTAGCCCGGCGATTGTTCCTCGTCTAGAAACTCGACGCGATTGTCCGGTACTCTGACACCCCACTGATACTTGTACATCTGCTCTCCGACTTTTCCATCGACTTTGTCGTCAATTTTCGTCACGGGATTTCTTTCCTTCGGCTCCTTTTTATCGTCGCTTTTCGCTATTTTATCCGGCGCGTTCGAATCTCGGATCGCAGGGTGAACTTCCCTCCGTGCAAGATCCATGACACTGCGAATTCTCGGGCTTACCGGGATTCTCTCGTCTGCACAAATGTTTTTGGGCAGATGCGACCAATCCGGCGGGCATGTATGGGTATATTTGTTCGTTTGTGAAAAATTGTTATGAACATAGTTTTCCGTACTAAAAAATCGGTACGTCTCACCTGAAGAGCGATAGAAAATGTTTCTCAATCTGGACAAAAATCCCGACCTTGTTTCGGTGCTGGCGAATCTCACGCACGCTAAAACACGAAGGAATGTTTCTTTCAATAAGTTTCAACATTCAATAATATTTCTTTCGATAAAATACGAAGGGAATGTTTTGTTTCGATGAGATTAAAGTATAAGTTTTCGTTGATTCAACTCACCGACGATATATTTACCATGCAACGCAGGCTGCGACGTGCTCCAAAAAATGGTCAGAAGTTGCGATTGCATTATGCGACTGCGCACGGAAGTGGCAAAAGTATTCATTTCCAAATATTTTCTGGTTCTAATTTAGAATTTTAATAGCCACCTCTCTTAAAAAGATTATAAAACTATTTCGGGTTTGCGGTTGCCGCGTTTAGTCGATCGTCTGGCAACCTGTCACATTTGGTAGATTTTCAACTTTTTCGATGCGCGAGCATTTTTGTTTCGTGACGGGGGAAGCTTTGGTCTCGTGCAATTGAATATTGAGTTATTTTGTACCCTTTTCAAAAAGGTGTAGAATCAGCATTGTAGGATTTCGAAAAACGTACGAACAATCATCTGATGATTTGTGAAACAAATATTTACGGAATAGACACATTTAGAATGTTTATGTAATATTTTTATCAAACAAAATATTTCTATTCGTATACTAGAATTATGAGGGAAAAAGATCAAGGGATTGAAAAAATGCAAGTATCGAAGAGAAATATTTGCCTGGAGACGCAGATAGACCGAATCGATCATCCGTAGGCGCCTCAACTTTCGCTTAATCATTGACAAAACTTTTGCTCCCTCGAGACTACGAAACCCTCGCACGATTCGGTAATGGCATAATGGACACTCCGCAAACTCTCTTTTCTTAGGAGCGTTCTCGCCCCAACGTTTATCGATTCACGATGGACACGTGAATTACGTGTATAGAAGAGACCAGCTGTGAAGAGAGATTTTGTCCACTCGAAAATGACTTCGTCTTGATCTTTCGAATGCTTTGGAGAACCAATTTGAACGTACGAATCATACAATAATTACTCTCACAATATAGTTGAGCAAACATTATTGCCAATTACTTTTATTACTTTCGTACCAATAACTCAAAATTTCGCCGAATAAAAAGACATATTTATTGCTCAATAGGTAAGAAAATGTAAATAGTCTACCAATCTATAAATTATGATAATAATAACATTACGTCGAAAGACTTCAGAGAACTCTGGAATAATAATTTTGGAAAGTAATTCTTAAGTGTTCATCACTACTGAAATATATATAAATATTATTAATAAATATTAGGGTGGCACTAATTTGAGATCTATATTTTTCTTCTCTTTCTCAGCATCTGATTATCTTCCTTACAGAAAAACAATTGTCGCGAAATCTGCGAGGGGTCGAACAATATTTAGAGGTCGCTCGAGCCTCTCAAAAATTCTAATTTTCATTCAAAAACCGATTTTTGTCTCGTTTTTTCTCACCTGTGAATTTTACGCTTTATAATTTTTAAATCAACCTTGCGAAAGCTCCACGCGTTCAATGAATTTAGTGGTTGTTCAAGAGCTTCGAAATTCCCAATTTTCGCCAATTTTTTTACCCTTCTCAACAATTAATCGTTTTTCTTTAGAAATAGATTTTTCAAATTTACCTCACGCTTGCCTCATGGTAGTAACCCAATAATTATAATCTTTGTTCCCATAAAATAATTCTTTAAAGCTCTTGTCCGTAAACCAAATTGGAGGTCCCCCGTTTTATCGGGTTAGAAGGATGAGGTAAATTTAAAAACTCCGTCTCTAAAGAAAAAGAAGATAGATTGTTTTGAAAATTTTACAAAGTGTTCAATTTATGAATGAGGAGAGAAAAAAAATTCGCGACACTTGAAAATTTCGAAACTCGAGTTTGCGCGAGCTTCATTTAAAAATCATAAAGCGTCAAATTCATGGGTGAGAAGTAAATGAAAAATAAATCGATTTTTTAATAAAATTTTGGGAGGTTTGAGCGACCTTTGAATATTTTTTTACCGCTCGCAGCTTTCGCGACAATTTTGTTTATCTTCAAAGTAGATAATTAAATGGTGAGAAAAAGGAAAAAAATAGAGCTCAAGTTTGTGACACCCTACATATATATTATATATATATATATATATATATATATATATATATATACACAGGGTGAACCATTTAACTTCAACACCCAAAATATCTCCGTTGCCTTTAGAGTGACGAAAAAAATGTCAGAAGGTAATTTGATTGATTTCGAAGGGCTGATACAGTGGTAAAAAATTCATTTTTGCCAAGGTCAAAGTTTCTGCGTTCTCAAGGTCATCAATGGTTTTAAAAATGGGAACATGTTTTTTTAATTAAGATGTTGTAGCCGATATTCAGATGAATCCAACGATCATAGATCGTTGGATTCAAATCATTTCACGACCTTGAAATGATTTTACACCAAAATACACGTGAAAAACGGGAAATCGTGATGGCATTGACGATAAGAATATCCGAATAAGTAATTGAATTTTTGTGCAGAAAATTTATTATGAAAAATGGTCGAAGTGATGGTATTGACAATAAGAATATCCGAATAAGTAATTTAATTTTTTGTGCAGAAAATGTATTATAACCAATGTTCAAAGTGATGGCTATTATCCTCTTCACATCCAAGACGTCGGATAAATGATTCTCTTGACCTTCGAATAGTTTCTGGTGAGATAGCGGCACAGGTTATCCAACGGATAACGGATTAATGGGTTTTAAAAAATGGGAACATGTTTTTTTTTTAATTCAGACGTTGTAACTGATATTCAGACGGATCCAAAGACCTATTATATCATTTCAAGGTCATGATATCATAGGTCGTTGGATTGGTCTGAATATCAGCTACAACGTCTTATTAAAAAAAAATGTTCCCGTTCGAAAAACCATTGATGACCTTGAGAACGCAAAAACTATGACCTTGACAGAAATGAATTTTTCACCACTCTATCAGCCCTTCGAAATCAATCAAATTACCTCCTGACATTTTTTCGTCACTCTATAGGCAACGGAGATATTTGGGGTGGTCACGTTAAATGGTCCACCCTGTATATATGTATATATATAAGTAAACACGAACGTCAAAGCGTATTGCGGAAAATAATGGCAATGGTCATTCGTTCCACGTAACCGTGATAACCATTGATGAAAGTTTAAAGTACGTTATCGGGTGGATTCTCGGGCATTAAAAAACGCACGTGTCCCGAACGGGTGGGTCGACGATGCAATTTTAAACAGCTTTTCCACATCCCAAACACTGGAACCGGAGACGAGCAATCGTTTCGGAGGGTCGTGTGACACATGTCCCCAATGCCGGTTGGATAGGTATACACGCAGACGCAGTTATTCTCGTGGCAGAACGTGCTAGGATGGTACGGAATACCAATCGTTTGAATTCGCCCATTCAACGAGGATAAATGTTTATAGGCTTGGACAGATTATTCGTCACATAAACGACACGAAATTCGTTCGCATTGATGCTCAGAAAGAGAGATGGAGTGACACGTGTGGCTCAACGTGGATTTATCGGAGTCGTTTTTTTTTCACTTTCCAATCACCACTCTAGTAGATGTGTTTCACCATTTCTGATGCATCAGTCCTTTGATATTCTTTTCGATAACTGGAGGCAGGCAACTCAGATTAGTGTTCTTGGTCAATCTTCTTGAGTGACAACTTTATCTTACAATGTGATCCTATCCTATAATTCGCGATTATACCTAGCTCTATTGAGTGCAAAAACAACGATTTTTGATTATCTAGGAATTGAATTTAGAGAAAGGCGAGCTTCATTAGTCCTTAACGGGTTATGCCTAGTTGTAACAGTCGAAAACAGCTCATTTTTCGGGATTTTTAAAGAAAATTGTGATTACAAATTTTCACAAAAGTTAGGTATTTGAAAAAGCATCATCTGAAGAACACTGTAATATTTTGTGTAAAAACATTCAACTGTAATCGATTGACAGCCGATGACCAGAAAGCACATCTCGCAAACGTATTTTGCAGTGAGCTGAACCCTTCTGAACCAGGTTATCTAAACTGAAAATATCAAACAGATGTCGTTAGTATATTCGTTTGTCCTATGATTAATCGAAGGAATTTCAGCAATATCAAATTAAAACAAAATGGCGCGTGTTCAAAGTGAGTTTTGATTTTTGCAAAAAAATAGGCATTTTTCGATCATCGAATCGAAAGTGTACATCGGAAAAAAAATCCTTCGATCAAATACTATATTTTTATTGGGAGTACAAGTAAGTCTCTGCCGTTTTTTTAAATAAAAAATTGGGCATTTATTGTGAAAGAACGGTACTTTATGTTTTATTCAAAGTATTATCCATCGCTAGCCACTACTTTTTCCCATATTTCCTTGCTTTTAAATCATTCCCAACGATTTTAAACGATGTGAAATTGCTTGTTGAGTCACTCCTAATGTAAGTGCAAGTTCTTCTTACGTTTGGCATGAATCTCCCTCCACTAATGCTTCCAATTCCGCGTCTTCGTACGCTTTCGGCCTTCCACTACGTTGTCTTCGACGTCA
Source organism: Ophion obscuratus (assembly GCA_964007375.1). NCBI lineage: Eukaryota > Metazoa > Arthropoda > Insecta > Hymenoptera > Ichneumonidae > Ophion > Ophion obscuratus. The sequence continues at coordinate 20,601,239 of OZ023318.1, read as the reverse complement.
AACTCGCCGTTCTTAAATTTTTGAAACCACTCACGACAACTTCTCTCATTTAAAGCAGCCTCACCATATGCTTCTACACGCAATCCATGCGCCTCAGCTGCAGATTTCTTCAAATTAAGACCTTAGGCCACAGTAACGGGTATAAAATCATGTGCAAATTTAACAATTTTTTTTTGTATGCAAAAGTGATCCACTCATAAAATTAATTGAACATCTAGTTAGTATGAATATCAAGCTGTTAGAATTTTTTTTTCGATATACAACATGGAAGACTACTCGAAACTTCTCGAAACAGCTTTTTTCCAATTGGCGTGACAAATAACTTCAACAATTTTCACTCGATATACTTCAAATTAAAAAATTATGTTCCTAATTGCATTTCGCAAAGAAGTACGTACGGAATTTCTGATTAATCGAAAAAATTTCATTTTATGAGCAGTTTATGAGCAGTTATAACGAAATTTTTCACTGAAAATTCATTTCTTAAGTTCAAATACCTACAACTTTTGAATAAAACAATATTTTTTAAATTCCATACGTACTTCTCTAGGTATTCTTATGCAGATTGACGAGAATTTTTGTTATTTGTTCGAGTTAAAAAATTGTGGATGCTAAATGTCACGACGCGGAGCGCCTAAAAAAAATAACAAAAGAACAAATTAGCAATCGGCCATTTTGAACATCGAAAAAAAATATATATTTTCTAACAGCTTGATATTCATACTAAATAAATATGTAATTAATTTTATGATGGAATCACTTTTTCATACAAAAAAAAATTGTTAAATTCGCACATGATTTGATACCCGTTACTGTGGCCTAAGGCCTTAAAGAAGTAAATCAAAAGTTCCCGCAAATGACGCTTATTCGGCTCATAACTCGACATTTTCGCACGAAATAAATTATATGACGTTGATACAAAATCGCTAATATTTAAAGGTTATGGTCTTGCCAGATGTCCAACCATGCGATATGACGTTTTACATCTGACAATTTCAACTACAACCTCCTGGTGGGGCCATCTTTTGTCAAACGGCGGAGACTTATTTGTACTCACGATACATCTATAAAAAGTCCTAAAAAATTCAGATACATCAATGCAGTAGTTTTCCAGATATGTTGCTGGAAAAAATGGCGCGTAATCAAAATGAGTCTTGATTGTTGCGAAACAATTGGGCATATGTCGTTCATTGAATCGATAATATACATCGGAAAAAGAAACCCTTCGATTGAATACTGTAGTTTTACACCTAAAAAAAAGCCCTAAAAAATTCAGATAGATCGATGCAGTAGTTTTCAAGATATTTTGCTCACCGATTTTCAAAACTTTCTTTCGAAAAAAGCGTTTAAAGTTTCGAACGACGCTCCGAGCGTTCCTACCCCCGTCAACATAACAGCCTATAAATCTGCCAATTTTGTTCTCATCCCTTTGACATTTTCAGGGAATAAGATGATATACTGTCGAATTATTTAGTTTTCGGAAGAAGTGATTTTTCGACTTCAAGAACGAGGCATAAATCCCTTGAGACGAGGAGGAGATGGACGCAACGTCATTCAAAAACAATCGCAACGATCAAGTTGGCCAAAGAGAATAACATCCCCTGTTGGAAGCTGAATCAACCATTCGATCAATAATATGGATACTGGATATACCAGAAGAGTCCTCTAAAAAAATGAAGTCACGGAGAAGCCATCCCGTTGACCATAACAGAATTACAGGTGACATATTTTGGTTGCGGCGAGATCCGAAGACTGAAAGCCAAGAGCCATAAGTCTGGACATTAGCAATAAATTCGTTGGTCCCCAGTGTCAAATAGCGAGAGCGAGAGAGGTTGGGGAACGGCGTTGCGCCACGCCAATTGTATAAATTGGCTACGACAAACTTATCGTGCCTTGCGGGATTCGTGAGTCTTTCCGTCCGTCTGGTTACTTGTCCCTATCGCAAGCTCTCCTCGTGCTCGAGCCCAGGAACATATTTTGTCGAACCACGTGGGAAAAGACCACATTTGACACACGACCAATAGTTCTTTCCTTTTTTTCTCTCACGTCGAGGAAAACGTGGATTGCGAAGACGAGAGAGAAACACAGCGAGGATACAGGAAGAGGAAGGGAGGAAAGAAATGTAAGGGAAAGAAGAAAGTCGTGTGTTGTTCCTCGATGGAGGACGACGCGGTTGCAGGTGTGTGGCTGACGGTTCTCGTGGTGGGGACTCCCCGGTGGTCGCTTTGAGACATCGTTCCCGCGGGACCAACGGAAGCTCGGAAGCTCCGGAAACGTGACGTTTCACCTTTGCTCCCGGCACGTTCCACATGCTTCGACTGTACATGTACACGGATTGGCTACACCTCGTGCCACGTGCGTATTTGTTGCACACGTAGTCACATACGTGTGTGTCTGTGTTATCACTAGAGACGAACATATCAACGAGAATAAAGGGGAAAAGAAAAACTACGGAACGAGCATTTATCGTTACGTGGCGCATGAAAATATTACGGCAAATCGTGCCAGATTTGACGGGCCACTTTGACCCGTGATGGACCAGCCAAGTTCCAGACAAAAAACAGAGATTGATTCGAATTAAGATTTTGCCATAAGGATCGTAATCTTGTAATCTACGAATGGTTTTTTTTTCTTTGAGATGAAGCCTTTGGTTATTCTGATTTTTGTGAGTCTACAACACAACGCTTCGGACTCACTTTTCGTCGCCTAAGATCGAATCTTATGGACGCATTCGCAGGACAGGAGTACAGTAACGGTGCACTGCAGCAATGACCTATTAGCGGGTGAATTAGAAGGTCCGAAAAAACGTTTTTTCTATTGCTTAAGGGGAGAGGAGGGGTTTGCACTTTTGAAAAATCGATTGTTTTTGTCTTTTCTTGTAGTTAAACATTTCAAGAATATAATCCCAAAATTTCAAGTTAATCAGAGCAAAACTCTCGAAGTTATTGACTATTTAGTCCCGCTTCTCTAGCGCTGTAGCTCCGACATCTCTAAACTTCAATCGCGTTTTTCTCGAAACCACTTTTTCAAAGTGCGTGTTCACTGCCATTTGAAAACTACATGACCGATTTATTTCAAACTTGGTACACACTTTCTGCATATAAAATATCTCCCTCCAACTGTTAGTTTGAGGTTTTTTTACATTGAGGGGGTTTTCTACCCCCAAAATGAGGGAATTTTTCGTGAAAAATAGCACTTTTCACTTTACATGACCACCAAAAATTTAGAAATGAAAAAAATTATCAAAGACCGTTGGGGGGAGGATTTGATGATACTTTAACCAAATTTCAATGGTACTTGATTTCAGATAATTTCTAGCTGAGATATAGTGAACACCGCAAATCGTGTTTTTCCAAAGGCGTTCTGGGAAAAGCTTTGTCACCGGCTTGTTTGTGGATATTTTCGCGTACAAATTTCACGGACTGTTCTTGAAATGACCCTTAACAATGTACAAAAGGTTTCAATAAATTTACTCTATCCATTTAGATGAAAAAAATTGGCAAAAAAGTATTTTTCACGCTGAAACCCCTACCCTCCCCTTAAATCGATAAACTTCTCAAGAATATATATACGAAATTCAGGAGGCCAATTCTAAATATTTTCGAAGGTAGAAGGCCGAAAGCAGAGAACCGATTGATATTTGATATTGATATTTCCTCCTATTCAAAACTTTGAAGCGCAATTCTCCATTTTTCGTTTTCATGATTTTTCCAAATTGACGGGTGTGCTAGCAAAAAAACTAAACGACCGATTGAATCAAACCAAAGTTTGTTTTCTTCAGTATGAACATCTCTTCTAAGAGAATTAAAAAAGTTGTTGAAAAAGTATTTTGAAATCATTTTTATAGCACGTTAAAGTATTTTTTTGAACACATTTTTTTAACCTGAGTAAAGTCATAATTTCACAATTTTTTAAGCATTTTCTTCATTCGCCCAGAAGAAAAATATATGACAATTGAAAATTTTATTGGTTTATTTGGTTCAGTTGAGAATTACGAGCTGCATCTTTCCCGCCGATTGAGAACTGGAGTGTCAAGACGCACATGGAATAGGCTGAAAAATCTGCAGTAATTTATTGTTTCATATTAAAGCATTTTTTTAATATATTTTAAATATACATGAAAAGATACCTCAATGTTTAACGGGCTCATTTGTTTTTTCCCTTCTAAAAAAAATCCCGAAAGAAAACTCTTTTTTGGCTCAATTCTGGCTCCCGTCTTAAGAGATCATCACAGTATAACGGGTCGAGAAGTTGCTGATTTTCACGATTTTTTTTCGATGGTTAAAATACGCTAATCGGTCTGATTTTCGTCTGGTCTGATGCCAAATCAAAGCACTCATAAAGAACAGAAAATACATTTTTAAAGGTTAATTTTTTCTTTTTACATTTTTTAACGGTTGAAAATGTCTTCGAAAAAAGTCTTCACGGTGTACATGGTTGGGGCCGTAAATATTATCTGAAAAAAAATTTGTAAAAAGATTATTAATCAGTATGAAAGCCGCGATCTTGCTATGCAGTTTTTAAAAAATCAAAATTGACAACATGGCGGCGGTTTAAAAAAAAGTATCAAAGGCCATAGCCGGGTAAGTAGAGAAAAATTGCCCCCGCATTTTTTTCAGCGAAATTTGGAGTATATTCTGAGGTATGAAAAAAAACAAATTTTCTGAAAATTTCATGCCCGTCTACGCAATGGTTTTAGAAAAATGAGTTTTTTTAAATATTACAAAAAAATTCCGGAAACGGTACAGCGGATCGATTTGATTTTTTTTTTGGTACTTGTTCCGCTCAAACGTGTTGCGAAATAAAATTATAGAACATCTTGCGAAAGCTTAAGGTTTGAAAAAAAATAATGTTCCTTGTTTGATTATTTTTTACTTTAATCCACTTGGGGTACAATAGCGGAAATAATTTTTTTTTAAATGATCGGTTTGGTACGCCACAGTGAAAAAAAAGAAACACACTTTATTGATATATTTTAGTTATATAGATATATAACTAAAATATATCAATAAAGTCTGTTTCTTTTTTTTCACTGTGGCGTACCAAACCGATCATTTTGAAAAAATTATATAATCTAATAAGGTGCCCAAAGATTATATGAAAAAAATTTCGTTATTGTACCCCAAGTGGATTATAGAAAAAAAAATAAAACAAGCAACATTATTTTTTTTAAACCTTAATCTTTCGCAAGATGTTCTATAATTCTATTTCGTAACACGTTTGATCGTAACAAGTACCAACAAAAATCAAATCGATCCACTGAAGCGTTTCCGGAATTTTTATTTAAAAAAAAAAAAAAATCATTTTTCCAAAACCATTGCGTTGACGGGGATGAAATTTTCAGAAAAGGCCATAGCCGGGTAAGTAGGGACAAATTTCCCCCGCATTTTCTCCAGCGAAATTAGGAGTATATTCTGAGGTATAAAAAAAAACAAATTTTCTGAAAATTTCATCCCCGTCAACGCAATGGTTCTGGAAACATGAATTTTTTTTAATAAATAAAAAAATTCCGGAAACGCTTCAGTGGATCGATTCGATTTTTTTTGGTACTTGTTACGATCAAACTTGTTACGAAATAAAATTATAGAACATCTTGCGAAAGATTGAGTTTTAAAAAACATAGTGTTCCTGGTTTTATTTTTTTTTACTATAATCCACTTGGGGTACAATAACGAATTTTTTTTCCTATAATCTTTGGGCACCTTATTAGATTATATAATTTCTCCAAAATGATCGGTTTCGTACGCCACAATGAAAAAAAAGAAACAGACTTTATTGATATATTTTAGTTATATATCTATATAACAAAAATATATCAATAAAGTGTGTTTCTTTTTTTTCACTGTAGCGTACCAAGCTGATCATTTAGTCACATATCAGACTTTATTGATATATTTTAGTTATATATCTATATAACTAAAATATATCAATAAAGTGTTTCTTTTTTTTCACTGTGGCGTACCAAACCGATCACTTTGAAAAAATTATATAATCGAATAAGGTGCCCAAAGATTATATGAAAAAATTTTCGCTATTATACCCCAAGTGGATTATAGTAAAAATAATAAAACAAGGAACATTATTTTTTTTCAAACCTTAATCTTTCGCAAGATGTTCTATAATTTTATTTCGTAACACGTTTGATCGGAACAAGTACCAAAAAAAATCAAATCGATCCACTGTACCGTTTCCGGAAAAAAAAATTTTTTTGATATTTAAAAAAAAATTCATTTTTCTAAAACCATTGCCGTTTAAAGTTTTGCGAATAGTTTTTTATTGGAAAAAATTAAAAATCGAATTTTCAAAAAATGTACAGTGGCCTTACCCCTTAAGATCGTCCCTTCGGGGTTTTTCTCCAATGAATAATGCTTTGGTGTCGAAAATGTTTGCCGAGTTCTCAATAGAAACGTTTTCAAAATGCAGCCCCGGTACGGCTGCACGTCATTGTGTAGAGCCCTCTTGATCTCATGTGTTGAGGCCTTACATACCTTTTAAGCAAAAAAATGTATCGTTTTATTTTTGTTCGTTGTAGTGATGCATAAATGTTCCGAGAATGATATGGTTGATGTGTACAAACATCTTAAGAATCATATGGTCCGAAAAAAATGGTTTTGAGACTTTAAACTCATTTTTCTTGAAACTGTATTTTCCAGGTGGGCGGACTCCTAGCTCCTACAATTTTCAACCGATTAACTCCAAATTGCAACTGTAGCTACTTGGATAAATTGTCCAGTGAAGTACACATGATTTCTACGATCGATTAACAATTACGGTTTTTATACACGAATTCAAGGCCGTTTTTTGTTTTTTTTCTTCAAAATAATGCCAAATTTGCAAAAAATCAATACATTATAATAAGCATGCATGCTTCGCAAGCAAAACTCATATAGGTTACAAAAAACATTTCGTTTTGTTTTGGCTTCTCATGTGCGTCTTCGAAGAGTTCGAGGAGGGCCTAAAAGAGGCGTTATCTTTATAGCGGCCACTGGCCCGCCATTTTGTACTTTTTTGGAAAATAAAAATTCATTTATGTAGCTACTGATATGTGAAATAAACCCCCCAAACCTCATTGTGATTGCTTCATCAGTATTTTCAACAAAAAATCCTAAAAACCCTTGTTTTCCTAACATCCAAAGGTATACCAGGTGTGTAAGTATGAAACCGGAATTTTTGTACAGAAAAAACACGTTTATTGTAATGATATGATACAAAGTATCATATCATTACCGTAGGTACATCCGCCAGTTGTTGTTGTGTTTGAGCGTCGTCTTCGTCCAACAAGGCTTGCAGGTCAGCGTCTTCAAACTTTTTCGGTGGTCTTCCACGTTCTTCGTTCCTCACGTCAAAATCGCCACTTTTGAACCGTTTGAACCACTCGAAACACTGTGTTTTACCGAGAGCATGCTCACCAAACGCCTCCACAAGCATTCGATGCGATTCGGCTGCGGTTTTCTTCAGATGAAAACAGAAAAGTAGTGCTGTCGGCAAATCGTAATTTGTTGGCACAAAACTCGACATGTTTATCTCTAATAAACTAATGCTACTGAATGAAACTCGCGTTATTGTGAGTTGGAAATCTTTGTCGGATATCAATACAATAACAAGACACCGCTGACGTGATGTGTCGGTAACTGCATCGACATCTAGCGCCACCTATGGGCAAATTCCGGTTTCATACTTACACACCTGGTATAAGGCTTTGCGGAGGGAGATACCTTTGGGCGAGGAAAAAAATGCTGGTTTTTATGATTTTTCTTTAAAGGAAAGATTTCTTCACGATTTTTTAGACTTAGGGTATTTTTTATTACTATGTTTGGCGGTTACATGATTTTTTTTTATTAAGTTTTAAAAATGGCGGAAGTATGACACAGTCCTCTAAACGGTTTGCAACAGATGTTGTCAGACGGCGTGACACGTAGCACCGGCGGGATTGATCTGAAAAAAAACCAACGAAGATTTGACCTTCATTAACACTCATACGCAGAATATAAACCAATGAAAAGTGAGTAATGTTGGAAATCGATCAAAATTTGAAACAAGAAGATTGCATTTTTTGAAAAAATTGCTACTTTCTGCAATTAAAAAAAAACTATTTAAAAATTGTCGAAAACATTAAGGATCATGTTCTAGACAATAAGGTTAGAAAGATTTTACCAAATTCCATCAGAATCGGTCGAGTAGTTTCTATACGTCACGCTAGTTTCAAAAATGTAGTTTAGAAGACCGTACCTCCGCCATTTTTAAAGACCAATAAAAAACACCATGTACACTGAGAAAAAAGATCATTGATCCAATATCATTGGTGTTATTGACTGAAATTTCGTCTATTCAATTGTAAAATTGTTGGTGTAAATAATCTAATTTATTAGTACAAACAAAATGCTATTGACTTTAATAATATGATAAAATTAAAAGTTTTTTTTTCATTCAAAAGATATATGGTCAGCCGAGAACAATATATTATTGAAATTATCTAAAAAATTATCGCGAACAAATTATATAGTTTTGAATGCTTTTTCTGCAACGAACCAAAAAAGCGTTTCGATTCATAAAATGAATATTGTTGATTCGAGTACACAAAAAAATTGAATTTCGCTCGTTTGATTCAGATAAAATTTCTATTGAGTAAATATGTTATTTCATTTCTTTCACCATATCCGATATTGATTTCCAAATTCATTATTCGTTAAAATATTAATGTTTTATTTCGATTTAAAAATATTAAGCAAATTACTGAATTGATTAAAAAATTATGCGAAAATAAAATTTGTATCTTGCGCATTGGGTTGAAAAAATTCAACCAATTCATGGTCGAGCGCCACCGAAATTATAGGTGTGAATAAACCCGTAGTTCTCGGAGTAACCGCTAGAAGCCGCACGCGCGCTCGTTTCTCGAAAGCTTAGCTTGAACCGAAAATCTACTTAACCGCCGGAGAAACTCTAAAGAGTATCGTTTCTTGGCCTGTGGTTAAAATCAAAGTGTAGTATCCGTTCTTATCAGTTGAACATCTGATAATCTCTCCATGGATATTCCATTGGATATCTGTTATTCTCTCCATTATTATCGTGGATGATCATTCTAATGCTCACTTTTTTATTTAAGATTTAAAACAAATTGAAAAACTTACGTCCAATTAATTCTATTGATTGTATTTTTGTACGAAATAAAAAATGTTGTAGCAACCGTTTAATTGTTTCATCCATACATCTACGGATTGCATATACAATGATTTCAATAGAATATAATTTTGATTGAAGGATAATGTAGATATTCAGAGAAAAGAAGAGCTTTTTAAAATAAAAATAATGTTATTTAAATCAATCACATTTTCCAATATTTTATAGTATTGTAACAATCTCATTTATCATTCGCACTCCGCAGCAGCACATTTATTTGGTTCAACCAATATATTTTTTTGATTCAATTGGTTTTTTTTCTCAGTATAACAGCCCAAAGTAGCAATAAAATCTACCCCAAGTCTCAAAAATAGTGAAGAAAGCTTTCCTCTAAAAAAAAAATCATGAAAATTAGCAAATTTTCTCCTCGCCTGTAGGAATCTCCTCTAAGGTCATCGAGTCGCTAAAATATGTCGAAATTTGCTACAATTCAGCGAAGAGTGCCTGCAGTTCGGTAGCCACCCCTCGGCGACGAAATAGTGCAAACGTATCGAGTATTCGAGGACATCAGCGACAATCGTTTAAGTGGAAAAAGCGATTTATCGCCGTGAACCGGAAATAAAATAAAATAAGAGCGTTAAGGGGAAAAAGTGCGAGAGGATTATAGCGCGAGAGAAAGAGTTCCGCGAGGGAACGGTGGGTGAATCGGTGGTGAGTTTACATTCACGTGAGGGTAACGGTAGGGGTGTTTTGCGGGGGAAGTGAAACCGCTCGTTTATCAGCAACCGACTCTAGTGAAAGCGACACCGAGGGCCGTACGCGCCGGGAATAACAATCGACACGGGTGATCCGGGCGTGTGGCTCGAACGTTCCGGAATATTTGCTGGCGCCGCGGATTCATGCTACATATATGTACTTTCGTAGACCAAGGACTCGTCCTATACAGGTATAAGCTAACAGAAGCGTAATCGCGATAAAGTATTGACCTCGCGTACTATATCGAGAGGTCGGGCCGTCTTGAACTTCATTTATTCGACCTACGACCTCTTTCTTTTTCATTTTCAATCCACTCAGGATGGATATCCCCGTGCGACTTGCCGATCGAAGAAGAAATTTTACAGTGCCTATCGAATCTTCGCTGCGAAAAGGTCGTAGCCCCTATAGCCTTGAGTATCGATTGCCATGTCAATTGCGCCCTTTCGTATCCGTGCCAGTTGATGTACTCGCCTGTACGGCCTATTGGCTAGACCTGGAATCGGTGATCAGGTTATCTCTTGGGAGTATAGCGATCAGAAGCTGAGAGGAACAGCACCGTGTACCTATCAGAGACCGTCCACAACCCTAATAAAAAAAACCCGGAGAAAGACCCGAGATTAACCTTCAAAATGTCCTCCGATGAATCTTCCATTGGGAATATTCGAAGAGATGCACGTAGCTACTTCGTCAATGTAGTCTGCTCTTTGAGAATCAACGCGGTCTGGATGAGGAAAGAAGAGGGCGGGTGGAAGGGAAAGAAAAATAGGCATGCAAATTTTCTTCTACGAAGACGAACGAGCTTTTGGCCAAAGACGAAGCTTTAGGCAGCTGAGACCTTTGGATATTACTCCTATATGGCTGGCTGTTTTTTCCTTGACGTGCATGCCCCGATGAGAGCAAAGTCCGGTACAAGCCACCACTTCGGTTCCAATAGAACAGACCCTCGTTTCATCGCTCGTGCTCTTCTCATTCTCTCCTTCGATGTCTTTCAGCATCGAGCCGGCGCTGGCTCGGTGAACCAAAACCGTGCCGGAGATACGACGTTGAGGCCTTCTTCTTGTCGCCCCATTTTGCAAGTGTCGTTGGTACGCAGGGCTAATTTGTCAGTTGTCGAGTTAGCGTCCTCGCGGGGATTCCCCAAGTGGGGTGAGGCGAAAGGCCAACGGAACGAGCGAAAGAGAAAGAGAAAAGGTAGAGTGAGAGGCTGAATGTTGCTATAAGCATAGTAGCAGGGGTTGTACTGTCTCGCTCTTCTCACCCCTCAGCTGCAGTCGGCGCGTATGTTTATATATGGTTCGAACAGACTTCAGGGTACACGGTAATCAACCGGTGAATATCTGAACTGCCTTGAAGCTTTCTTCTCATCCGACACCCGTGGCAACCAAGCCAATGTAACCTCCAATTCTTCCCCAACCGTTTGTCCCTCTCGCACTTGAACAACCGAAATACGCCTCTACATTTTCTCTCATTTATAAAGAAGAGATCTGCTCTCTGCCAAGTCAGCAGGGTGCGATTGATCGTACAGTGTTTTCGACCCGGCGAATCTCCTCGACAAACAGGCTCCATCTCTCTCTTCCCACTCTTTCTCTGTCCATGTCTCTCCCTGCTCTGTGGTCCTGCTACCCCTCATCTTGTGTTCCTTGATGTGCTTAGGCACGAGACTAGCTTGATGTATTCGTAATTTCAAATTTTCATTCCGTCCCATCCTACGAACCATTGGAAGGTAGGATTTCATGCGATGAACTCGAATTTTCTCTAGTCCATGCCCAATAGCCCGCAAATTCCACCCATCGGTCTCGGAAATTTTATCCTAACAACTAACGACTCACCTCGACCGTTCGCTTCCTCAAAAATCAAGCTGCTTTCAAAAATAAACTTCTCTCTCTCTCTGGAAATGGACTTCTGCAAAGCGTTCCTGGGCGTTCCTACGAAAGTCAGAAATTTGAGACGCTTGAGCTACTTTCCAAATATCTGAAACATACTCGCCGACGTCACTGGAGGAAATACGAGGGAAAAAGTGAGTTTCGGTAACGTGAGAAACTTGGAATAAGTAAAAGTAGGTATAGATGGTAGAAGGCGAAGAAGTTTTCAGAAGGCTAATGGAGCGCACTTTCATACGTACTGCTGACATCGTGCAAGAAGAGAAAAATGCAGAGAGAGAGAGAGAGACTGAGTGGCGAGCAGGTGGAACATATCTCGTTGTCACGGGGCGGCACGCGCGAGAGGGGTGCAATTATACAGTCTCTCGGATTTGGAGGCTTTGTAGTCATCCATTTTCAGGGCTTAAGCCCCCCTCTTGCGTTCATTATTTAAATAAACAGAAGCACGCGCGGGTGGAAAAGAGCGAAGGGGAGGGGGCGCCAGTAAGGTAACCCCTAAGATTGGCTGACTCGTCGTCGCTTAGAGGCGCCTCTCCAACCCCCTCACTGTTCTCCACAAAAGTGTAGGCGAGACGGAGACGGAAAAAAGTCGTTTTTCCCTTGAGTTCACGTCTCGATGTTTCCAGTGACGAACAATTATCCCCACCCGTTTGTATCGTGCACGCGTCGGAGTGTATACAGCCGTCAGAACGAGCGAGAGGGGCAAGGAGGGAGAGAGAGAGAGAACCCCCTATGCGTAGCCTTGTTGAAGCAGACTGACTGAGTGACAGGCGGGGGGATAAAGCGACATTGCCGACGCAGGGAAAGAAGAGGGAAGGGTGAAGAAACGGCCCTGCTGCTGGCAGTAATGAATTTTAAATTGGCCAACATTCATAATGCAAAGCGACGTTGACAGCCCCGATGAGACGAAGATGACAGTGTAAAACGTTTGATAAATACTCCATTGTCTCATTTACTTCACGATCCGTCTCGAAAAATGATATTCTGGAGGTTGTCTAGGTTTGATGTACAGAGTTTTTAATATCAAGTGGAACGGTTTTTTTTGCGGAAGGATTTTATGGATGTTGCCTAATTTGCAAGCTGTTACATAGTGGGGTAGGGTGGGTTCAATTGGAACGTTTTTTGAGAAAATCGGTCAGTGTGACTTCATTTTATACCCTATCTGTTTGGTAATGGGCTTTAATTATAGCTAGATTGTCTGGCTAGATGACAGCATTATTGATTTGGCTTCTTATATGACCTTAACTTCGGTAGAAGCTATTCAGAAACCCTCGGAAAACGTTTCATTTAATCCGTGTCGGGGTCAATCGAAACAGTGCCTGGGATTAGTTGAAATAGGTGTTTCCAGCTGATTGAACTAATGTTCTTACTAAACCCAGGTACTGTTAATGATGTGTATCAGGTGATAAAGTATGTTTCTTGTAAATTAAATATACTTTTAACCCAAATAATCAGTTATAGTGCTGCTCATTCAGGTTTGAGTATCACCGAAGATATATTAAGGTTCTTTAGTATTATTTTACTTTTCGACCGATTTCTTGGCATCTAAAAAATGAAGCAAGATTTGGAAAACTTGCTTGCGTGTGAAATGTTTGTTCAGAGTCGATAGAAACACGTTTCAATTGAACCCGAACCGTTTGTTTCAACTGCCCCCACTAATTTTTGCTAAGAAATATAGAAAGAAAAAACTTAACCGGTGCGATGGTCTAGTGGTTAGCGTGCTCGCCACTAAACCAGCGGACCGGGAGGTCCCGGGTTCGAATCCCGGTCGCGTACATTTCGTCGTGAAATGTTTTTCTTCAGCATTTCGCGGCGAAATAAGACTAGTTCCACGGCCGGGGGGCGAATTCGATGACCGGCTGTATTGGTATAGGTTTTCCGCAGTTTCCCTATACCCATGACAGAAAATGTCATGATGAATATAATACGGAGGGGGAAGTCGGCTGCGGCCGCAAGAGGGGGAACAGAGAAAGATGGAGAAAAAAGGAGTAAAAACAGTAGAGGAAAGAACGGTCATAATGTGGGGAAGAATAGGTAACAAACGCAAAAGCGTGTACCTAAGGAAAAAAAATAGAAAGAAAAAACTTTTGAATTCAAACGGTAGAGATACAAATTAAACGTTGACCGTGATTTCAGTCAATTTTCCGAACAACCGATCATTCACTTGGTACAAAACAGTTTTGTGGGTATTGCCAGGCTCGATTAACCATTTTCACTCGAGAGGTGACTTTCGTTCAGCACTTTCTAGCCAAGCGGAAAATGCCTCGAGTACTAAGGGTTAGTATAAAGTTTTTTTAACACGCAAAATTGATTTTGACGCAAGGTTTTGCCAGGACCCGAATTTATAAAATGTTGCCTGATAAGCGAAGGCAGGGATGGATGACGTCTTAAGAAGTGTCATCAATCTTCATCAATTACACAAAATGTTAATGAAAAAAGGCATAACAGGATTTTTTTTACTTGTTGACCACATTCGAGCTACAATAGTTTACGGTAAAAATTCTATTGATGATTCGCTATGAATTTTCATGAATAAACACAGAAACGATGTCTAACAAGGAACATCACTTAAGGCCTCAGGCCACAGTAACAGGTATAAAATCAAGTGTGAATTTAACAATTTTTTTCGTATGAAAAAGTGATTCACTCATAAAATTAATTACAGATCTATTTAGTATGAATATCAAGCTGTTAGAAAATATATATATATATATTTTTGATGTACAAAATGACCGACTACCAACATTTTCTTTTGTTACATTTTTTTAGGCGCTTCACGGCGTGACATTTAGCATCGACAATTTTCCACCTAGAACAAAAAACAAATTTTCGTCAATCTACATTAGAATACCTAGAGAAGTACGTGCGGAATTTAAAAAATATTGTTTTATTTAAAAGTTGTAGGTATTTGAACTTAAGAAATGAATTTTCAGTGAAAAATTTCGTTATAACTGCTCATAAACTGCTCATAAAATGAAAAGTTTTCGATAAATCAAAAACTCCGTACGTACTTCTCTGCGAAATGCAATTACGAACATAACTTTCAAATTTGAAGTAAATCGAGTGAAAATAGTTGAAGTTATTTGTCACGCCAATTGGAAAAAAGCTGTTTCGAGAAGTTTCGAGTAGTCAGCCATTTTTCACATCGAAAAAAAAGTATTTTCCAATAGCTTGATATTCATACTACATAGATGGGTAATTAATTTTATGAGGGAGTCACTTTTTCATACGAAAAAAAAATTTGTTAAATTCCTAAGGCCTAAGGCCTTAAGTGTCCGTCTTCGATTTTGTTGAAACTCATATACGTGATAAAGCGTTGAAAACGATTAAAATCATATCTTTTTTATCTGCGGAACAATGCTTCTAAGGGGGGAAAAAAACCCTCAAAGAAGGGCGTGTCATGTCTGAATTTTTCAATTATTTTTAGTGAAATTTTCGTCACTTTAGAGTAGAAGAATTTTTGTTTTTGTTTCATTCAGATCGGTGGACTGCTTGTGGGTGAAACTGCAAAACCACCCTACGACACGCCGTCCGTTGACGGATGGTTTCCCCTCTTAAAACCGTTTTTCCGCAGATAAAAAAATGGGTGTCTAATAGTTTTCAATGCTTTATCACGTATATGAGTTTCGACAAAATCGACAGCACTCAAGTGATGTTCCTTGTAAATACAAAATCATAAAGAAGGCACATATTGGGTTGGTACAAAAATCTTGCAACACACAACACGAGTAAGAACATTTTTTTTTATTTTAACAATAAACGATTATTCAGTAACGTAGGTTCCCTCTGCATCTACAACTCTTGCCCAATGTTCTGGTAGACTTTGCACGCCTGCAGACCAGAATTCTTTTGGTCATGAATTAAGAAAGTCGTCCAATGTATTTTTGACATCCGACAGATGATCAAATTTTTTATCCCGTAAATAGTTCTTCAAAGCCCGAAACAGGTGATAGTCGGTAGGTGCTAAGTCTGGTGAACACGGTGGGTGTGGTAGAACTTCCCATCCTAGCTGCGAAATAGTTTCTTGTGTCATCATAGCGACGTGGGGTCGAGCATTGTCATGGAGAAGCCGAACTTGAAGACGTTTACGCCTTTTCTGTTTCATAATTTTAGCCACCTTTTGCAGTTGTGCAGAATAAATCTCTGCCTGTATTGTGGTATTGGTTTGCAGAAATTCGTAATAGAGCATGCCTTCAGAATCCCACCAACAGAGTAAAACTTTCTTCATTTCACGGGGCCGTTTAGGGGCCGGTTCTGGTTTTTCCCCGTTCGGTAGCCACTGACGCTTGCGCGTGTGATTAACATACAACACCCAGCTTTCATCCCCAGTAATTATTTCTTGAAGAAAATCCTTTCTTTGCAGACGATGCAGGAGTGAAAGACAGACGGACATCCGTGTTGCTTTGTTTGATTCGCTGAGATTATGCGGTATCCAAGACGAAACAACTTTCCTATATCCCATCTATTGTAAATGTCGAAGGATCGTAGGATGACTGAAGTTGAGTTTGTTGGCTAATTCTCGTGACGACATATTAGGCTTTGCCTTTATAAGTGCTCGCAGTTCTTCATCGTCCACAATCGATTCCCTGCCGGACCTAGGTTTGTCTTCAAAAGATGTACCGCCAGAATGAAAACGCTGATACCAACGGGAGACCGTTGAATAATTAACTACATTAGCCTTGAACGCACTGCACATATTACGGGCTGCGACTCTTGCAGAATGTCCTTGCAAGAATTCGTAATATGCGATTGCTCGAAGTGCACGTTGATCCATCTTTGCTCATACCGACTCCACGGAACAACTGACTCGCTTATATATCCTGCGGCATGGAAGGTTCTAGACCATTCTTGTATTTCCTATTCTCGAATGTTCTCGAACTTCGTTATTAGGAAAAATATTTTAATTGAAAAAAAAGTGTTGCAAGATTTTTGTACCAACCCAATACAAATTAAACGCTCGCTTTCATTTAAGGTATTTCTTTCACGAACTCGAATATTTAACAGTTAACTGATTTTCATCTATAATTAATTAAAAATACGTCTCTGTTTACTGGTAAAATTTCAAGCCAAGTTACCGAACTTTCAATGAAAAACTATGATTCCAAAAATCTCCTCATTTAAACGGTGCTTTATGGAGATAACACGCTGGTCTCATTTCTATCTAATAATTTATACACTAAATAACTTAGATGCCCGATGGAAAATGCTCACGCGTGTAAAAAAATCTAAAGATTCCGCAACGACAAAAAACAGAGGGTCACCGAATGTTTAAAGAAAAAATTGATGATAAAACTTAGAAAAATGTGACCAGCAAAAGAATTTTCGTAGACGCAACTTTTCAGATATATGTAAAAATGTCTAAATCGACTAAATTTGCGCCAATTTTATTCCAGTTTATCGTTGGATATGATAATTAATTGTGAATTATTTGTATTAAGCGCCACTGCAATTTAACCACTTATTCAGAGGGCCCTCCCAACGCCCTCTCAAAATACAGCCCTCAGCGAAAGAAATAAATTAATTCTAAGAACAATGGATCATTTCCATAATAAAAAATATTCAGTTTGACATTTAAGGAGAATTATTGGTTTTTTCCGAGATATTATGAAGATATATTTTCGAACGGTTTCGGTGTGACATTGAACGAATAGAAGATGCGATTAGGCAAGGGGACAGGTAGTTATGCGCGAGCCTGGAAGCCTAGAGTACTCGGCCAAAAATAACTGAAGAAACCACAGTAATCGGCCATCTGGGCAATGTCTCTGGATTCGTACCTACACTAGCGATAAACACACGGTCGTAGAACACGCGTACCAAAAACACCAGACCGAAAAAAAATATATGTGGCTTTCGCGTTATCTTTTTGTTACTGCTTCTTTGATCTTCCGGTGGATGATTGTAGATGGACCAAAACGCACCAAGAATAAACGATTGATATAGTTCAGCTGAGCTTGAACCGACAATTCGTCCAAACTTTTTTTACTCCATGGAAATGTAAAATGGGAAAGAACCTGCAAACGCAACGTTCAGGCTTTCACATGAATGAATAGGCATTGAAAGCAATTTCAATAAAAAAATTTATAAAGACTAGCTGAGCATTTCTGATAGCTATTGTGAGCTAAAGGGTGTCTCAAAATGACCCGACATTTTTAATTGCGCGCCATTTTTTTTTGGCGAACTGTGAGTACTGTTCTTTGACAACTGGCATCAGGAAGTATTGAGATTTAGTTATGGAGAATCACACGATCGAGCAGCGCATAGAAATTATTATTTGCTGCATTGTCACCGCATAGTTATTGCAGACGAAGTTTCATGGTCGTGTTGTCCTGCGGTAATGTGAATTGGCCACCAAGATCGTCCGATTTGACGCCATTGGACGTCTTTCTTTGGGGTTTTCTGAAAGGAAAACTGTATGCCAATGATCCATAGACCATTCCGGAGCTCAAGGAAGCAATTGGACACACCATCAGATTTGCGAAATTTGTCATGAAGAAGTATTGCATTATTCATTACTTTTTTAATGGGTAATGAACAAATATTTCATTATCCATTATATTACATTCAGTAATGTAAAAAAAAATCCATTACTCATTACATTATATTTCGTAATGTAAACAATTTCCGTTACTCGTTACATTGGCCTTTGTAATGAAAAAAAATTTCATTACTCATTAAATTATATTTTGTGTTGTAAAAAATTCCATTACTGAACACATTGGAATTTGTAATGTAAAACATTTCCATTACTCATTACATTACATTTTGTAATGCGAAACATTTTACCTACCCATTACATTGTAATGTGTAATGAAATTGTAAAAAAGTAAAAATTAAAAATGAAATTGTAAAAAAGTGTAAAAGAAACGCGTGGTTACTACTATTGGATCAGTTTGATCCGGAGAAAACACCGCTATCGCTACTGTTAGCTGAGTAACACTTGGTTACTACCATTGGGGCAGTTTAACACAGGTCAAAACTCCTACTGCCTCTGGGGATCAAGAAACGCGTACTTACTACTCTTGGGTCAGTTTGACCCAGGGAAAACACCGCTACCCCTAACGGGAAACAAATAATAGTCCTCATTAAATTGTAATGAGTAATGGAGATTTTTAACATTACATTACATTAGTAATGTGAACAAATTCCACTACTCATGATCTTATATATTGTAATGTAAAAAAATTATATTACTCATTACATTACAAAACTTAATTTAATGTGTAATGGCAATTGTTTCATTACAAAAAGTAAAGTAATGCGTAATAACATCGATAATGCATTACAAAGAGTAATGCATTATTTACAACCCTGCGTAACATTAATGAAATTAGTTCGCAATTATGCCAATGTGTTATGAAAATTTCGTCAAAAGAGTGAACGTTTGCAAACTGGGACCCGGCGACCATTTATCAGATATTGTGGTTCACACATAACCTCCATGTTTGTACCTGATATGAAAATAAAAACATTCGTACCTTTCGAATAAACAATACGTTTCATTAAGGGGTAAGGCCACTGTAACGGCCCAAAAAAAAGGTTTTTTCACTAATTTTTTGCTCCCGAAATTGAAGGTATTTGAAAAAAAACTTTTAATGGTGTTATCGGGCATACATTAAACTTTATTATAAAATTTTTTTACAGTAAAAAAAAACAAAATGGCGGTTCCACAGCTATCTTCCCGGGACATGTTTTGCTTCCAGGGCTCCGCGGCACGCAGCACCACTGGTGCACTTTTGAATCTAGAACAAAAAAAAACCATTAATCTAGAGGGCTATAGCTAGAGAATGTCGATCGGATTTTAAAAAGTATCAATTTTTGTGGATTTGGCGTGCGTTTGAAAAAAAAATTGATTTTTGACGAAAAAAACGGCAAGTTTTTTGTTAATAAAAAATCAATAAATAAAGTTCTTGAAAATTCCGATCGACATTCTCAAGATAATGTAAATGTTCACATCTGGTTAAAATTTCAAGTAAAAAAAATGAAAATTGTTCGAGTTATGCTGCGTGCCATTTTGAAAAACCATGTTTCGAGAAAAACGCGTTTAAAGTTTTGCGAATAGTTTTTTATTGGAAAAAATTACAAAAAGAAAAGCACAGGACCTTTTTTTTCTTATTCTAGAGGGTTTAAACTATTTTTTAAGCCAATAAAAAAAAATCGATTTTTCAAAAAATTTACAGTGGCCTTACCCCTTAATGAATAAAAATGTCAGGTCATTTTGAGACACGATGTTGTGGGGAAATAGTTTGCAATAGTTTCGGTTGAAACGCTCGAAGCTAAACTACATATGAAGCACTATATCGGGGTTTCCTCAGAAGCTTGCGAAATAAGATTGGATGTGCTGACTGCTTATCAGGTGTGGATACGTTGATGAGCCAGTGGTACAAGACCGAAGGTGGTTAGCACGCCTTGGGCCATACATAGTGCGTTGTTACAACTTGGCTAGCAAGTGGTGTACAGCACGTAATCATTATTATATATCCACTTCCCAATGTGTGCTCCTCGGAGATGGGCAATTCTCATGGATCAAATAATACAGCGATGTGCAATAATTAATTGTGTAATCATTGTCTCAATATTATTTCAACACTAATTGCTTCGAATAGACTTTATTCGGGGCTTTCAATGAATAACGTTGCTGGTCGCAGGAGCAACGTCGGCAATGTCCATAGTCATCGTACTGCAGTTATGTAATTGGAATAATAACACCAATGAAACTATGTCTAATATAATAATAATTCAGCTAGTGTTCTTATAGATGTATGGTTAATACAGAAATCTTTCTTCTCGGGTTACGTACACTGGAAAATAGTAATGGAAATAGCTGAATGTGATTTAAAAATGAGGTTAATGGGACCTTTTTGTAAAAGTCGAAAAATCACTTTTTTCAAAACCAATATATTATAACAGTATATCATCTTATAAACGTTTCTGGAAAATTTCAAGGTGATCGAATCAAAATTGACAGATTTGCAGGCTGTTATGTTGACGCCCGTCGGAACTTCTGGAGCGTCGTTCGAAACTTTAAAACGCTTTTTTCTCGAAAGTACGTTTTCAAAGTCAGTATCTAATAAACTACTGAATCGATCCTTCTGTAATTGATAGGGTTTTTTAGGTGCAAAAATATAGTACTTGATCGAAGGATTTCTTATTTCGATGTATACTTTCGAGTTCATAAACGACAAATGCCCATTTTTTCGTAACAATCAATACTCACTTTGAACACGCGGCATTTTTTTTTTATTTGTCATTTCGGAAGTTCTTTTGATTAATCATAGGGAAAATAATGTACTAACGGAATATGTTTGATTTTTTTATATTAGATAATCCGTTTCAGAAGGGCATTTTGAGGGCTCACCTCAAATGACGTTATCGAGAGGTGCTTCCAGGACATCGACTATAAATCGATTATAATCAAAAAAATTTAATCAATAGAACTACACAGTGTTTTTCAGATTAAGGTTTTTCAAATACCGCAAAATTGTTATACGAATTTATCATTACGATTTTTTTTAAATCCTAAAATTCAGCTGTTTTGACTGTTACCACTAGGCAAACCCGTTAAAGGAGGTTTCTACTTTGTCATGCAAAAAAATATATATTTTAGCGGATGGCTGAAGATTTGTTTGAAGAAGAGGGAGGTGTACTCTCTGCTCCTGGCATATCAGATAAGGTGTACGTATGAAACTTTACGTATTATTCGCACATAAACCTGTTTAACTTCAAACACTTTTTCCTCGAAGCCACGTTTTCCAACTTTGAGGAACTACACCCCCTACATGAGCAATCGTCATGAAATTTGGACAGCTCGTGAACAGTAAACGTTTTTATTAGTTGAACTAGAGTTATCCAAAAATAATTCAATGTTTTTATTTTATCAACAAAAAACTGCAAAAATGTTTGGTAGAAAACAAACTTTTTCTTCTATCACATACTATTTATGTATTTAAAAATTTTTCCCCCTCATTCTAGTTCGACTTATACACAATATTGTAGAATGTAAAAATATGTTTCATTTTTTAACTTCAGATCATCCGTACAGGACTTAGGACTTCCGCAAGCGAAGAGTATTATCGCCGGCGCACCGACATACGTGGCTCCTCCCACGCCCAGTACCAAATTTTGTCGAACTTAAACAAAAAATTATCGTGTTCAATAAGACCGCATAGTAAACGCACCAGATGTCAACATTCTATATTTAATATTTTTCGCATAAAGAATTGGCGAAAAATCCATTATTTTTTGGCCCAGCAAAGTAGAGTACCTCCCTTAAGGACACATCACCAGGAGTCCGGTTTAGAATTCAAAAGAATGGTATAAAGTCGTAATAGCTGCTCAAGAACTGTCAAACTTTGAAAAAGTACTATCATGTTCAATAAAAACCGCTTACAAGGAACATCCCTCAGGTGACACCCTTCGATTTTGTTGAAATTTGGATATGTATAATAAAGCACCGAAAATTAAGCGATGCGTATTTTTTTATCGGCGGAAAAACCATTTTAAGGGCTGAAACGCACCCTAAAAAATGGGGATGTTTTTCGTTTTTCGTCGATAACGTTTTAACGGTACGAGATATTAAAAAATTGAAATTGCAACAATGTTTATTTTTTTGTGCACTATACATTGGACATGAGAACGATAACGTTATCGACGAAAAATAAAAAAACACCTCTATTTTCGAGGGTTTGTTTTACCCCTTAAAACCGTTTTTCCGCCGATAAAAAAAAATACGTATCGCTTACTTTTCGGTGCTTTATGACATATCCAAATTTCAACAAAATCGCAGGTTGTCACCTGAGGGATGTTCCTTGTTAGTAAACATACCAAATTTCGACAGATTCGATTTCTGATAAATATTGTTAGCTAAAGGGCCAAATTTCAGCACATTTAATTTCTGAGTAGTCGAATTTCAACGCCATTTTTCGCACGAATAATTGGTGAAAAATCGAACATTTCTTAGCCCAGCAAAGTAGAAACCTCCCTTAACTACACAGCTCAATGAGGCTGTTTTTTTAATCCAAAAGAATGGTAAAAGGGCCGATAGCCGCTTTTTCATCCCCCATTTCCTTTGTATAGGCGTATACAACCAAAGTGGATGAATTATTCCGAAAAAATCGTCTCCGGTGTATTTTACGGGGATTTAAGGGGGGATGACGAATCCGTGAAGACAAAAAGTTTTATAAAATGAAACCGCACGAAGAGAGTAGAAGAGACACCTCGCGTGGCAACCCTTCGACAAAGTACACGAAGAGATCTTATAAACGTCAGGCGAGCCGCGGCAAATCTGTCACCGAGCCACGACCTGCGGTTTTTTTCCAAGCTCCTCGAAAAGCCCGCGTCTAAACTGCCGTCTCGAGGGGGAAGCTTTCTCGCGTCAGGGAGAAACGAGATTTAAAACAATTACATGGAAAAAGGAGGGTATGGTATGTTTCGTTTGGGTGTGTGGACGCGAATGATTGCCGTGCTAGGCCAAAGACCTACCCTCGTGGGGGAGACTTAATCTTGAGGGTGGTTTAATTAAAAGTGGTGCCAACCAACGGGTGGCCATCGATCAACACTCCTGGCCGAACACGCTTTCCTAGCGTGTATCCCGTGGTGAACTTTTGTACGTCTCCTTCTTTCCCAGGGATGATCCTCAACATTCCCCCCCTCCCCCCCCCCCGCCCCGCGACGGCGGTTTGGGACACGCAAGCTATCATACGTTTTGATAATTCCATCGTTTTTATGTCTGGTGACTCCAGCAAATCCAACGGTATGAACAAATTGAACCAAAAATAATTCACATCGTTTTACGTTTATCGATAACCCTTTTAGATGAGTAACTTTATTTAGTAAGTGATTAATTTTTCTTCAAATAACTAGAATGCAATTTTAATCTACGACTAGAGAAATTCTGAAAAAACTAAAGGAATAGCTCCTAATAAATTTAACAAAACTCCTAATGGAACGCAACAATACTGGAAATACGACGACTAGAGGATAAAAACGCCTGATCAAGTATCTACCCCGACTACTGTAAAAATTCGAATCGAATGTAATTTAAATTATTGTAATTATAATATCAACAGCTTAATATTCAATGTTATCTGGAAATCATCTACAGTGCGGTAAAAGTATATGGTGGTTACAAAAAACGCTCATGGTAAAGAGGAGGATAGTAAAATTTGGTATTGTTTATGGTGGAAGTCATAACATGATTAACACAACTATAACCAAAAACGACTTCTAAACATGCGATTCGGGTGGTATGTTTCACTATTCATTATCCCCAAAATAATTATTAACTATTGTAAAAGGATTCACAGTGTAGATACGGCTACCCATGTAGGGTGATCGGTAGTGGCCAATGATTGGCCGATGCTCGACGCCAAGCTTGCCAACATTGGCACTCGAGCTTGGCCCGATTATCGACCGAGTCTTGGCGGATAATTGTGACCCAATATAGATCACCAAAATTGGTCCTGCACTGCCAAAAAAAAAATTAATTATTTTTGTATTGTAATTCGTCATTACCTGGTGTTATTACCCATATGGGGCTCGAACCTTGAATTTCCCTACTCATAGCCAAACACGCTGCCCCTATGCTACCGAGTGCTTGTAACATTTGAATCGCAGATATGGCATAAGATACCAAATGGATTCTCATCATTATTTGTATCACATAAACTATATCAATTAGTTAATATCATTGTCATAATTAGAGAGTGTTATCGAATGACGTGTTATAGAATTTTCAAACCTAACCTATATATATAATTCCTCTCTCTCCACCTTCTCTACCCCCACAACCCGTTAATATGTGTGTTGCAATAAAGACAGACCATTAGTTCATTAGTTCAAGTTTAATTTGAATAAATAAATATATTTAAAATGAATAATTCCAATAATGGAATGCAATAGGAAAAATTTGATATCACGAAAAATCTAGTTAATTCAAATAAAAAATAAATAAATAGACGCGGTTAGTTAATATTAATAGAATTTTTCTGTCAGTGTAGGATGGTTCATAAAAATCGGCAGAATATCGCGTATGAGCTCGTTCGAGAATCGGCCAACAATGCGTGCATTGATTTGGTAGTATATTTGTTAAGAGTAATGTTCAATGGACTCGTAAGAAGTATTTATCTCGTCTCTCAATGACTTCAACGCGAAACAATGAATCGTCAATATACGAATTGCGGTTCGATCATGCGTTACTCGGCCGAACATTGGCCTCGTATCGGGAAAAACATGATTGGCGAGTCTATACTTCGCCAAACATCGACCTCGTATCGATAAGCCAATAATGAACAAGTCTATACTTGGCCGAACATTGGCCTTGTATTGACAAACCAATGATTGGCCAGTCTATACTTCGCCAAACATTGGCCTCGTATTGACAAGCCAATGATTAGAGAGCCTTATTTGGCCGAACATTGTCCTCGTATCGGCAGACCAATGATTGGCGAGTCTATACTTCGCCAAACATCGGCCTCATATCGATAAACCAATAATGAACAAGTCTATACTTGGCCGAACATTGGCCTTGTATTGGCAAACCAATGATTGGCCAGTCTATACTTCGCCAAACATTGGCCTCGTATTGACAAGCCAATGTTAGCGAGTCTATATTTGGCCGAACATTGGCCTCGTATCAGCAAACCAATGTTGGCTAGTCAATACTCAGCCGAGCATTGCCGTACAATTGGTTAATCGATCATCGTCTCGCCAACATTGGTCCAATTATTGGCCGTTACGGTTCGATTGGCGAAACCTACATGGGTAGTTCAGTGCTATCACGAAATCGGCGCACATATACTAATGTTGCATACGGTATGTTACGTTTTGTTCAGTCAAACTTCTACTATTCTTTTCAAGCTTGTACAATGCATATAGTTAACATTGACGTTTGTTGAGAATAATTTGTTCGAAGATCTTATGAAAAGTGACTATTGGAAAAAACTTATGGTAGTGTTTACTTATACCGAAGACGTAAATGATTTGCAGTTGGAGCAATCACGGCTTATAATTAGGAGTTTTTAGAACTACGCGTGTCTCATATACTGTTACATAGGATGTTTGATGCATTGCCAAAACAGGAGATCAGTTCAATAGTTGTAGTTGTTTTTCCTTGTAGTTCACCTTATGTTCTTCTAGGATACTCATTACTATATATTTAGCAGGTTGTATCATATAATATGGTACAAATCACTATTGTATGGTACAAAACGATCGCCATGTGCCAAAAATCCATGTAAGTGGTGACTTATATTATAAAAAAAGATTTTTGCAGAATTTAACCGAAATCGGAGATAACAGCTATTCGGAATTACAGCCGGTATTTCGGTTGTCTCTTATACGATATCTGCGATCAAGATATCACAAGCACTCGATGGTATAGTGGCAGCATAAGTAGTATAGGCAGAAGATAGGCAGGTACGTTCTAGTTTCTATTCCATGTGTAGGCGAAATGATTTCTCCGAAATAAATAATTACGAGAGGTCAGGGAATAACCAATGGTAATTAAAAAAAAACCATTGAGGTCGAACTCTCACTTGTGTATTTTATTTTATTTTCGATTTATGAAATATTCTATGCATTTAGTAGACGGGTATCGATGTCTTGAACCGTCACTTAAATAACACACCAAATACGCTAATAGCAGGTCGTGTCTTATAATATTGTACAAATCACTATAAACATCGTCACAACTCACAGGCAACATTTTTAATCAATGTGAATATATTTCAGTCCTGTTCACAATTAGGAAGTTGGGGCAATATATTTTTTATAGTGTCAGGGAATATCCATTTTATGAAAGCTCACATTGTATAGCATTGAACAATAAATGTATGCTTAGATGATTGGTGGTTGCGTTTAACATATGTGCATAATTCATGCAAGAGCCGCAATATCAATAAGCAGTCGAGCAGAGGCACCATACATCGGATACTTTTGTTTGAAATTAAAGAAAAACACTAGTAAACAATTGCTCAGATTTTCAAATTTTACGATTTTATGATCTACATGTCATATACAACAAGATGATAATAATTATTTTACACATTACATTTGAATATTTTTTGTTATATTATGTGATTTACAAAAATAACATCATTTACAAAAATCACATAATGTATATATATATATATATATATATATTATATCAAGTATGTTATCTACAAAAAAAAGACAGAAATCATAGTTTTAAAAAGGGTACCTATAATCGGAAATCCGATACTAATTGTTTGATAATATTTACCAACTTAAAACAATAAACGTGATGTTTTATTTTCCATAAAAATTCCCCCCTAATAACAGATATAAGAAAAATTGAGTTTTCGAGATTTCGACAATGTCAGAGATTTTGAAAAATGGAGTTTGGGTCCTTATATATAAGGGCCCAAACTCCATTTTCCTTGGATCAGATATTAGGGGGGTATTTTTATATAAAATAAAACATCACGTTTATTGTTTTATCTTTGTAATTATTATCGAACGATCAGTCTTTAAGAGTTAATTTTTTATTATGCAGAACATTTTGGTACAAACGGATGTCCAATATTAGGCTTTGATATCCGATTTTAAGATTTGACATAGCAGAACATGAATAGTAATATGTTTGTACATCTTGCCATTTTTGAGAACACTATATCTTTGTTAAGTAAAATAGATCCCATAAGAGTTCATTAAAAAACAACAAAAACATAAACCATTTACCTCAATGAAAACAACACTTTCGAACACAAGAAATCATTTTTCACTTTTTTTTTGCCAAAAACGGTGAAAAAACACGTTTTTTTCGAAAAATATCCGCCATTGTGTTATTTTTGCATCTGTCAAAAAATCGTACGATATGCGCTATAGCCATTAAGATACCGAATCTAAAACCGTTTGATTTTTTTTTGTTTCGGATGATCCATCTCCGAGATTTCATCAACAGCGCAGACCTACAATTGTTTAGGACATTTTTTTAAATTATCATTTTCGTCTATAAATAGTGATTTAAATCAATAATTTTTCTTTTAAATGTTTTCCGAAAGTGTACTTATTAAGTGTAACAACTTTTATATCAATATCTACAATATAAGCCTATCAAAAAAATCATGAAAATAGCCTTTTTAGCGTCCCAAGTGAGAAGACCCCTTAAGGGGATCATCTCGTACACCTTTCCGCTACTGTTTTGTAATACACATACGTCGTAAGATTGTGTATCAACAATGCGAGACGGCACTGGAAATAAAATTGGCAGAACGTCCACAAATTACAATCTTTCGGAGGGACGAAGAACCGAATCAAGTGTGGATGGCGATTCGCGTGGGTGGCACGTTCGGGAGCGTCTTGGAATTCGAAATATGTGGGATGCCGTGGGAGACCGAGTGGTGAGCATACACACCGGAAATACGTATTATCGGTTGGCGAGAGTAGCGGATGGTATCTTGAGATTGTACGGCATGCGCCACCGGAATGTCCAGAAGGTGACGTTTTCGACGCCCTCTGTCGCACATTCTCGCCATGTATAGCGTTCGAGTTCACCCTTCGTATCACGTTTTCCTCGCATATCAGATCTCTCGGACGTCTTTCGACGAATTTCTCACGATCCTGAAGCTCTGGCTCGCCGTTCAAAGTTCTCTCTCTGAGAAGTAACGACTTCGAGACAAATTGCTCGGAGAAACGTACAGCGTTCTCTCGCTGCCTGACGTCCGAGAGTTAACGTAACGGAATTACGATATTTCGTGGACAAACCCTGTTTCGAGTATTTCCTGTCAAAATCTCTGAAGCACCGGAAAATACGAGGTGAAGAAAGAAGAATCA
Organism: Ophion obscuratus; assembly: GCA_964007375.1. Lineage (NCBI taxonomy): Eukaryota > Metazoa > Arthropoda > Insecta > Hymenoptera > Ichneumonidae > Ophion > Ophion obscuratus. The sequence continues at coordinate 20,572,695 of OZ023318.1, read as the reverse complement.
ACGAAGACGAATTATAATTTGTCTATATTCTCGAAATACATTTCGAAATAGCCTCAAATTAGCCTCGAAATACATTTCGAATTAGCCTCGAAATACATTTCGCATTAGCCTCAAATTAGCCTCGAAATACATTTCGAATTAGCCTCAAAGTAGCCTCGAAATACATTTCGAATTAGCCTCGAATTAGCCTCGAAATGCATTTCGAATTAGCCTTGAAATACATTTCGGATTAGCCGCAAAATACAATTCGAATTAGCCTCGAATTACATTTCGAATTAGCCTCGCATTAGTCTGAAAATAAATTTCGGATTAGCCCCTAATTAACCTCGAAATAGCCTTAAAATACAATTGGAATTAGGCTCAAATTGGCCTCGAAATACATTTCGAATTAGCCACGCACTCCATTATACCGAGAAAAATGTTTTTATTTTCGATCAAATATTTGTTTGAGTGCCGGCCTTTTAGACTTTTCATTGATATTCGATGAAACGACTATTTGATTGATTGCAACGATCTTTTAGAAAAACAGGTTACTTTATGTTAATAAACTTTTATTTGAGACGTTTGCTTCATTGCAATGAAAGAATATATTTAGCTCGAAAAAATGTATATTTGTTCATAAAAGGATATTGCTTCTTAGTCATCTTAGTTGCCTCTTAGTCTGTTAATAAATATATTCCGCGTCCGGTGTTGTTGCACAAAATCTCAGATTTTCTCATCATAAAATATCGACGATTCAATGTGATGACTTAAGATATTCCTTTCGCGGTGGGCCGTATTTTGAGGGGGCATAAGGAGAGCCCTTCGGATCATTGGTAAATTACAGTGGTGTTCAATAAAAATAATTCGTGACAATACAATTGAATTGAAAAAAAAAAACGATTCGTGACAATACAATGTTCCCGCTCGTAATGTGACGGACATCACGCTTCGGTTTTGCCGAATGAACATTTTTTCGAATCTGATAAATCTTTGTTTAGAGAAATTGATACGCTAATAAAATGTTTTGGTAACTTGACCAAAAGATTTGTTCAACGTTGATACACAATAAAGTGCTAATTCAAAATGACAGTTATGCTTTACATATCACTATTTCGTTAAATGTAATTCCAACATCAGTAGAAGTCAATAAAAGTTAGTTTTTTTTAAACAAAATTACGTCGAAAATACAGCATTTGGTTGAATTGGGAAATTATTTTTCGATCTACTTGAGGTAAACATATAGCTTGAGTGGAGTATTTTTTAGCTGCTACGTCGATTTAGTTTGAAAGTACAAGGAACGAAAATGAGAGCTGAATGCAAAACGTTAAACACGCGTCCGCCCCTCAAACTTCAAAAACACATGCGACGATCTACGCAGGGCTGTTATTTTTTTTCCTTCAAATGAACGAATTTCCTAAAGTATCTCAACCCACGTACATTAGTATTTCGGAAAATCTTAAGAGCCGGAAAAATCCTCGATGAGTAAAGTCTAAGTGATGAAAAATAAAATAACACATACGCGTGCGGTGTCTGACAGGATTTCTGTATCACAAGGAAAAAGGTATGTGAATACTCAAGTTTTCAAGTGTATACGTGTACGCACATACATGCACATTCGACAGTTGAAAGCGGAGAGCGCGGGCATAAAAGCAAACACATTATATGGAAAACCTTTGCTCTGTGGGCGCATAGAGCCCCGCCGGAGTTGAGTAAGCCCTGGCCAAAGCTTTCTCGAATTGGCCCCTCGTCCTTTGATCGCCACCGTTCACGCAAAGGGCAGCTAAAGGTTTGAAATCTAGGCTTTCGAAAATTTGCTTTTATTTTAGTTTCACGTCAAACAGAGGAGAGATATATAAAAATGTACCGGGAATTGCTGAATGTAACGCAACTCGGAAGCTCACTCAGAATCGCGGTGGTATACTTTCGTATATGAGATCCTCTGTGAGATTTCGATAGTATTCGTTTACTTTTTTACTCTTGGTGCTTTTCGTGCTTCGCCAATTCCGACACGTACCACTTAAGGCCGTATTCTAGTGTGAACACCTATTTTCATGGTGATTTGTTGGAAATTAAGTTTCGAGAAACGATCAAGGGGTCTTCTCAGTTTAGACGCTAGAAAAGGCTATTTTCGTGAATTTTTTTGGTCGATTTATATTATAGATATTTGTGGCAAAAAATAGTGAATACAAAATTAAAATAAAAATCCTTGATATGCGCTATAGCTATAGTTAAAAGAATATGTGGATAACATTTATAAGGATCGGTTCAGTAGTTTCGAAGATTTTATCAACAAGCCGTCGAAAAACGTTGTTTCGAGAAAAACGCGTTGAAAGGTTGTTTGGGTTACATAAATACATAAGATTTTTTTTAAGTTTATTTCAAAAGTATATTTATTAAGTGTAACAACTTTTATATCAATATCTATAATATAAACCTATCAAAAAAATGCATGAAAATCGCCTTTTTTAGCGTATAAAGTGAGAAGACCCCTTAAATCTAAAGTATTTGTATGTGTCAGTATTTCACAGTTTCTTTGGGTTTATATTTTTTATTATTATTTTTTATAGGGGAGACCGGGGCAAAATGGTATAGCGGGGCATAATGGGACCGGGGCAAAACGGGTTTGGGGCAAAATGGAATAGTGAAAATCAACACTGCTGGAAAATACGTCATTGGGGCAAAACGGGACTGGGGCAAAATGGGCCGGAGAAAATCAGGCTCCTCAGAAAGAGGCGGTTGGGGCAAAACGGGATCAGGGCAAAATGGGACAGTGGAATAATTTGATGCAGAAACGAAAGAAATGCAGGGGTAAAAAACGAGGGGTAATAAATGAGTGAAAACAGGTTTTATTGAATGTTACACGATATTTGGGTCACACTCTACTTACGATACTATAATTTAACGGTGGCAATGTTTAATTTTTATTGCTTGTTTAACTAAGCTAATTTTTATCGGCACAATTGTCGCAAACGTACTCGATTAAGTTATCGTCAGCATGGGCACATGGATAGTGGGCCCATTTCTCGCATGAATTACAACGAATCCAGGAAAAACGACTCACAATGGACGCGTATGGCGTCTCACTGCTAAACAAAAATAACATTGACTAGGGTTCAACAACAATAAAATGTACCTCATGATTTTGTTGCGAAATAATGATAGATGAATAAATACGTAATCGTTTAGATAACGAATAAAAACATAAGACATTGATTTCAGAATATCGAAATCATGAATTGAGGATATGAGTTTGGAATGAAAAACTAAAAACTGAAAATCCAATATGGCGGATGACAAAAAGTTCTATTATTGTGGAAATAGTTATTTTTTCACGAAACTACGGCCGATGCGTTCAATAAAACAATGGATATGTTAATTGAGCTTAACAATCCAGGTGATACGATAAGTTTGTTGATATTTATCGTTTAACTAAATTGCATTAATTAGCATATTTTTAAAGACGTATTTTGATATCGACTCATCTTATATCGTTGAGATTCGATTACGCGTAATAATTTATTAATATTAAAGAATGCAGCGGTTTTCATTTGTTAATTGAATTGTTCAAATATTTATTCTTCATTGTACGATCGGCATTTTCTGAAATTTCTTGGAAATTGTTAATCGAGCGTAACAATTCGATTCGAACAATTTAATTGTTAATGAAATTGTTTAAATAATAATTTTTTATCATTCGGTTAGAATCTTCGCAAGTTTGGTGTAGTCTATTAATGCATTAATGACTATTAATGCAGTCTAAAACTTCAATTGATTTTTTGATATTCATTGTTTGACCAAATATAATGATTGGACATGCGGTTAAGGCAATGTTTCAAGGTCGACTCGTTCGATTTCGTTGAAATTTGATTAATCGTAGTAATTTAACATTAAAGAAGACGACAATTTTTATTTGTTAACTCAATCGCTTAAACAATTATTATTATTTTTGACTTTACAACAACAGTTCGTGCTCGGCTCGTCAGGATTCGTTGAATCCAATAAATTTAAGTACTTCAAAATTCAAAAAAATACTAATTTTTCATTTGTTATTAAAGTTTGTTAAACAATTACTTTTGATTCTGCGGTCAGAACTGTACCAAACTTGACGTAAATTGTTATTTGAGCCTTCTTATTCGATTGGCACAATTTCTTTGTCGTAATTAGTTATTTAAATAATCAAGTAATTTTTATAATCTGACGCGTACAGTTTATGTTTTTTTTTGTTTTTTTCTTTCTTTGTTTTTTTTTAATTTATTTTCTGTCAACTGCACGTTACTGATACTGATTTTCAAGCCATTGATGAAAATCTAACTCTTGTCAATTTTTACATAAATTGTTTTATGAAACTAGGACCGCCGCTCCCCATGAAATCGGCGGATATGTGTCGACAAATATATCGGTCAGTCCGTATTATCTGCGTATATGTGGACTGAAACGAACCACAAGCACCATTTAGATTAGATAATGTTTCAACAGCTCTTTCATAGAGCCGAAGCATGAATTTTCCTGTCATCCCATTTTGCCCCAAATTCAGCGGGCTGCGACACTTCATTTTTGTGTGTCCCATTTTGCCCCAATTTAATATTCCACTTCTCTCTGTCCCATTTTGCCCCTATCCCATTTTGCCCCAAATCAAGCACCAAGAAACTTCATTTTTTTGCTATCCCATTATGCCCCGATCCCATTATGCCCCAGTGCCGTTTTGCCCCGGTACCGTTTTGCCCCGCTATACCATTTTGCCCCGGTCTCCCCTACAGGTTTATTATTTTTATTTATACATGTTTGAAGTAACATCTTAAATTTTTTTCGAAGCATTTTATTCGAAATTGTACATGATATTTATTGTTGCGCAGGTCATGACGCGAACCCTTTTATCGTCGGGCGTTGTGATTGCGGCCGTGTTTGTCATCTGAAGCAAACGATTTTCAAAAAAAACCTTTTTTTATTGCTTCATAATTACTATTTTTCCGGGCCGTGAGCAGGGAAAATGTTATTGTAAAAATCAGAGTACACTTTTGCAAACGCCGGCATTTAGTTAATTTTTCCTAAATTTCTTTCATTACAAAGCCGAACGACAACTACATTCATAGAGGGTAGAATAAAAATAACTCGAATGTTGCAGATGACAAGGACGGCCGCAAACACAACGCCCGACGATAAAAAAATGTTCGGTACATGACCTGCGTAACATCAAATATCATGTACAATTTTGAGTAAAATGCTCTGATACAATGCAAGATGGTACTTCAAATATGTATAAATATAACTGCGGAAAACTAGCACGGGAGATTTAACCGGTTTCCTGAATTTAATTCCCACTGATCAGAGCTTATTGATTAAAAAAATTGGCTTTATTTCTGTTTCAGATGAGCGGGAGCTTTGTAATCATATCAACCGCGTGAACGAAATCTCGATATAACAACATAATAATATATATTATGCTCTAATTACTAATTACTTGTAAATATTGCTCTAATTGAAACCTTTCTATCTTTGAAAAATATCCTTATATTTATAGTACTAATATATATATATATTTAAGAATATTTTAAGGAAAACTCGATATAACGAACTTCCCTAGAGATTCGTTATGCGAAGGTTCGACTGTATATTTTTTTCAAGCCGGAAAAAGCACCCAAAATTTACGCTTCTAGACTACAATACCCAGTTAATAGGAGAAACCGAGCACGTTTGCATACAATCGTCTAAACGAAATGTGAGTACATACAAGTAAAGAAATTGTACATTTTTCAAAGTAAAGTTCATAAAATGATTTATTTTGTGCCAGGTCATCAAAAGTGGACCACTCTTCCATTAAAAAAAAGTGATCTCCTTTAAAATTGAGAAAAAAATTGTAATATCCTTTTTCGTATATGTATTGTGGATAGGTGTATCTCGGTGGTGCAATTAGCGTACATTTATTCCGTTTATACAAAAACAAAGCTTGACTAATGTACTATTTTTTCACTTCTTTCTAGGTATAATCAACAAGAACTTACAGGCAATCAGAGCGCTGAAAAATATAAATTTGTTGACTCCTGTATTCAATAAAGGGCCAGTACATATTAAGGTACATAATTAAATATTATCATCACAGTGTAACGGGTCGAAGAACAGCAGGTTTTTGCGATTTTTTTTTCGATAGTTAAATTACGCCAACCAGCCTGATTTTTTTTTTCAAATCCAAGCACTCACGAAAATCTGAAAACATTTTTTAACGTTTATTTTTATTGAAATAAAAAATTTAACCGTTAAAAATGTCTTCGAAAGAAGGAGTCCTCACGGTGTACCCGGTTGTGGCCGCAAATATTATGTGATACAAAATATGTAAAAATATTATTAATCAGTATGAAAGCCGCAACCTTGCTATGGAGGTTTTTTTTTTAATCGAAATTCAAAAGATAGCTACGTTTTGAAAAAAAGTATCGAATTTAGTCCATTTTCTCGTTCAAAAAATATGAAGATTAAAAAAAAGCTTCCATAGCAAGATAAAAAATGGCGTGAGGAATGCTGTCAAAATTTGAAACGCATAGCTTGAAAACTCTTCCTTTCAGAGTGTACAGTGTTTTGAAAAACGACATTTCGAGAAAAACGAGTTTGAATTTTCGCGTGTGGAATTTTCATATAAATCATCTACTTACGTTTATGTAAGTATATGAACAGCATGTTTATAACCGTCTATCCTATCGGATGATGAAAAAAAGATCGATTTTTGCACTGTGGTGATCGATTATTATCGGAATACATATGATTCCTCACATCCCTCATAATTTTTCATCTTCAAGCCCATAACCTATTTTTAGCGAGCATAAACAACAAAAATATCGCTAGTGAATAAATAAAAACAATTTCACTCCGTTGGAAGTTTTTCATCGTCGCTTATCTTCTGAAGCAAGGCGTGCTTTTATCAAATAATTCTCCTTGTATCGGAGAAACTGGAACGCCCCTGTTGAGAGACGACAAAAGGCGAGCTTGTATAGATCGCTTTGGAAGACTGGAAAGAAAAGAAAATGTCGGAGAGACTTCCGGAAGAAGGAAAGTAGAGAGGAAAAGAGGGTGGAAGTAACGAGAGACAGAAGAGTGAGAGTCCGAAAGAGAACTGGAGAAACAGAGGGGTGGTGGCGAAGGGATGAAAAGGATCGTGGGACTTCGCGTGCAGCGGGGTCATCCCTCGTCTCGCCGTACCACCGAGAATTTATGCTCGTTGTCCCTAACACACCGTCTTAACTAGTCCACCCACTTACTTACTCACAAACCCCAAGGACCGTATATGCAGTCGCGGACGAGCTCGGGAGAACAAGGCGAGGCGATTCGCCTCTCGCTCGTTCCAAGGATGGTATATACGTTCGGTTGAGAGTATCGCAGGAACACCGGTGGCAAGTGTTCACGGGACTATGTAGAGGCTTGCGGTAAGGGTGAACTGGACACTCCCTTAAAATATCACCTTCCACGAACTTTTATCGGGAAACACCATGTATCCGTATATACGGGCTACTCCGTTTTCACTCTGACCTAAAAAGCTCTACTCCTCCCACGAGTTCCTAAATTGACATTCTATAACTATACCAGCAACCTTTCGGTCACCTAACCTACCATATTGAACAACTTGCCGAAACTATAAATTATAAAAAATTGATCTTTCACTCGCCTCACCATTTTTAAGTCGCAGCCAGAAGAGAAAAAGTTGACACGTTTCGTATACACTAATGGAATTGATCATAAAATGATAAATCATTGATGAAAATACCTAATCAGGAACTTGAATCTGTTGAACTTGAATCTGTGAATCTCTTGAATTTTGTTGAAACGCATATGTGCGAAGAAGCATTCTATTCTCTTGTATCGGGGGAAAACGGTTTTAAGGGGGAATCAACTCCTGAAAGATAGGTCTGTCACCCCTTAATTGAATTTTTCTTCAATACTTCCATAGTGGATTTTTCATCACTTTATATTAGAAGAATTTTGGTTTTTGTTTCATTCAGATTACTGGACTGCTTGTGGGTGAAACTGCAAAATTGGCTCTCGGCACGCTATTTTTTGAGGGGTGGTTTGCCCCCTTACACCCGTTTTCCACCGATAAAGAAAATAACGTGTCTAATAGTTTTCAATACTTTTATCACATATATGAGTTCCAACAAAATCGAAGGCAGCTACTTAAGTGATGTTCCTTGTCAATGTGTAGAGCTTGATTAAAGCGCAGCCCTCCAAACAGGAGAATTGATACAGCATTGCATCTACTACTGAATCGAAAATTGTTGTGTCATAAATTTATTAAATAGGGATTTTACATTGTGGACAAAAGTTTTATCGGGCCGTTGGAACCTCAAGTCTCTAGTATATTTCAAGTGGCCCCTGATGGAACATATTTTTGTCTATCTCGAGGAAAATCTTGCAGTTTGGACTCACGAACATGGAGTGAAGGACAAATGTAGAGTAGAAGTATGCTCCACTCTTGTGCGCATTGACTGTTCATAATCGAAAACAAGCTTCATCTCCAATTCCTGATATGAAAATTGAGAAGGGTTATGACCTATCAGCGCCTGACTGTATATGAGTATGCATGTAGGCATTACGACTTTGAATGAGTTCTCGCTGTTTTCAAATAGATCGCGTTATTACCGGAACTGCGTGCGTGTAGTTCAAGATGGTAACGCATTTATAAAGAAGTACTATAAACAAGTTCGAAATTCAATATCATTTCGCCGATGTGTAGACAACTTTTTCTTCCATAGTGTTAAGCATGTGATATTTCGTGCCAAGAAGAGTATTTGCGGGGAATGGTAGTGCACTACTTTATTCAAAACAAGATCTGCAGCTGAAGCACACAGAATTCTTGTTGAGAGTTACGGCGACCATGCTCTGTCGGAAACAACATGCAGAAATTGGTTTAAACGCTCAAAAATAATAATTTTGATGCGTGGAATTGGAGGCATTACTTCATGACGACTGATGTCAGACGCTAGCTGAACTTGCAGAATCATTAGGAGTTGATCACACAACAGTTCCGAAACGATTTAAAGCATTAGGAATGATTTAAAAAAAATAAATCATAAATTTTCACATACAAACTGCAAGAACTTATTGAACATCCCAATAGTCTTGGATTTACCAGTAGGCCGTATAGGCAGCTGACTAGGGGCAGCAGACTTTAGGGGGCGGCGGATTTTAGAGGCACCAAAAATAGCCTAGATAAATACTAGTGATTAAGATAGAAGGGGCGGCACAAAGTCAAGTGGCCTATACTTAAGAAAAGCATAAATCCGGCACTGCATCCCAATAGATGGACAAAAGCAGGCACGAGGATGTTTCGGTTATAGAAGTAACATTGCACACACCCGTGATGGATTTATAGTGATCCTTCAAGGATTTTCGTTCGCGAATAGATGCAAATCTTCGCGCACTTCTGCGACTTTTCCAGGTCCTTTTTCCTTTTCACCCCAGTATTCGAGACAGTTGCGAAGCTCCGAACGATTAGATAGGATTTTTCGGACACGAAAGTGCTCCAAAGCAACGATAGTGCGAGGAGTTTCGAAGTTTTACTTTTTTTTATCTACTGCCGGGATTATCCAGCAGGAGGAAATTATTCGCGGTTCGAAGTGTCAGATGAACACGCGAAGGGAGAGTAGGAGTTGCCGAAATTTTTTCGAAGTAACGTGATATCGATGAGTTCTAAAAAAAAATATAGCCGGGGCCGAGATTAGGTTTGATAGATTACGAGGCAATAAAAC